>CM042232.1:17162796-17485296 GCA_023566465.1 Cottus gobio | reverse complement strand
CTTTAAGAAGCATCAAGGTGTATGAGTGCCGTTATCTTTTTTTTTCTTTTTTAGGTGCAACGTCTAATGTCTAACCTTTTTTTTTAAATATTTTTCCAGCCAGGTACCCCCTAACCAGCGCAAAGCATTCTTGGTTGAAAAAAATATGTAATACACAGCGCTGTGCCATCAGTGTCTGATTTAATGTAGAATATGTGCAATTCAGTTTATGAACTTACACTTATGTTTGATTGAATATGTATTAATTAAGTTTTTGTAAAGTTTTTTTTAAATATAGGGATATTACTTTTACATATCTTTAAAAAAAATACACGGTCCGTGTCCGCTTTGACAGTTTGTTTATTGGATTAAAACCAAAGTGGCAGCAACGAGAAAGCACCTCCTGTTTTTGTCCTCCTCGCCACCAGGAGACTACTTTGCTGCAGCAGTGTGGGCAGCAACTGGTAGAAGCGCTTTGTCTAACCTTTGTTCCTGGCAGTTCCCCAGGAATCGGACGCCCGGCACCAGGGTTTGCACTGGCTGAATTTGGTCTAACTGCTATCTCAAGGTGTTTCTCTATCGGAGCTGTCACCCACCTATACCTCCGGGCAAAGTGCGAAAATATGGGTCGTTCTCTCGTTTCAGCCACTTTGAACATAATCCAGCGAATAATAAGAAATCAAAACCTCCGCAAACCCTGTACCTTCGATGCTCTACTTCTGGACCATCTGGATGTAGACGTCTCTGACATTTAAACAGTCCGTTTAAACCGCAATGAAAACCAATAAGCAGAGAACTAAATATGACCATCGCAATGTTAAAACAGAATTTAAAAGTTTATTATGAATACTTGCTGAATGATATCAGGCGAGCCCTTATTGTTTTGCCCATACAACTTGGCGGGGGCACACATTGGGACTGTTCAGGCATTTAGGAGTGTGATTTGGGATGGACCGGGAACAAGTTGGATCTTGTGATCTTGTGATCTTGTTCTCGTGAGACGTGTCTAGGACCAGAACTCCTGTGTTGCCTAATGTATTTACTCATAAGGCTCATGCTCCTTCCTGACTGTCAAGCTGGTGGAAACAATCTTTGCCCAGATTGAGCCGGTCTTCTGGTTTGTCCCCAAATCTGTGGACACCACCAAACATTGTCTATCTGACAAAGGCCAACAACAGAGTGCTCTGACGATAGCCTGCTTATTTCCTGAGAAAATGTGGAATAAGTGTCATGTAGAAAATCATTGCGTCAAAGAATTGTCAGATATAACAAACACCCACAAAAACTCAACACCTCAGTTCTGTCAAACTGGTAGGAGTCGGAAAAAAGGCTGACCAGTGGAAAATGAGACGTTATTATTCTGTACAGCTGTGCGTTCTTCGTTCGCCGTATCGCAGACACCATCAACTGCCACATTTGCATTTACGTCTGTCATTCATCATTTGCGTCTTCCGATGAAATTAATACCTGATAAAAAATACATACAAACACACAGGATGTCACCAGAATTTGAACCACCTCTCTGCCCCCTCAGCATCCTGTGTGAAAACCACAGCGCCACAGGAAGTCATGTCTGTGGGGAAGGACTGAGAGGTTAGTGGGACGTCCGGCAGTTATCTGAGTAAGGGAAAAAAACGATACAAATATTACAATAAATAATATTTGTTCGTTTAGGTGCAATATTGGGAGATGAAAAGAGGGCACGGGCATTAGTTAACATCCATTCGTCCCCACAGGAGACACTCAGCCAGCTGATGGAGTGTAACAACCTGTGAAAAATACTCAGCGCTAATGTGATTATGTTTGATGCTGCAGATGATTTTCCTCAGGGCATTGTTCTGCCCTCTGATCCTTCCTAATTGATACACAGACGTGGGCGGATGGCTATGGCTAGCTAGCTTTGGGAAGAGGGAGGAGGAAGAAAAAGGGAGGTAAAGAAGAAGGAGGGGGTTTTGTGGATGCAGAAAATAGGGTAGAGAAGGCACCTGCTGGGTCCACATGGCTTTGAATGGCGCATTTTAAGTGGCTGCACTCACGCACGCATCATTCTGAAGCGCTGCGCCCGCTGTGAGCAAAAGTGGCTGCGAGCACACGGTGCCTCTGATCAAGGCCATGGGCGGTGGTTTGTGTTATCCGGTGGGCGGACCAGAGATGGTGGGCTTTTTTGAGGGGAGCAGGAACAGGTGCACGTTGTAAAGAACGATAGCTAAGGGTGAAATGGGGATAAAGAAGGGGGGGAGACAAGTACAGTAACAACAGAAAAGGTTACATAGATAGAAAAAATATATATATATATTTTTCGAAAAGAAAAAGGTAAAGGTTAATATGTAATACCTTACACATATAGATGAACACTTTCTGTGCGAAGTTTGGCTTTGATTGAGTGAAGTTAAGTATTTTTAATAATTATTTTAGTTCAGACATGTCGAGAACTCATGTTAACTCCGCTCAAGCATGTAAGTTCCCACAGTCATCGGTGGTCCCTGAACGGGGCTCGTTTCACTGCAACAGGGTGCTCCTTGTCCTTAGCTGTGAGTAGGGAGCAGAAAGGTCTGGAATATTCATATTTCAGCCATAAGTAAGTCAATTTTCATATTTTTTGCTGGACACAAATGACATTCTTGTGGATATCTTTGCGATGCTTTGTGTGAGAGTGAAATGGTTGGTATTGGCGGACTCTGTAGGCTCGATGGATTCCAAAACCGTTGAGGTTAGCCTTCTAGCTAGTTCCTAACTTTTTTAATCATCATTTTCTGACATTTTGGGGTTTTTTTGTTTTATTTATTTGATTTTTGCCCAACAAATATTTTGTTCATTTGGGAGCTCCAAACACAACACTGGCATATTATCACTTTTATAATTCTGAATTCATCAGCAAACAGTTGCTTATGTATTTATCCAGCAGAAACAGCGACAGTAGAATGTTTCTGGGCCAATTTTTACTCTGCTTAGCTCGGTCTCCACCAACCCATGGAGGGAAATATGTGGCCTTTCAGCTGCTAAATGCTCCACTTTGTTCTCCAGCTAATTGCTAACTTTGCCTGTCTGTCATTTCGATGCTCGTTTGAATGTGAGTGAATATATGTGTCTATCTGGTGGGAGGGAGAAAGCAGCTGGGGAGAGAAAGCCACTATGAGTGTGCACGTGCATGTGTGTGTGCGTGTGTGTGTGTGTGTGTGTGTGTGTGTGTGTGTGTGTGTGTGTGTATGTGTGTGTGTGTGTTTCTGACCCAGCACAGAGAGAAACATCTGCGTGTGGATCCACCTGCATGCAATCATCTGCACACAGCATCCGCGTCTATCTGTCAGGAAGTACAAAGAAACCCAACCTACTCATCCAATTCCACCACCAAACTCATAAATCACTTTTCCGTTTGGGATCAGAACCGCCGTACACGTGTTCACGTATTCAGTATCAGATGTCAAGAGTGTTTGTGAGTCACATATTCTGAATGCTCATGGTCTTGGCAGAGGTTACAGCCAGAAAAATAACATCAAATGAAAGTTGGACACACACAAACACACACGTACACACACAGTTGGTACAGTTCTCCGGGTGAGTAACTGCAAAGGCTGAGCTGAGAAGTCAGATACGGAGTGCTTGTGGTAGGAATGAAGACCAAGCCAACTTAAATGCGTAGACGCCGGCCAAGTTTTGCGCTCTAAACTTCCTTTTACATCTGACACCGAAACTCATATCCCTCTTTCGGTGTTGTGGGGCACACAGAGAGGAGAGACTCTCAAACAGTCACTCGCGCCGGGCCGTCGCCTCACAACGTCGATGGGACGACACAGCGCGACACAGCGCGACACAGCACTCTCCTTATTACTCAGCAGAAGAGAAAGTTGACGCAGCTGCTTCGTTTCGACGGCGGAGTCGTCAGACCGAGGCGCAAGGCTGCTGCTGCTCCTGTGGGCTTGTGAAACGTTGACCAAAATGAGAGGAACTTGGATTACAAGTGCAGTCAGAGCAGGTGATTGCCGTCGGTCCCTCAAGAGGGAGCTCATAGGGATTGCAATCACATTAAAATACCCATAAAAGCCATTGAGGGACCCAGAAATAGAATTAAGTATTCTTCTCGGTGTGTGTAGGGGGGTATGAAAGGAAGCAGTGGTATTCTGTATCTATGAGCGAGTGTTAGAGAGTGAGGGAGTGAAGTGAAAAACATCTATCAGCAGTACAAACACCGGCAGTGTGCGTGTGTGTGTGTATGTGTGTTGTTGTGCAGGTTGTGGAGGAGAGTGCTGGGGGGAGACCACCTACACTTCCACCTGCTCTGCCTTTTAGAGGGGCCTCTTCAATCACACGGCTGGGGTCATTATGGATGCGAGCCTCTATAGCCGGCAGGCATTGTTTTTCGCTATTTCTGTCCTCGCGCTTTACAGTGAAACATCGAGCAGAGAGCCCCATTAAAAGCTGCGCTTCAAAACGCAGGCAGCCACGACAGGAAACATCGGGCCCTGTGCATCAGACTCTCCTGTTTTTGATCGTGTGAAGAATGTACTCTCTCAGGGCAACATCCAAACTCTGAACTTCTTCAAGATCGTTTTTTTTACAAACAAGCGTGTTTTTTATTCTGGGTTGTTGTCGAGTGTTAAATGCATACAAATCTGCACAAACGCTGCATAACAAACTTTTCTTCAGCACGGAGGTGGATGTGATAAAAAAAAAAATAGGACACCTCTGACTTTGCCCAGCAGACTGACACGGTGATGAGGAATGACAAATCAGTGAACTGTTTGACAGGCACTGTGAAGATGACTAAGTCCAAACTTTCAGAGTGAGATATTGAAGGGGGAACGTGTTTGTTCTTGACTTCAGGGAAAAATGTCTGAAGGCTTCTGATGCTGCACACGTTGTTTCCCATGTTTTAGGCGCTGTGCCAAATCGATACACGTTATAAACACGTGATAGAAATGTGTCACACATAATAAGATTATCTGAAGATTAAAACAATAGATGGACGGTTAGGAAGTTGTGTATATTTGTATTCTGGGTGGAAAGTTAGATGAGTAAACTGTACGTGTGTGCAGTAAATATGACTCTACTGCCAGCAGCTGGTTAGCCTAGCTTAGCATTAGGACTGGAAACTGCTCACAAACTACACCTAACAGCACTAGATAAATAGAAAAGCTCACTAATACACAAGTTATATATTAAACTTATTTGTTTAATCAGAAAAGGGACAACTTGCTCCTACAGGGGTTAGCGGTCCAGCTAATCTAAGCTAACCGCCTGCTAGCTTGTAGGTTCAAGTGTACTGTACAGATATTGAAAGTGGTACCAATCTTCTCTTCTAAACTCTTGGCAAGTCAAACAAATCCTGGTAAGCAACTTATTCCCTCAAATCATACAAATTCTCAGTGTTCTCTTCAGGCCTCCAAACGTCTCAAACACGAGCCAGATACCGTCTGCTCACGAAAGACTGGTAAACAACTCTGCCATGCAACCAATTAGAGATGTGTGACCAAACAAGACTCCCTAATTGCCCACGGAGAGTCTATATTTGGAGCTGAGCTTCCTCAACACACTACTTAAGGTAAACTACATTAAACGTGAGGTAATTAGCGGGCCACATACCAGACCAAGATCTGCTAATTGTGCTGCCTGTGGTCGTCTCCGCCTGCCTGCCTCCACCCAACGGGACCTGGAGACTGCTCTTAACGCTAACCTCGGCCTTTGCTCCGCACGAGATCACCGTCCTGGGCCCAGAACACGCAAACAGTAATTGCCAGCTAAGGTGAGATACAAAAACATGTCTGATAGCAGGCTGAGCCGAGGCACGGGCACTACGAGGTCTGTGTGTGTGTGTGTGTGTGTGTGTGTGTGTGTGTCATCACTTCAAGCTGCATACAAGGTGGCGCACTAGAGGAATGTGTGGAGGAAAAGATACGTGGGTGTTTGTGGGGGAGTTGGATGATTTTTACAGGCACTGCTTCACCCGAGGGCGTCCGTGTCCGGGCCTGTTTAAGACGTGCCGGGTCCCGGGCGGCGGGGAACGGCGCTCGGTTACGAGATCACGCAGAGGCTCCCTGAGGCTTAACAGGAGTTGCCGACGCAGACAAAGCTGGAGAATCCTGTGTTTTTCTTTTCTTTTTTATGTTGACAGAACGGAAAAAAAACTTGCATGTGAGCGTTTGAAACTGCTGCCGCTGCTTTTCTCTGAACAATCCCTAAACCTGAGAGCATCCCGGTGGATTTCTGACACAAGCACACTCAAAGCACATGGGAACAGCATGGCTGATTGTGTTGCTGTTTGTTTACATTTGTGAGGCATGGAGTGTGTGTGTGTGTGTGTGTGTGTGTGACTTGATACTCACTCCCCTGTCATCGACTCGAACTCTGTACCTCATCCTCCTTTGCCAGCCAGTGACGTCATCCCTCTCAAGGTCATGACCTCGCCCGATCATCAGTATCCCCCCTGAAAGGATTCCCTGGTCTGGCTTTACCTACGCGATGACGTCCTGCTGTCCAGCACTGCAAAGTTTCCGTATTTATTTGGACTTTGATGGGGAGGGAAACCAGGAAGTGAATTAGACACTGAGGATGAGACTCAACACAGACAAGAAACAACTGCTGACAGGCGAGGCGGAAAGGGGAGGTTTGCAGAGCATATGTGATCGTTCTCTCACACACACACACACACACACACACACGCACACGCACACGCACACACACACACACACACACACACACACACACACACAGCAATGTGTATGTGATCTGTTACCGAAGATTGACTTTTATCAGAGAGTTACGGGTTGCAATGAGAGCAGCAGCTGCTTTCAAATCAGTGTGTGATGGCAAAAACAAAACCCCACAGAGGGGGAAAAACTGCTCGGGTTGATGATTTATATTATTCTAAAAACAACAACAGATAATGAGCTCCACGGAGGCTGACATGGCAACACCGACGCCATGTTTTGACCATGTGGCAGATAAAGAAGCAACAGAAGAAGGAACGCACGCTTGGCGGAGCGGCTGTGGCTGTGTGACCCGAGCCAAACCAAAGCTGAGGAGAACCGCTCATGAGGCAGCGCCAACTGTCGAGCGAGCTGGGATCGACTCTGCAGGCTTTGGTGGAGCAGAGGAGTTAGTGCGGTATATTATTTGCCACTTCAAGACTGTGCCGAGGAGATGCATGCTATATCTCAAATCCCTGCCTCTATAGTTGCCCTCCTCTCCTGAGACACACACACACACACACGTGCGTACGTGCACACACACTCTCACACAAATATCTGGAGCCAATTGTTCTCTCATGCCACACAACACCCTCACCCCCGCATTCCCCTCTGCTGCGCTAAATGTCCTCTTGTGCTACAGGCTCTGTGGCTTTTAAACTTATAAGTCTGAACAGGGCAAGACCATTAAGAGCACATTCTGCATTCATTACCATGATTGCATGTGCGTGCCCTGTACACCAATAAACAGGGAAAGAGGCGGAGGACGGTGGAGAGCCAACGGAGCCCAAAACCGTATTGAAACGGAGAGAAAGCCAAACGCAGTGACTTCAGGCGGCGACATCATTGACCCTCGCTTTTCGACTGACGAACAGTTTTTTCTACCTCCTCCCCGCTGTCGGCAGAACGTGGCCCGCTGACCCCCCTGGAGCTCCCGGTCAGCTGTATCTGACTCACGGCTCCAGGTTCAGGTTCACTGAGCAGGACGGACGAGGGACCAGATCTCAGAGTCGTTTCAGTTAGCGTGAGACCCCACCCCACCCCCCCTCCCTAACAGGCTTTTTAAACCCCCGGCTCCATCACTGATGCACACAAGTCCACCAGGGAAGAAAGAGACGAGCTGTCCTTTTTTCTTCTTCTTTTGACTCTGAAATGATCACAGGTGAGCAACGAGGATTTTTTTTTAAATGTCACTGACGTATAAAATGCGTCTCTGGACGTACAGAATTTACACAACAGCTCATTTGGATTTCACCACGTTGTGCATTGCCATGGGCGTAGGCGCAGTCTTTTTCCCTCCAACCATCCCTTCACATAGGATCAGCAAGATTTATTTTATTTTATTATTTTTTTACTTGCTTTGGCAGCGTTTTGAGTCGCATATGTGTCCATCACCGTGTCTGGTACACGTCTGTTGTAAAGCCTGATGCCCGTTTACGATTTCAGTCCAGCAATTTCTCAAACTTGGGTTTAAATTATGGTAATACATCCTATTTACAAGTCCTCTTTGTTCAAAATGAGAGAGTGGCTGTATTTTCCCCATACTCGTTTTGTCATGAATATATTGCTTGGGATATTGGGTGATGGGTAAAGCAGTTACCTTGCAGGCTTTGCTTTTGAACAAATCACAAATCACAAAGAGAATCCAGTGGGGGGTCACCGTAGGGATGATTTGTCCTCTGGGGACCATGAATGCCTCTACGGTAATCGAATAGCGGTTCAGATATCTCATTCTGGACCAAAGCAGCAGACCGGCCGACAGCCTGACATTGCCATCCTGAGAGCCATGCGGCTTGTGTGGATAAAAATAAATCCTATCATAATCAAACCAAATTGAAATTCTCCAGTATATTCGAGATGCTTCCCATAAAAACATGATTACTTCTAATCCTCTTCTAGTCCCAGTACAGTTAGAGCATGGCCCCCTTCAATGTGACACAACAGTTCCTGTGCAATACTAAGGCCAAATGCAAAGACCTCAAAAAGACTCCAACAGTAGACGCATCGATGCGTGTCCGGCTCGGAATCAACCAAGCGGCTGTGATTATAAAGATTGTGAACTTTAGCCTTCAAGTTGTTGGCACACAAAGGCGAAATTAAGTTGAAGGAACATCAGCAGGCTCAAATGTTAATAGATCAACATATCCAGTTTGGGATTAATGGAGGGGAGCAGAGGTAAACACCGTCGGGGCATCATGTGATGTTGACGAGGATGCTGCTGCTGCTGCTGATGATGACGATGTAAACGATGATGGATCCCTCTATTAATAGACCTGGCAATACAGTGACCGCAGTCACAAAAGAGAACAGCGACGCTATGGATGAGAGGCCCCATTATGTCCAAATGAAGGAGTCAGCCACTCTGTCAAGAAGGCACTTAACAAACAAACCTCATCTGACTGAGCCTGTCTTTCTTTCCCCCTTTGCCCTCCCACTCTGCCTGCGCCTGCCCGACACTTTTCTGCTGAGTGGGTGTTTGGAGGAGTTGTGAAGGTCAGGGTAAAAGACCCTGAAGTGAGGACTGAGCTCGGTGCCTTGACCTCTGATTGACCCCGGCCGCCCTAGCTTTCTCTGAGTCACGGAAATGGAGCCACCGAAAGGGCCCTGCGTTGTGGAGGAGCAGGCGACAAGTAGGCCGCGGCCCGACTCTGACAAAAGGAGAGTTGTGCAGAGGTGGCGAGGCACAATGGGACGGTTTGAGAGGAGGAGGTGAGGAGAGCTCAATCCCCAACATAAGCACCTTATTGTGAAAGCCTGAGACAGAATCTATAGGGCGAGGACATTAAGGGATTTTCCCCCGTGTGTAGGAATGGGTGACATTGTCAAAAAGAAGTGCCATTGGAGGACTTCGGCTGTCTGAGAGGCCAGTGCAGACATATTTATAATAAGGGCCCCAGTGTGCAGAAAGATTCCTGTACACTGTAGGGCAGCGTATATGACACTGCACAGAGTGTTCTACATTTAGGGCACCCCCAAAGGGCTTTTTATTATGTTTTAGCCACTGGAAGGGCACCCTAAAGGGATTTGTATTATGTTTTCTACACTGGAAGGGCACCCTAAAGGCATTTTTATTATGTTGTATCCACTGGAAGGGCACCCTAAATGGATTTATATTATGTTTTCTCCGGTGGAAGGGCACCCTAAAGGCATTTTTATTATGTTGTATCCACTGGAAGGGCACCCTAACTGGATTTATATTATGTTTTCTCCGGTGGAAGGGCACCCTAAAGGCATTTTTATTATGTTGTATCCACTGGAAGGGCACCCTAAATGGATTTATATTATGTTTTCTCCAGTGGAAGGGCACCCTAAAGGCATTTTTATTATGTTCTATCCACTGGAAGGGCACCCTAAAGGCATTTGTATTATGTTGTATCCACTGGAAGGGCACCCTAAAGGCATTTGTATTATGTTGTATCCACTGGAAGGGCACCCTAAAGGGATTTTTATTATGTTCTATCCACTGGAAGGGCACCCTAAAGAGATTTTTATTATGTTTTCTCCACTGTACGGGCACCCTGAAGGTCATTTTATCATGTTTATCTATAGGGGCACCTAAGAGGGCACTTTATCATGTTTACTCCACTGGAAGGGAACCCTAAAGGTCACTTTATTATATTTTTATTTTCTACTCCCCCTTTACTGATTTAATTTTAGAATAAAGCCACAAAATGTCAAAAGTTAATTCTACATATATGGGGGTCAGAAAAAAAAACTCACTTTAATGAGAACCAAACACATTTTCCAGTGTAGGAGATGTGGGAGACTGTGGACACATATTTCCACTCAATCTTATCTTATCTCTTCCCTTCAAGCAGATGTTCACATTGTGGTCAAACAAATTCTACACTCATGAATACTCCACCCTAAGTGATATACGTGCTTGTTCACACACGCACACACACACACACACACTCACAGACACACTCACACACGTTGCTTAATCTTACGGTAAACAGCTTCTTTCCACCCTCAGGCCTTGCCTTTCCCCAACTCACCCAGGAACCAGAGCAGGTAACACTCAGTTGGTTTTGGCACTCGTCCATGTGATCCCGACTGTTAAAACCGAGTCTGCTGCCAAGCAGCTTGTCCTGCCCTGGAACTCTTTGAAAGTTTGCCCAAAAAGAATATGCATAAAGAACACCAGCACAAATGCCTGGTGCAGAATTTGGGGCTCCTTTAGAAGAAGAAAAGAAAAGCATAACTCAGAGGAAGGAATTCCTGTACTTGAGTACACAGAACAACTCTAAATCTAAACAGACTAAACAGAGATGTGACTAATCGAGATGTGAGTAAGACGTCGGCCACCTTTTCTTTTTCTTTCTTCGTTTTTTTCTCACAAAACTGAATCCTGATCACTCAAATGTTCAACTAATCACCACGTGTCCTTGTTTAGAGACAAATCCACCCCAGAGATTCACAGCACTACTGTTCATGATGTGGTGATCAACAGAGATTGTTCTGGACCAAACAACACAAGAATATCACATATTAATCTGTAACACCGTGTACATCTGTCTCAACGTTCACACGTTTGTCTCTCCCACTGGTTGGGTGTTTTTGACTAACATTTGGCAGCATGGCACGGTGCCACCTCGCGAGTGTTCCCGTAAACACTCACCGCTGTGGACCCTATACTGTTGTGCTCTGCCAGAATGTCACTGGGGCTGTGGTCAGCCTCCACCGCAGGGTCGAATAAAACGTAAACCCGAGCAGAGAAAGGGCAGCAGCAGAAACAGGCAGCTGCACAGAGAATAGAATTTATAAGGGAGGTGGCAAAGTGGAGGCATAACACTGCCAGGAACTGTTGTTTTCCTCTGTTTATTCATATTCCCATGGATACTGACAAAAAGGCACAAAATTAAATCAGTCGCTCAAGAATACCAGAGAATTACTTGACATTAGGTCATCAGGCATGGAGACCCCTAGAAAGCGGTGGTTTCAGACATTCAGGCACAACCTTCCAGTGGTGTCGCTGAAGATGGTGAACGGTTGTCCCCTCCTCTCTGTAACATTTTTAAGAAGACGTTGAGTAACTTCTCGCGGGAGTGTTCCCTTTAAGCCTTGACATGATAACAGGGTCTGTCTGAGCAAATATCCCTGTATGTGCTCTTTACAGCAAGTACATGTTGTCCCAGGGTGCTTTGTGAGTGTTCAGTGCCGAAGGGGAAAGCTGTTGAAAGCTAGATCCAGCCCCCCCACACACACACACACACACCCCAAAGCGAGGTGGGGCTGCACTTGTTTTGTAATATTTTTAAATGTGATGATGTTCTTGTTTAATTTGGGAGTTTGCTGGGTTACATTTGGCCAGTGATTCCAACCAGGGTTTTTAAAGTTTTTAAAGTTACTGTGAGGAATGTAATGTATCAATGTACTACTGATGCCTTTATACGATCTCAACATAAATAAAATAAAGCATCGGAGAGAAGATTGGTTATTTATATACAGTTATTTTGAATGCTTGTCGGGAGCACTACCGTGTTTGCCCACAGGGACCGCCAAAATCAACACAACATATAAAATCCTTGTAGCTTTAACTGAAGACCAGTAGAGAGAATGAACAGTAGAAATAGCTAAATGTGATAGATACATAGTTTAAACATCCAGCTGTTGTTACTCTGAGTGGCATTGACAATATAGAAATATTATTTGTATAATTAATAGTTTTAAATAACATCCCGAGTCATAAGAACATATTTGGGACATGTCATTGTCGATGAAGGAGGCCTCGAGCTCCTCTGATAGAGCTCGTAGATGCTCGTTTCTGTATTTCATTACTCAGCGCATGCATTCTGTATTTATTGTCTCCAGCCGACAACTGTGAACAAGCCCTTTGTAGTTGATGTGTTTCCTGGTCATCCTCCGGGTGCAGCCGGAGGATTTAGCGCCTGCCGAAGTAAAGCATCCTACCTGACTTGTTTTGTCTGTGCGGCGATGTGGGATACATCGGCGGAGGCCCTTGTGTGTTGCGTGGGCGTTGGAGGAATTACAAACAGGAGACAAAGGTTCCCTTCTCCACAACTGAAACAGGTGCTGCACACTTACCACCTGGAAAATAAAACCAAATGAAGGTTGTTGTTTGTTGTTTTTGTTGCGTGAAACAGGCTTTGTGGATCAAAAGGCAAAAATTACCGAACAAGAACCTTCCTGCTTGAGATAATTCACTGTGTTTGGCTCGTGGTTGGACAAAGTTTCCTCTGTTTCCCACGCGCGATCAAAGCAGGGTTACTCCGGGCATCGTGCCCAGCATCAGCAGTACCTCGCAAACCTGTCAGGATACTGTGTGTCGTGGAGGGGTGGAGGGGGAGTTGTCCTGTCACTGATCACTCACACACACACACACACACACACACACACACACACACACACACACACACACACACACACACACACACAGTGTTCTGCTTCTGTGGTGTCACCTAAAGTGTGTTTTGGGGCACCGCATGAAAATGAGGAATCCAGTCAGAATTTAATGTTAAAATCACTAACAAATAAAAAGACAGAGACTTTGGACTTGGGACAGACATGGGATGTTGTGTCTATTAATCCACCCCGCTGAGGCAGAAAGTCCCCGACTGGACTGGGTTTATTCAGGAGAGGCAGGACTGCTGCTGGAAAGAGGCCCAGCTGGGCGTGGCTTCCCGGTTCTCCCGGAGAAGGAAAACGAAACGTCATCGTGCCCATATAAGGACTCAGGACTTCCTCCGCTGCACGGATCATAATAAACAGCACAGCAGCCCGGCGTTTCGCATATCGGTCATTATTCATATCTAATGGGGGCCGACATCGCTGATACGCATTTGATGCCACATCCGTAAAATTAGATCAACTCAAACAAATAATGGCGCTTTTTTTCTTTTCTTTTTTACAATGTAACAACATGGCTGCAGTGAACTAATCTAACATCTCACCTCTTCGCTTATCCAACGGGACACTTATTCAACCTACAAGGCTGTATAAATAAAGCGGGCTCTTCTATTTCTGATCTGCGCTGCGATGCCTCTTTCCCTGTCTCCCTCTCTCTCTCGCTCGCTCGCTCTCTCACTCATGCCTACAGGCTTGTTTACAGTCGCCTCTTCCCGGCAATAGCGTCACTCGACGACGCTTGCACTGGGCGTGGTCACCGAGCAGCAGCCAATCGCGACGCCGCACAGCCCTGGCAGCGTGCGCGTGTGTATGCCTATATAAAACGGCACGGTTCTGACCCGTCTCCACACACCTCAACAAGCTCCCAAGAACCGCACATCTGCGAGTAGGGATCGCAAAGCCGAGTTCATAACTTTTTTTTTTCCTCCGCGGGATTGCGAAGAAGAAAACACAAAATAAAACAGCAATCAGACACTGGAGGAAGACTTCTGAGCTGTTATTGGACCTCGGACTTTCACTCTTTTGATTTTTATTATTGGGACACTGTTTAGAGAGACGCGAGTTGCCAGAGTTGTTGCGCGCTCTCTGCTGACACTGACATTTGTTGACTATCAAGAGAGTGTCTCTAAAAAAAAAAGAAGCAGCTGGTAAGCTCACTTTTTCTCCCTACGACTTTATGTCTACAAAGATGGAACAACCCTTTTACCATGACGACTCTTTTATGCCGGCTTACGGCCAGTCGGACGCGGCCATGCACGACTACAAGCTGCTAAAGCAGAATATGAATTTGAACTTGACAGAGCCCTATCGCAGCCTGAAATCCCAGCTGAGGGGCGAGATCGACCCGTACCAAGGGGGGCACCAGGACTTGGGGTCGCTGAAGCTCGCGTCGCCGGAGCTTGAGAGGCTCATAATCCAAAACAGCAACGGCGTGATCACGACCCCGACCCCAGGCCAGTACTTCTACAACCGGGGCATCACCGATGAGCAGGAGGGCTTCGCCGACGGCTTCGTGAAAGCCCTGGACGAGTTGCACAAGATGAACCAGATGCCCCCTCCCAACGTGTCGATCGGAGCCGGTGGAGTTACGACGTGTTCGGCGGCGGCCCCCAGCATCTTCGGCGCCCCCCTGCAGCCGGAGCCTCCCATCTACACGACGCTGAACGCCTACTGCCCGAACACGAGCCTCTCTTCCGCATCCAGCTACCCGACGGCCACCATCAGCTACCTGCCGCCGCACCAGCAGAGCCACCCGCAGAGCGCGACGCACGGCACGCAGTCGTTCCACTCCGGGCTCCACCCGCACCGGCTCGTCGCGCTGAAGGAGGAGCCCCAGACCGTTCCCGACCTGCTCAGCAGCGACGGCTCGCCTCCGATGTCCCCGATCGACCTGGAGACCCAGGAGAGGATCAAGGCGGAGCGCAAGAGGCTGAGGAACCGGCTGGCGGCGACCAAATGCCGGCGGCGCAAGCTGGAGCGCATCGCCCGGCTGGAGGATAAGGTGAAGGGGCTGAAGAACGACAACGTGGGGCTCTCAAACACGGCGTCGGTGCTCCGGGATCAGGTCGCGCAGCTCAAGCAGAAGGTCCTGACGCACGTGAGGAGCGGCTGTCAGCTGATGCTCACGAGCAAATTGGAGGCGTTTTAAAACGACAGACTACTGACTGACTGAGAAGTAATTAACACTGGAGTCGCGCTCTGCACGCGCAGCACCGGGACACCGGGCTGGTGTGTTGGCAGCAGCACGGGGCCGGCGGGGTGTGTGCAGACAACTCTTTACTGTTTACGGTGAAAAGACTAAAAATGGTACTTCCGGATGCTGGACATCGCTCAGAGCACCATTCGACCCCTGACACCGGGGCAGCGTCCAGGCCGAGCGGACACTGAGCAGAGCCGCGTGCACAGACAGACCCACGAGTCGGGTTTACTAATGGTAGAAAGGTGGAATGATTATTGTATTTCTTTGTACTTTTTTTGCAACTGATAATATCATGCAATGCTGCATTTATTCAATGTGTAAATTATTTTTGTGTATTTCCGGTTGATCCGGGCAAAACAATGACGTCAAATGTTTACACTGTCTTTTTTTTTTTTATTTGTGATGTGTATTTAAGTAAAGTGTCTCCAAATGAAACGGAAAATGATGGATTCGAGTGTCTGTTTTTTTATATATCAGTCTCATATGAAGAGTGGGGGGATGGATGAGGACAAACGAGGTTTCTTTACTACCACATTGTGACAATAACAGTTGCCATGGCTCCCGGCTGGGAGCCCTGACACAAGCACGTTCAGGTTTCACATTCAGCGTTTTTACGCACAGAGCGTAGCGCGCTCACGTAGGCCTTTCCTTATTACGCACGGGCTTGTCCATATACGGGCATTCTGGTGAAGACTTCGTCACATGGGAGGGTTTCTGGGAACCCCCGCCCAGGTAACCCAAACTGGTTCCATCTCAATCCCTCTTTCTAAGAGCTGCGAACTCCGCGAGGGTGGCGGAATTTCCTTTTCGTATTATGAAACTTTTAAGTTTAATAAACTTGTTGTATATAGATAGATACTTTGATAAATGCCAGCAGGAAGTAAGCATTCAAAACACCGTTTTCACCAAACGTGATCTGTTATGAAAGGTTATTTATTCATGAATCACTATAAAGCCTTAATTACATTCTCAAATCCTTCGGTAGCAATCTGTCGGTGGCCCTCGCGCGTCAACGTCGCAGTACATATTCGAGGTGTCAGTATAATGATAATAATAAATAAATAAATAATGATTGGCAGGAGGGGAAGTGACAGTGGCTCCAGGAATTCCGGGGGCGTCTCGAGATGCCACGCCGCTTGGCAGAGCAGTATAGGCGCGAGTGGGCGTCCGGAGCGCGCGGCAGCATCTTGTGTGGATGGAGGGAGATGGCGCGCGCTGCCAAGGACAACATTCCTGTGGGACGCATCACAGGCCAAATATGTGCGGCACCAGGGGCTCAAAGGAAAGATGGATGGATGAGAGAGGGGGAAAGTCCCGCGTTAGGTGTAAGTGAATGAGTCATTAAAGCACTCACGCTATTACCCAGGGGTCACTAAACGTTTTTCCCGGGGCCCCAGACGCACATAACAATGATAATGCGAAGTAGGGGGAGGTGACGGGAGGGAGGGTTAATTGTGCACTAAAGTGACTTGGGGGATCATTTAAAGCTTATAAACGGGGAAATATGTGAAGCCAATAAAGTGTGTGAAAAAAACAAAACATGGATGCTTTTGTGAAGTTGTGCGTCTCAGGAAAACTGAGGGGGATTTCTGTTCACTTAAAGCAGTCTGTGACGTTCAAGTACACAAGTAAACAAGACAGGAAGGAAGATATCTCTCTCTCTCTCTGTCTCTCTCTCCCTCTCTCGCTCGCTCTCTTAGTAAACCACATGAAAAGAGCAAAGGAGGGAGGCCTCTCACCTCAAGCTGTTTTGGAGAGTGTTTAACCCTTTTTTCATCTGACACGTATTTAAAAGCCTAATTTCCATCAATAACAAGTCCCCTATTTAACTTTTCTGTCATGGACGTGGAAACTGAACCTGGCACGCCCACACAAGTTCTCCTTTTCATCAAGAAACCTAGATTTCAGGGGATGTACATTTTTTGGTGTATTTATCTCAGTGTCTGTTTTTGCCTTGTTCAACAGTTCCAAATATGTATGATAATAAAAATGAATAGCAGTGGCCCTGAAGTATAAAATGAAATGAAATGTAATGTAATTAACCAATGTTTTATTTTCTCTCGAATATTCATAAATTCATGGAGTGTCATCAACCCAACAACACCTCTCCTGCACTCACAAGCATCGAGCAGAACAGCTCCTACTCAAAGGAATCATTTTTAAATATCACTGCAGCGTGTATGTCTCCATTTACGCACACAGCAGGCCTACATATTATTATGCGCTCACACACACACACACACACAAGCCAATTGAAGCCATACCGGCTCTCCACACGCCTCGGCCCACAACCCACACTGAGTGTCTGTGGGAACATCTGTGATGCGAACAGTGACGTATGAAGAGCTCTGGGTGGGTTTGATTTTCCTCTCCACGAGCCCCCACCCCTCCCACAGACACACGGGCCCGCTCTCCATATCGCTCATTGTCTCCCTCTCTCCGGTCTTCTGTTAGTTTCTCAAGAAGCATGAATATTCCTCCCACCTTGCCGCGGCCATCTGAGGTTCTTGCAGAAGTTGGATCATAAGTTTTAGACGGCTATTCAGGGAGGTTTCCTTTCACCTATTGTGGAGAAGGTTTGCCATAGTCATAAAAAGAAACATTTTAACCATATAAATGTGAAATTATTTTTCTTCTGTTGTGTGTATTGAGGCTGTGTGATGGGCTTATGCATGTGCTTTCACTTTGATAGTAACAATATCACAAGTGTGGGAAGCCTAAATGAATGACTATTTATAGGCCATATGATTATGATAGAAGTGGTTTACGCTTACATAAGAAAGATATATTAATCATCCGTCCCAGTAATGCAACACATTGTCATAATCGTGCACCAACTGTCCCCGACACAATGCTGACAGTAACAATTATGGATTGATTACTGTCTACGCAGGAGCCCAACCCAAAGTGTCAAAGGTCAATGTCAGCTCAAAGAGACATGTACCAACCAGGAAGAGGCCCAAAATGACCACAAAGAACATAAAACAACAGCATAGAGACTCAAAATGACTACAAAGAGACTCAACTCACTACAAAGAGATGCAAAAAGACTACTAAGAATCAGAATCACTACTAAGAGACACAAGATGACTAAAAAGACCCTAAAGATTACTACAAAGAAACTAGAAATGCCACACACACAAAAAAAAAACCCATCAAAAAGAGGCTAAACAACTAACTATGTTTCTTTGTGTTCCTTCCTGTAGGATGGGTGGTGGGGCCTTTTGCATGTCTGTGCCCAGGAACCCATTGTCTCATAATCTGCCCATAGTAACAGTAACGTATTGGGGCCATCCATTTGGTAAGATAAAGCTGTCACATACACTGTCTGTACATATATATATAATATGTAGACAGTGAATTGGCATGTGGTCTGGAAAGCAGGTTTCAGGTCCCACAGTGTAGTCTGAAGGGCTTCTGTAGGCGCACATCGCTATCTAGTGGAATAACACTGCAACAGCAGCTAAAAACCATGAGCCGCAAACCACAGAGCCTTAGCACCAATAACAGCTGTCCTACTCTGTGTAGTCAGGTGGGATGATTCAACTTCAGGTTATTCCTCGTATTGTTTGAATATGAAACACTCCTCTTTAACAGGGATTGATGTGGTCACTGTACAATCTTCATACATTTCCCAAATACATGGAGAGAGCATACATTTATTCACCTCACCACAAACCCGCCTGTCTGCGCAGATCAGTTCACAATTCTGTATTTAATTTCGGTTAGGGACTGTGTGAAATCTATCAGGGTGGGGATGTCAGAAAATTGGGAGGGTTATGTCATTTTTGTGTTGCTGAAAATATGTGGTCACCGGAATCTTCCACAAGACTGGGAGAGCTAACAACAGCCATGCTTGTGTTTTTTTTATTCATTCAAAACTCTAAAAATCAGGAGGGGAAAACAATCAGCGCCACAATAAGCAACCAATGGCTTGAACGCTAACTAAATGTCTGTAGCTAACAAAGAAACAAACAGATTTCAGCATTTTAAAGGATTCTATTAGCACCCAAAATGATGATGGAATGGGAAGAGTTAGGAGTTAGCGAGCTAATATTCACTATGCAAGCTACTGTAGAAAACGTAATGCTGCCTTCTGAAGTATACACATTCCACGACATTTTGTATACTCTTTGTTTTAGCGTAATTTACAGTTAGCCTAATACTGACATTTGCTTGCTGCACACGTAGCGTTAAGCTAACAAGTGTCCGGATCCCACAGTTACTCCATTCTTCACGCTGATGCCCCACAACTTTTTTTTTTTTCAATTGCCTGTGTTCTCGGCTCTTTGGTTCTGCAGCTTTTTAAAGAGTTAGCTTTGGGTTCTCTCCCACATCGGTAGTGCACACAGCAGCCGCTAGGTATTGTTCTGTTGTTTGCAAGCTGACGATAAGCGATAAGGAGGGAATTCATTGTTTCCCCCTCCAGTGTGGGCGGGACTTAAATGTGATTTGTCTTTAGAATAAGTTTGTATTCATATATAATGATAATATTGGGGGTTTCTGAGGTTTCTGAGGTTTCTGAGGGGGGCCTGAAAGGACGGGCTGTCGGTGTTGCTGCTAGCTACTTTCATTGGAAAAGAGTTGGCAACGCTGTGCTGGTTTTCGGTTTTCTGGCTTTTTTTTCTTAAATCGAGCGTACTCTTTTAGTTTCTTAAGTTCACAAACGCTAGCTCTAAGGGTAAATGTGCCTCTTTTAGTTGTAAGGTCATTTTTATACAGTCCCTAAAGTTACTGTGTTGTATTTTCCTTACTGTTTTGTATATATATATATATATATGTATTGTACTGTATGAACTGTATTATCCATCATGATGTTTCCTCTTTGATGTGAAGGAGGATGAAACCCAACACAGACACACGGAGCTCAGATGAATGTGTGTGTGCGTGAGCGAAGAAGTGACAAAGACAAAGAAAAAGATGAAGTGTTTTGGAGTTTGAAGTTCAGATTTTGGCCTTGCATCGACAAATTAAAACAATAACCTCATCTTTGTTTCAACTACTTTCAGAAGTTGACCTTGTAAAAAGTCTGCAATGAGGCTGAAACACATTAAAAAGATAACCTCATTCTCTTCCATGTTGTAATTTGTCTTATCACTGAGGGCGCTCACATTGTCATCACAGTCATCAGCTTATTAAACGAGTGTGTGTGTGCGGAGCGACACTCACTCGTGACCCCCTCTGTCCCGCTCTGCCATTGGCTGTGATGATGACTTTCATTCGGAGGACGTGTTATTAACTAACATCGTCAAAAGGCACAAGTTGGCGACAGAAAAAGCTTCAAACAGCCACACACACACACACACACACACACACACACACACTGCGCCTCATTGTCTGTCCTTTTTAAGAACGGTGCGTGGCATTATCAGCATGACTCACAGCGTGTGTGTTCATTGCAATCTCACCTGCAGAGGGCACACACTGTTCCAATAAGAGACACATTACCAAGACTATTTGTGTCAAATCCCAGCATCAGTCACTTTTAATGAGATTATTTTTAAAGACTATATATTGTTGGCTCATCTAAACATATTTTAACCACATATTAAACATATATATATATCACTTGTCCTGATTTATGGGGAGGTCTATTTGCTGGATTTTAGATGACGTGTAGTCTTGCTGTTAGTTAAATTGCTGCAAAGCCGAGTCTCTGGAAGGACGTATATCTGTCCAAGCCCAAAAGGCCTTTGTTTTTAAATGCGGCCCGTCTAATTAAACCCGACTTTGACAGCGCTCAAAGTTGTTTATTTATTAATATAAGAGCATCTGAATATCTCCCTTAAAGCAATGGTCGTTCGAGGGCGAGACTGAGTGACAGCTGGGAAACACACTTGTCACGCTGTATCAGTAAAACTGGCGCTGACAGTGGCGAGAAGACGGTGCATCGACCCTCTCTGCTCCAGTAAACAGAGGTGGTGGCCATGTTGTTTAGAGATGGCAACGCTGAACTCAAATGGTTCTCAGAGCAGATGCATCTGTACTGCAATAGGTTTGATTTCATGAGTGGCGAACAAGAAGAATACCAGCATACATTGTTGTTCATGCGTTTCTGATTCGTACTGTATAGGGGTCTTGGTGTTTGAAGAGAGGTTACAGCTGCATTTATTTCGAAACCAAGGCTGCTCCTTCTGAAAAGATCCACTCTCTCCACATCTGATGATGTTCTCTGTGTTTTTAAGGGCACAGCGGAAACATCTGTTGTTCTCCAGCATGTTTGATTAAGGAAATACATCCACAAATGTGCGTCAAGGAGGACCAAAAGCAGCCAATTAGGGTTACAAAGTGACCAAAGGGTTATGGGGCGGCTGTGGCTCAGTGGTTAGCAAGTCGGTCTTTCAATCAGAGGGTCGGTGGTTCGATCCCAGGCTCCGGTAGTCCATGTCGTTGTGTCCTTGAGCAAGACACTTACATGCTATACAGTAGACAGTAAAAGCGTCAGCTAAATGTAATGTGTCCACCCTCAGTGAATATGATGAAGACTATAGTGTGCGCAAAGTAGTTATAGCAAGCGAGCAGAGAAGTGGAAATAATTAACTCAAAGTATCTGAAGCAGTTAAAAAATAATGAGTTATTGATAAAGAGTGGGTTGTTGTTATAAAAGCAATGAATACATAGTTGGATTATTAGATCATCAGTTGACATAGTCAAAGTCATGGTGCAGCCAAACCAGACACAATTAAATTGGAGGGAAATACATGTTGTAATCATGTCTACCTTTATATAACCAATAGTTATCCATCATGACGGCAAAGAAGTGTGACTCAGACTCAGGTTGGCATTTTGAAATGTTGTCTTTATTGAGAACGTAAAGCACAGCAAACACCCATCTCAGCAAGCCTACCGTAAAGCTGACAGCTCAGTTTACCCTTTTATTTTTGATTTATTTTTATTACAAAACATGTCCACCTAACAGTGCCTCGCTCTAAGAAATACACGGCGTAATTAAAAAAGAAACATCCACGTTACATTGGCCACATACAACGCGTTCGAACTACCGGAACAGCCTTCATGGTATATACGAACCCTGCGGATCTACTGTAGCGGGCAGATTTGTTTCTGAGTATTAAACCTCCGCTCAGGTATTAAACCTCTCCACTGACGTTATCCGACCCGATCTCCTCCTCCTCCTCGTTCAGGGCCAACAATCTCTGCCAGAAAGCTACATTCATTGTTATCATTACTCTGCGTCGCCTTCTCGGCTATCATGGACCTTATGACATGTAGACATGCACGACACGGCATCACAACAGTGAGATCTGCTCTTAACAACTGACTAACGCACAGATCAAAGTCACCTAGATGAGTGAGAAGAGAAGCGGGGCTCGGGGAAGTATACTGGTGACGGGTACACATCGTGTTGACAACGCTGCCGTGAGAACAGGCCTCCGGTTACTGACGACGCGGTGGATTCATGCACGAGACGCCGACGCTGTCAGGACTGGGACAGCCTCATGTCAAAATGTCACTGATGCATTTTTACAGAGCCTCGCGAAGCCGATCAAATACCTGACTCTTTAAATAAAAATATCCTCACTTTTGTACAGCCATTGTTGGATACAGTGAAAATAGTATAGAATTAGTCAGAGCCCTTGCAGAAATGAGGATGCTGCCCATGTTGGGGACATTTTCTTTTAAAATCCCGGCTCTTTAGGTCGTTGAAATAAATAACCAGGTGTTTATTGAGAGTGTTGCAAGCTAGTCAGTCTATCTTATACCAGATATAGTGTTTGGTTTTTAAAACCAGAGAGATTACATGTAGAATGTGACGATAATGACAATGCCAGCTTAGGTCTGTATGGTAAGGTTAGTTAGAGGAGCGAGGCTACAACTCCGCTTTAAGAAATAGATTAGGATCTAGACAATGGTCTCTAAATACGTTGCCACCTATCACGTCTACAAGCCGCTCCCGCTCCCCTCCACGTCGTCCACCACGACTGAGCGCTTGCGCAGCACAGCGTTGCCCTTCCGGCCGCTCCTGGCCGGCAGGGGCAGCTTGGTGTGGCACGGGGCGCGGTACTGGGGCAGGCCGGACTTGGTGGTGTCCAGCTCCTCCGGGTCGTCCTGCTGGGCCCTGAGCGCGGCCATCACGTCCTTGTCCGAGGGACTGAGGGTCAGGCAGCCGCAGGGGCGACTGCCGGCGCCCTCCGCTCCAACCTCACCGGCCTCTCCCGCGTCCTCCGGCTCATCCTCCACGGTCATGAAGGCGTCGCCCCACAGGCTCTCACAGAGGTCCCTGCCGTGCTGGTACATCTACGCACACACACACACACACACACACACACACACACACACACACACACACACACACACGCACACACACGCACGCACACACACACACACACACACACACACACACACACACACACACACACACACACACACACACACACACACACACACGCACGCACGCACGCACACACACGCACGCACACACACACACACACACACACACACACACACACACACGCACACACACGCACACACACGCACACACACACACGCACACACACACACACACACACACACACACACACACACACACACACACACACACACACACACACACACACACACGCAACATATTTAAAGTAAATACAAATATTTCTACCTCTGACCACAAGGTACTTTTTATATATCTTGTTTGCAACGTTATCATCTCAAGTCGTACATGGTGACCTCCCAGGTCACACAAATCCCAGTAAGCTTCCACTGTGGTCGTAGTTTTGTGTCGCTCTGCAGTTTTTTGTGTCTCTCTGTAGCCTTTTTGTGTCTCTGTGGTTGTTTTGTCGGCTTTTAGTAGTTGTTGCAAGTCTCTTTGTAGTCTATTGGTTTCTTTGCAGCTGTTTAGCATCTGGCTCTTGGTTTTGTTTCTCTTTGTGGTACTTTGTGTCTCATTGTGGCTGTTTTGCCCCTTCTCATAGTCGTTTTATGTTCTATGTGGTTGTTTTGAGTCTCTTCCTGGTTGGTACATGTCTCTTTGAGTTGACATGTTGTAGGTGAATCCCAGGGGGGCCTGACACTTCTGACACTTCTGAAATGACCTGCTCGCTGTACAGTATCCCTTACATATTACATTGGTAACTATAGCTGTACATGGTGGAGTAAAAACAACAATGTATCCCCCACAATGCACTGGAGTGAAGTATAAAGTAGCATAAATTGAAGAGTACACTAATGAACCACAGATAATTATTAGAGTCAGGAGAGCTCTTTAGTAACGGCTAATGCCTGGTCAAATTGGGCTATGTACATTTGTTTCCAAACTGGTATTGAATTTTCAACTTTTTCAACATTCATGAATTATGGCCCTTCTTGTATGCAATCATAGGAGTACTTGATTTTGGCCTTTCAGGGCAGCTCCAGCCTTGAAAACTAACCCTCTGCCAGGTGTTAGAGGCGGCTGCAGGCACCTGGCAGCTGCTCACCAGACAGCTTTTGTCTGCCTCTCTCTCTCTCTCTCTCTCTCTCTCTGCCTCTCTCTCTCTCTCTCACTTCACCTCACCTTGTCTCCACCAGCCTTGAGAGCAAGACATGATGACCTTGAAAAAGCTCACACTGGTATCTGAAAGAACTCATCTTTTACTGTGGAACGACGATTCTGCCGAGCAGACGGATCTAAACTAATCGAAAGGTCACTTTCGGCACCTTTTGTGTTCGCTATCTGACAGGAAATGCATTACAGGGCTCAGTCTTTATGAAGTTATACTTTTGCGGCAAAACTCCAATTATTGCTGACATCTGCTTCATGGTTTTCTGGAGCATGAAAAATTATACCCCTGCTCTAATGCGGTGAGACGTGTGGATTAGAAAGGGATTGTGCATAACGCAGCAAAAAAAATGAAAATCACAATTCAACATTTAAGCTGTTTAACGTAAATGGCGCAGGCCTGCGCACACTTCAAAATAGGCTTAGGAACTAATTAGTGAAGTTCCTGTGACCAACACACTGCACTGCCAAGTCTACAGCTCATTGTGTGCCCCACCTAACTTTCTTTATTATTGCTTCCCTCACTGTTTGTTTGTCTCTCTTCTTCTCCCTGTTTCTCTGTAGCACACCCCCACCCCAACGCCTGCTTCCTTTCATCCTGCTGTCGGTTGGGGGATTAAGACTAAGTCACACAAGGGGCTCAGAGAAGAAAAAGCTGTAATATATTTACCGTGGTCGAAGGACAAAGAGGATGGCGGCTGTTTCTCTCCACCACATATACTCTCTCTCTGCCTGACGCTGAGGTCTTATCGCAGCGACCTCATTATAAACACAGGGCTGCACACACACACACACACACACACACACACACACACATTTTTCTGTCCTTCCCCAGGCAGACGTGGTTTGCTGCCAAAGCTAATTCAGTACAAGCACAAGTGGCTCTAGACGACATGGTGTGATCGAATAAGTGAGATACAGGAATTTCCCGGGGCTCTATCCTGTCCTTCCCATCCCTATCTTATTCAATTATGTCCTTCTCTGTCTGAAAACTATGCGACGTAACACCTGGTGGGAAAAGGAATGCAAGAGAAAAAGAGAACACTTCAATCAGAGACACTGACTGATGATACATTTTTCTCATAGCAATCCTCTTTTGCAATTCTTCTTTTGGCTAGGGGTCAAGATCAGATTTAGAAAAAGGTCAGTTTTGTTATGTAACAGCAGCTGAATGAAAATTATCCAGATTTGAGAACAAATGACGATGAATCCAACACACAAATATAAAATCTTCTCAAATTGTAATTTGGAAGCCAGGTCAATATTATATATATATAATTATATTTTTAAACAAAATGCAATTGTTCGAGGTGATTTAAGTATAATTCCAACATTTAATCTATGGACTAAAGACCTAACAGAATATTATCCCATTTAAAATTCACTTACAAGTTTCTTATATAACTTATTTATGTAATAGATTATGTTTGATGACTACCTTTTATTGTATTTTGTGAGACTCTAAATACTAATAAAGAAGACCTTGGTATAACCATCCATCCATCCATCCATTTTCCACCGCTTATCCGGGGTCGGGTCGCGGAGGCAGCAGGTCAAGCAGGCTGACCCAGACTTCTCTCTCACCCGCAACACGTTACGTTTACGTTATACCTTGGTATAACGTAAAAATGTAATAACGTAACAATGTAATAACGTAACAATGTAATAACGTAACAATGTAACATCACAACAGAAAAACCGTAACAACCGTAATTAGTGTAAATAAATAACAACTGCCCTTAGCGAACTTCCTTACATAACATCACAAAGTGACAATGCTAACGTAACAAGCGTAAAGTCAACGTTTACTTTTAGTTTCACGAGCAACACTAACAGCGGCCTCCTGGGTGAAAGTCCTGTGTCTGCTTGGCTCATCCCCCCCTTTCCGCCCATAGCAAGTAACCTTCAACATATCACGACTGCTTGTTGCTCTGATCGAATGCAAAAACATCCACATTCAACGTACTCCTGGTTTGCAAGAAATGTACGATGCAAAAACCAAAATCCTGACAACTTGATTGTTTATTTGTTACCCCTTCATTGTCTGTACTTCTTCCCATAGTACAAAAAGTACCCTTTAGGTATTTCTTTGGTCCCCTGTAGGTATTTACACAGTAATTTGCAAGCTGTAATATGATGAATAAGACCATTAATTCACTATATCTGATCTACAGATGCCGCTCTAGATGTGTTTTTGTGCCAGCGCCTGGCACAAAAACGGACATGGCCCCGCTCTTTGCAGATGTAACCTCATTCCCACAAAACCCGGAGCAGAGAGGGTGTCTAATGCCGAGATAAATCAGACCTTGGCTGGCAAATAATGTTACCAATGAGTACAAAGACAGAGTGAGACACAGAGTGCCAGAAGGAATGTTTCGCATGCAGTGTGTGTGTGTGTGTGTGTGTGTGTGTGCGTGCGTGCGTGCGTGCGTGTGTGTGTGTGTGTGTGTGTGTGTGTGTGTGTGCTTATGTGTGCCTGTGTGTGCCTTTAAATGCGCTTGTTTTTATGCAAATTGACACCTACTGCAGTCAGCATTTACAAATCCTCACTGTATTTGCACATATTTATTCTGCAACACACACACACACACACACACACACACACACACACACGCCTGCATTTCATTCCTATCTATCAGGTGAATTTTCCTGGAACTGTGAATCCGACGAGGATTTTGAAAAAGGTTCCATGTGGATTTTCTCCGCTCACAGTGAATGTGTGGATTAAGCCATTTCAATGTGAAGCTTAAAAATCTCTAAATTCAGAGTTGCGAGAGGTTTTTGTCACAGAGATTGTCTGTGCATGTTTGCAGTTTTGCCGACAGAAAACAAGAGAAAACGAGAGAAGCTTCACTGCTGTGGCCTTCGAAAAAAAAAGAAGAGGCGGGTACTTGTTTGCAGTCTCTCTAAGAGGGGCCGATCTGTTGAATGTGCTGAATGCGGTTTCTTTGTATTCCGGAACTGTTTAAAATGCTCCGTTTTGAGAGCTACCTAAATTCATTGGGGCCTTTATTTTGCGACATTAGTGGCGCCCTACAGGAAAATGGGCCGATACGAGTGCAAAAAGCATCAACACCTTTTAAGGATAGATTATCTCTCTCTCAACACTAATCAGTCATTTCCAGTAATCACCCACAGAGCCTTACTAATAGGTCTGGTGTCTGGGCTTTGTGCTAATTTGTGGAGGAGAGAGAGAGAGAGAGTAGGAATTAAAAAGGAAAATGTATAGATGGATAAATAAATAGACGAATGGATGGATGCATAGATGCATGGATGGATGGATGGATGCATGGAAGCATGCATGAATGGATGGATAGAGGGATAGATGGATGGATGCATGCATGAATGGATGGATGGATGGATGACTGAATGGATAGATAGATGGATGAATGGATGGATGACTGACTGGATAGATAGATGGATGAATGGATGGATGACTGAATGGATAGATAGATGGATGAATGGATGGATGACTGAATGGATGGATGACCGAATGGATAGATAGATAGATGGATAGAATGCCATGGCATGTGGTGTGTGACGGTTAGTCACGCCGGCCCCTCGGCCACTCTGCCTCTTTTTAAATCTCCCAGCAGGCCTCTGCCCGCTGAAGCAGGACCGAGCCGTTTCACGCTCCAGCCCACTGCGCTGTTAACCCTTTGCTTGCAGCACACTCGCTTGACCACGACGCCACAGTCCGTATCTGACCTTCTACCTGCAGCACATGGCTCCAATGACGTGGTCCGTCAGCAGGATTTCAAACCTCTGACACCTCCTTTGCTTTCCTCAGCTAAGGCGTGACCGCACTCTGCTCATATAATGCATCAGTTTGTGTTCCTAATAAAACTAAAAGAGCTTGTTACAGCAGCCATTATATTGAAACAATATGTTATCTTTGCTGACATTACCACCCATAATGCCATGCTGCTAGTGGGACTAAACACAATCAACATGTCTACAACAATAATACAACAACAATACAAGGCCCCGGGTTATGTAAGCAGCCAGATCACAGCCTACCTGCTGATACTGAACACATGTTCCAGTGCAGTTGTGTCCCCTGGGGTCTTTGGCCCAGTTACGAGCACACGTCATGTCCATCCTGCAGGCATCAAACCTGAAGGAAAAGTGGGTAAATTATTTGAAACGGCAAAAACATTCAACTTTAATTCTCTCATTTGAATATTTCCTCTTGTTGTGTGCCAGAAAGCTCAGGGATCCCCTGACTACACATGAATGCCGTTCAATGGAAGCACGGTACGCTAAGCGGGATAGTCATCTCGCTCTTAACAGCATTATAGGAGAGGGTGAGGGGTGCGGGGGGGGGGGGGGGGGGTGCAGACTCACCAATCACGGCAGAAGCTGTGGCAGAGCGGCACGGCCTGGATGTACGAGCGGCGGTGGGGGTGAGGCCAGCGCGCGGCATCGGGGGAGCAGCGGTAAAAACACGACACGCGCTTCAGGAAACCCTCGCACCTGAGGGGAGAGAGGGGCGGAGTTAGTACGAACATGATGACGCCTGGAATTAAACCTTGATATTGGTATTGCTGTCTAATATCTCGTGTGAGTGTGTGCGAGTGTCCTGTGTGTTATGTGCATGTTGCATTGTTCGTTTCACAGACATATTACATCTCAAAGTTGGAAGTTGGAAGACTGTTGTGGGTTTAAATATTTCACTCAATAAATATATTTTTCAATGAAGCTACTCAAACCTGCAATAACAGATTTTTGGCTTCTGTGAGGCCATGGGAACTGTAACTATTTAAAACATAAGCATTGCCTATTTACACATCTAGCAGATAGACAGAAAGACAATTTGCCGTTGATATTCCTGGCCAGCAAACAAATGTTACTTTTCTGTTTACTCTCCTTTTGGCTCTGTTTTGGGTCCACCAACTCCCAAGGAAATGTCAGGCCCCTTGACGGCTAAATGCCACACGGTTTTTACTAATTACTTTAGTTGCTAACGTTGTCTGTTAGCTGTTTGGCTCAGGCTATATAAGCTTAGTTGATTTTTAAAACCTTTTTGTAAAAAAGATGAGACACCAGGAGTAAAGCTGCCGGCCATTAAACAAACAAGTTGAAAGAAGACATTTATCCGCAGAGCTGTGGTGAACTCCAGATTAGGCCTGTTATGGTAATTACTTTATCAACTTATCGTACGATATACGAACATGACCTTGATCAATTTAATGTGATCTAATTATCGTAAGAAAAATGGACATGACCCTGTTTATTTTTACGTTTGTACAATGTATGGACAAGACGTCAATCATTTTTACAATATAAATATTGGCTTATTTCACAATACGATTATTGATTATTTTGTGTGATATATGGACATGATCTCATGCATTTGCATTATGGGGTATCAACTGGGTGATGCTTACTCAGAGCTCAGGGGCCCACACTTGTCCCATGGCTCGTTCTTATTGTCATCAGAGGGAACGTGGGAGATATCCTGGATGTCTTCTTCTGTGCAGCAGCTATCTGTGAGCAGCAAGGTCAGGGAAACATGTCACCTCGACATTGTTTTCTATCACAGTGTGGTCTTTACACCATTTAAACATGACGGTGTTTAAAACGAACGCCACTTACTGTCAGTGTACAGCCCGCACTCGCTCAGGTGCGGCTCCGGGCCGGGCGTGGCCTTGTGCTTGCCGTCTTGGAGACACACGCCCTCCGAGCGGGCGCCGCCAATCAGCGCGGCCGCCAAATAAGCGCAAACCAATAGCAGAGGGCGAGCGGTGACACCCATCTCTACAGCCACAAACAGGTCTGGGAGGAAGGGGGGGGGGGGGAGAGTTCAGCACTTTGGACAGCGGAAGACAAAAGGCAACATAGTCGCACCTGGATCTCAAGCAATCAAAGACACACAGTATAACACACACAGTATACAGTATATATATATGTATTACGTTGACAGAAGGAATTATTTTCGATGATGCCTGCAATGAAAGACGTTGGGAGTAAAAATCCCTAATCACAGCTATTCTCACACGGCTGTAGTTCCAACATCGGTGGCATATGTGTGTGACTTAGTCATCCCGCGTGGGCCGTTAAGCGCCGTGTGGGCTCCGCATGTGGTGACCTAGTAGACAGGTTGAGCCTAATTAGGTGAGACGGAGGCCCGCGCTGAGATGGATGGCATGCGTAGTTGTTTAATCTGACAAGCAGCCGATGGGTAGCCCACATAACACGAAGTAGACAAATCTGTTGGACGTGGCCGCATGGCCCTGATTTTAAGATAAAACAAAATAAGAAACTTATTAGTTAGTTTACTCTAACCTTCCAGTTTTAACTGTATTACAGATTACAGAGTATAGCCTTAAATATATTATTAATATAATATTAATAATTTGTTCGTCGCAGTTTTTCAACAATATTCTACCAATAAAAACGATTGGTATTGTGTTAATGTGAAGCAGCTAACCTGATTTTAAAGAAAATAAAAAGCAATTAATCACCAAAAAGAGATATCAGCGTGTCTGTCCTGAGCAGAATATATGAAAAGTATCGCTCAGACATCAATACAGGTCAGGAACATCTTTACAAAAGCTGCAACTTTAAATCACGCGGTTGGGGAGAAAAACAAATCCAGTTTCTGCTCTGGAGTCTAGTGGTGCTCATTAGTGAGTTTACACTGACCTCCAGCCACTTTATGATATATATATATATATTCTTTTTTTTTTTTTTTTTTTTTTTTGTTTCATCTGCTGTAGCAGAGCATATTCGTAATTGAACGCACGTAATGTTGCTGTGATATCGATTTTTACTCTCTAAGCCTCATACAAAGAAGCTTCGGATCGGTTGCGCGTTCCTGGTTTTACCTGTCGGGGGTGAAGGATGCTCCGTCCGGGTTAGTTTCTCCTGTTTCTGCGTCTGTGCCGGTGAGTGTTTCCCCTGCGCCTCTCTGGTGTGTTGCTGTGGATCCAGCGCCTGTACGTGGTGCTCGGTGCTCAGGTCTCCTCCTCTTTCTCTCTCTCTCTCTCTCTCGCTCTCTCTCTCTCTCTCTCTCTCTCTCTTTCTCTCTCTCTCTCGCTCTCTGTGCTGGCTGTGATCTCTGCTTCCTGGGGGCCGCTGCTTGCCACTTTGTCACCGGTTTATATGAAGGACATTTCAGTCCCTTCCACCAGGCTCACCCCTCCCTCTGCCCCATGCTGGGAAGTCCTCTCTCTCTCTCTCTCTCTCTCTCTCTCTCTCTCTCTCTCTCTCTCTCCCCCCCCTCCCTCTTTTGCTCCACACACAGAGAAAAGACTCCCTCCTTCTTAATCTCCCAATGAGATGTTTACCAAATCCTCCTTGTTGACAGCCTTCTTTCCGTCCGAGTTAGCAATGTTGTAGATGGAAATATAATAATAAAACAGACCCTATGCCCTTTTTTATAGCCCAAGGACTGTGTTGCCCTTGATGCTGAGAGGATCATTCTTAGGTGGTGCTGAGTCACACCTGCCCCCTCCCACCCCCACCGCCCCTTCTGTATCCACATATACACAGTGAGGTCAGGGCTTTTGCCAGATGACAGGGTTACAGGAGGGTATTGCTGAGATTTAATACTGCGTGATGTGCTGATACGTGGAACACAAATCTCTGGAGAACAAAACACCGCTAGTGCACGGCAAAGCTGCTGCGTGTTGCAATAGCCTTCCTGTTCCCATAAAGACAGAGTTTAGGTCAGCCTCCTTTTCTGGATGCACATGTTTTTGTTGTTGTTTTTCTTGCCACCTGTGTGTGACACCTGTGACCTTGGCAATGCTACCAAAAGGTGTAATCCCCATAAGCATGCTGGTAATTATTGACAATGGAGGGAAACATTTGTTCAATGGTGGTGCTGAAGTGGGCTACACGGTCTGAAGGGTGTTGTGTGGAAACATGAGTTTGGCCAGCCAGTGTGTTTTTCCACCATGCGTATTACAGCTCCTGGCTTTTAATCTCACTTCCCGTTGGACCTGGTGTACCAGCCTAATCCCTGGCTGGGTGCATCTCTTTCTCTCTTTCTCTCTCTCTTTCTCTCTCTCTCTCTCTCTCTCTCTCTCTACCTCCCTCCCTCCATCCCTGAGTGACCTCCCAAGGCTTTTGGCCACAGAACGGCAGATGGAGAGTGTCTTGTGGCCTAGATACGTCCACCTAAAGCCAAGGCTTGGAAATTGGTGGCATGCCTTCGACATGATTGGTTTTGGCAACAAAACCATGCAGGGACAGGAAGGGACCAGACAGACTGGCCATCACATAAACACCCAGATTGAGTGCAGATAAAATGGTCTCAGCGGAGATTCAACTGGAATTCAATGAATACTTCAAGGACGTCATGAAAGCTCTCTCCAGCCATGTTCTCCACCAGACTGTTTCATAACTGCTGAGGGTTGCCACAGCAGAGCACTTTATTTCTGGGTACATCTGGTAATTAGAGGAGGAATAACGATATCCTTTGTGTGAGATCTATTCAGGGAACAGAGAGAGGACAAAGCAGCCCATCGCTACTCTCTGTGTACCCTTGTTGTCGTTCTCATTTAACAGGGTTGGGTCACTGCCTGCGCTTGGGCCTTAGGCTGGCCCTCAGTTGGCAAACAGTGTTACCCATCCAGTCGATTCACAAACATTTACTCCAGTTTTTAAATTTTTTTATTTGTTGTTCCAGTGACCTATTTCTCCACGACCGCAGACAATTTAAACTATCGGCATAACATTTTGTAAAAAAAGAAAGGAAAGGTGATAAGTTAAAAAAAAGAGTCCAGTAAACTTGTAGCTCAACTTGTTATTCAGCTAACTTTTTTATTAAATTCAAGTTATTTTGTCAGTTGAGTCACTAATTGCTGTGATACTGATCTTTAGTAAAGTGTGTGAAAACTAGCTTACAAGTGAGCATGAAAAAGTTAGCAAGTAACGGATAAATTGTTTGATAAAAGTAAAAAGTTAACTGTTAGCTAAAAGTAACAAATCAACAAAGTTTGCTAAAGGTAACAGTAACATATTTGAAATAACAGTTAAACCGTTAGTTATAGCTAAATGCAACAAATAATCAGTTTAAATGGTTTGCTAAAAGTAAAGGATGAACAGTTAACTGTTAGCTAAACATAATCAACAGTTGAAGTTTGCTAAATGTAACGGATACATATTTGAAATAGTTTACTAAAAGTGAAGGATAAACAGCAGGGTAGTACAAATAGTTATCTCAAAATATTGACTGAAAGGTGGAACCTGCAGCTTCTGCCTCTTCGAGTCAGTGAGTTGTATTGAAGACTTGGAACATGACAGATGGCGCTGGAGGAGTTTGGGGCTGCTGGAGAATTGCATGAACATGTTGCTGAAAGTCAGAGAGACTTCAGAATATTCTTCTTTTTCCTCTTCATAAGTAAGCCCAATTCAGAGGATATTGGAGATAATGGCATTGTCCTTTAGGCCTGTGTGGAAACATGGGAAACCCATTAAGCTCAACATTATCTGGTCATTTGGAAAATTATCCTGGGGCAACTGTGGCTCAGTGGTTAGCAAGTCTGTCTTTCTATCAGAGGGTCAGTGGTTCGATCCCAGGCTGCGGCAATCCATGTCGATGTGTCATTGAGCGAGACACTTAACCCTAATTGCTCACCGTTGCTGTGTCTACGGTCTACTGTATAGCATGTAAGTCGCTTTGGATAAAAGCGTCAGATAAATGTAATGTAATCCTGCATCTTATCTCAGCCAGCCATATATATTAGGCTACTTTATAGGGAACCACTACTGCTAGTGTAGAAGCATCCCTCAAAGGAAGGTCAAATTCATTGACCTTTCAGTTGATAGAAATGTCACTGGTAAAATACCAAATTCTTGGTGTTGCTAATTGGGGTTTTTGCTAAGAAGAATTGTGTTAAATGTAACATAGTCTGGCAGATGGAACAAAAATCAGTTAGCTAGTGTACACTATGTCTACCTGGACTGGACTACTCTTCCCCTTTAAACCTTTATTTTGTATCTTAAAATACTGTGACAAATAATAGATACAAAAAATAATAATTAAAAATCTGAAATCTGAACCCTAGAACATATTTAATCATTTATTCAAAAATAGTGTTTCGATCCAACATGGGTCCAACAGTCATTTTTCTTTACAATCAGCTGACAGACATTCAAGTAATATGACATTTAGAATGTAGACATCAACAATCCAGTCACACAGGCATCTTAAAGATAAAAAACAAACATCCAAGGACACAGACAAATAATCATATATCACATATCAATCACTCATCTTTAATTTCCATGCTGTCTAATGAATTGGATTGTGTTCAATATTGTCATTGCACATCTTGTTGAGCTTGAGGACACATCCATTCTCCAGTCATCCTGTAGCTCCTTGTTGCAAATCAAAAAAAGTAGTGAGGAGGTCCCAGTTCTCCACCCTGTGGTGACAAGGCCCCACTGCATACAAAGTATTTATGGCCATTCATTATTTAACATCTACGGCCAGTCATGCCAGACACCAGATTATATTGACTTCTTGGTAAACCAAAATAATTTGATTTGACTTTCTTCACATGCATCGCAGCATAAAGTTGAGATGAGTTGAAGTGACCCGCTTGAGGTCTTCATTTGGGCTCTTTTCATGAGAGAAGAGGTTCAGCTCTTTAAATCTTTGATGTGGCCGCTGTTGCTAGTTGCCGCTCGGTCTCAATCTTCGTTCCTGGATGTTTTTCCCAAAGTTCATAGCCAGAGTAGCAACAGCATAAGTGGACAGGACCATGATGGTGCTTCCCACAAACTGTGACGAGGCTCCCCGCTTCGCCGCAAACCTCCATCCTCGCCTCTGCAAGGGAGCGTCCGCTGCCTCCATTGTCTGAGTGGTGGCCTCCGTGGCTGCTGCTCGGACGGACCCGCTCCTTCAACTCCTGGAAGCGTCGGCGCTCCTGTCTGTCTCTCTGGGTAATGTTCGGCGTCCTGGTTGACGTCCCCCCACATGCTTCCTTTATCTACTCGGCCTCGTACACGTCAAATCCTCAGACTCAGCTGGGTGACAGAGTGCGTCAACAACACCTGCGAGATTGACGGAGTTAACGAGGACTCCTGCCAGCAGGGCAAACTGTCCAGACGGTGCTCAATAATAGAACGAGCAGAAGTCATTCAGTCTGACCTGCCTCCTATTTCAGGACCAAGGTCAGCACCAGGCAGAGCATAAAACCCTGAATACGGTCGATCCTTTAAGAACCTATCGCCACCTAATCCGGCCACCCATCTGACAGGCTGCTAAAGCTGAAGAATGAACCCTGTTGACACATGTTGTTGTAATGTCTTGATTACCTCCAACGTGACGGAGCCACATGTAGGACTCTGTTGACATATCTTAGGGCCCCAGAAGCGTGCGCTTCTGTTTAGAGATGGAAATTATCATGATTATGATGATTTTGTTTAACTTAGTTTTGAAGGTCTTACTGAATAGAATTAATACATGTCCCCCCAAAACCTGATTACTTTACGTTATTCTTTTAAAAACTTGCTAAACCAATCATTTGTGTTCATAATAGTGAAAATTGTAATTCTGCTTCCCATGTACTCAAAAACTATAGAACGCTCCCTTCAACATGTGTTTAATTTGATTACATTTAGAAAGATCAGTACCCGGTGAGAAGCCACCACATTTCTGAATCTAATGCAATATATTTTCTGATTATAAATTACTATGAATGAAAAATGAATGTTATTTTATTGTATATTTCTTTTTTCCCGTTTATATCTGTTATTATTTATTTGGGACATTTTAAGACGTGTTCAATGAAATTACACTCACTTATTAAATAAATCGAGGCTGACACTGTTTACAGAATAAGGATTCCTCAAACGTTAAGACATTGTGGATCACTTCCCGTGGTGGTGCACCCTCTGGTTAATGTGTCCAGATTGAAGTAAACAGAAAATAGTCAGACTGAATAGAAGTCAGCAGTGGTTTGTAGATAATTATCTTCTTTCATATATCAATGTTATGATGTGAAAAAAGAATGAGTATTCTACGTTAAATGTTTTATTTATTGGGTTTTAGACATCGTTCTTGTGAAATTAAAAAGATGTATTTCATTCACGCTCATGCAGAAGACAAATGGACATCTTCTCCGTAGCAAGAGAGATGCAAATGTACCTTTAGGGAACAGATCTGTGGTAGAGGCTTCAAAATGAAAAACCCGTTGGTATATGTGGAAAATATGTAGATGGAATTCAGTTTGTGGGGAGAAGAAACAGTTGCTTCTCTACATTGTTGACTTCCCCATCTTCTCTCTCATATCCAGATTATTACTCTCTGGGATGCAGCCTGTTGTTTATCATTTCTCATTTCCTCTGCTCACATATAAGAAGGAAATCACTGGCAAGAAAAATGAAACACTACACATAAAGGGAACGTCTCTGAGTCATCACCAGACTGCATTTTGACATTAAGGAGGGAATAAAGGGCCGCACACAACAGAGGCGGCTTAAAGCGTGAGCTGGTCGGGTGCACCTTTGGGAAGACGTATTTCACGACAGGCACCCAGACAGATTCATGTTTGTATTACAAGCCTGACTCAGGCAGCAGTAGATGGATGGCAGAAGAATGTCTCGGCAAAACAGCTGTGTTTGACCAATAACTCACACAAACTTCCCTCTCTCTCTCTCTCTCTCTCTCTCTCTCTCTCTGCAACACTTGTGCATCTCAGGTCTGTCTGCAGCATCTAGTTGCCCCACGTCACCTTTGTTTTTGGAATTATAAATAATCCAAATGCATTCACATCAAATAACACTTAGTTGTGTGTGTGTGTGTGTGTGTGTGTGTGTGTGTGTGTGTGTGCGTGTGTGTGTCTTTGTGTGTAACAAGAATAGGAAACCTTGTTTCCATCGCTGGCCAAGACTCTTTGTCTTACTTATGTCAGTATTGCCTCCACATGTGTATAAATGCTCATACTCTCTTGTTATTTATTCTTTTCAAGTTTTTAAAAAAGTGTCTGGAAAGCATGAATTGTGTTCATACATTTGCCCAGCCTTACCTAACAGACCAGGGCCTATTCCCGTTGCACTTTTTGTCATTTCGTCTTTTACTGTCTGCATGTGCTGACCTTGTGTGCACATGTTTGTGGATGTATGTGTGTGGGTGTGTCTGTTGATGGGCACATGTTAATTTGTGTGTTTTGGCCAGATTGAAGTGAGCAATCCTCTTATTTATCAGGAGCAGCCGTGTGTGATGTGGTGCTGAGGAGGGTTTAGGGGTGTCCTGCTGGGCCGGATCCTTAAAGCTGGCAGCATGGGAGCAGAGCCTCTCGATTCAGAATCAGACATTGGTGATCACCGGGCCTTCTTATCTGTGATGTGTGTGTGTGTGTAACCAAAGATTGAAACAGTTTGATCTGCTGCTGTAAACAGTGTTTTGAAAGAAAGGCAGAAAATAGATGAGAACAACAAAAATGCATCTTTTATTTGTTATTTACCACAGCGTCGACACCTTGACTTTAATCTGCACTGATCGGTGTTTTAAATCTGACCGCTGATTGTTTTACAGAGTAAGTGGCTGCAGATTAAGTCCAGTGCTCACTCTAATTGATCTCACGCAGGGAGAAACGTGTACTTTTGAATGAGTGGGAAAATTTACCAAACAAATGCTCCAACATCCTCTTAGCATCACAACTTACTTGAGGAGCTTTTACAAAGAAGTCCATCAGGCATGAATTAAATCAACCAGGAAAAAAATATCCCTTACAATTATCCGTAATTCCACGTTAATGTCTCCCACAGTTAAGATATTTTTTCCTGCAAAAGGCGGATGATTCATTTTCATATTTCAGAATAAGATAAAAATCATTATCACACAATTTAAATGAATCCTCTCTTTGCAGGCACGCACAAACAGGGTCACAATGTGCAGGGTCATGCAACGTCTCTGCTGCACCACCATCTTTCACCACAAGGAGGCGTAGTGGTGATTTATTGGAGGCGAAAGGAGAAGTTACCTTCAGGAAATCAGAGAGCTTCACATTCAGGTGTATTGATATTGTCAGACTGCAGGACCCCAGACAACTGGAGCAAAAATACAGACTGTGCAGGTGATACAAAAAGCAAAAAATAATTATAATAATTTCACCTAATCCACTGTGTTAGCCATAACAGTGACACACACACACACACACACACACACACACACACACACACACACACACACATTGTTTTAAGGTTGTTCCTTGGAAGACAGCAGGCATCCTGTTTTGCTCATGCTGTGTTCGTTTCCTGGTAATGGTGATCCTCCAGAGGTCTCTCTCAACACAGGCATCATGTGTGTGTCTGTGTTTACGTGTGCACTCAGTCCACACACACACTCACACGCACGCAAACGTGTGCAAACTCACATTTGTAAAAGAGGTCTGTTTGTGCTGGGTGTTTGGCATGGAGTGGATGACTCAGTTGGTGTTGTTGAAGCCGAAAAATAATAGAAACAGAAGCTTTAAGGAGCCTGTGGATATTTTTCTCTTTCACACTCCAATGTACAGGATTTGTAGTCTGTGACCATCGAGCCCTAATGAGCCGACGGAAGCTTGAAAAAGGCAAAACCATTGATGTTGGACTGTGCCTGAGGATCTCACCTGGTTATACAAGTGCACATTAACCTTGACATGCCGTTGCTATTCAAAGTCTATGTTCACCCTCAGAGACCCACATTGGCCCATTTTTTACTTTTTTAGGGAGGGACAGGGGGATTTTTAGGAGGACACAGCAAGTCAGCAGTATATTCCACTTAGAAGTGGAAGACACCATCTGAAAGGCGGGAACCTTTCAGATGGTGTCTTTGAGATGCAGCTCAAGTGTGTCAAGTTTTTCTTGTGGGACACATGAGTACCCATAGAACCATGTATCCTCTAGTTTCATATAGCAAAAGCATTACTCTGCTTGGAAAACAAAGTCAGCTCAGGTTACAGCCTCCTAAAGACAGTAATGTTGTCTCAGAGGGTTGATGTAATGGTGCTTTCATTTTTATGTGGATAGCATTGGGCATTGAGATTAAACTATGTTTGAGGGTGGCAAGGAGGTGTACATTTATTGAACTGATAAGTCTATACACTATATATACACTATATATATATATATATATATATATATATATATATATATATATATATATATATATATATATACTAATCATAATTTGTGTCCAATATGTTTTTTACACAAACAATTCTTGCATTTTCAGATTTTCCACATCATACTTTGTTTAAGTTTCATGGTGGACCTCAATTGGGTTCTATAGTTTTGCATACACTTGTTAAACTCAAAGCTGACCACTGAGAAATCTCCCTTCCACGCCTCCAACTGCCAAAATTAAGCTAAGTAGGCAAAAAGATTAGATGAGATGATTTAAATGTGACATCAATAAAGTTACAGTGCCAAAAGACTACGTCACTTCCTTGACAATGAGGCAATATACCTGATTTATGTCGTGTTGGTTTTGTTCGATTTCTCTGTTGGTTTTGTTCGATTTCTCTGTTCGATCGTGTTTGATACATCGGCATTGTGATCTTTGGTCCACAGGGTAAGATCAGAACGATGAAAGCACCAGAAGAAGTAGACTTCCAGACCATCAAGCTGATTAGTAACGGAGCGTACGGGTGAGTCGAGGAGAGTTAATGGTTTACATTACAGCTGGAAGTCAGGCATGCGGGACACGACTTTCTTTCCTTTTTTTTTACTTATTATTTATTCTTTTACAAGCAATGCGGTGCCACAACCTAAGAATAACGTGTGTGTGTGTGTGTTTGTGTGTGTGTGTGTGTGTGTGCGCGCACGCGCGCGTGTGTGTGTGTGTGTGTGAAAACAGCCTTCATTCAAACTCTGCACACGCATTATTCTGCACAATGAAGCACACACATGCATCTCTTTTGTATTAGGCTCCAGCTGTAATATGAGTGTCCCCCCAGTGCTTAAACTAGCCTGTTTTGTGGATTTCCTTAGACATAATTATACTCTATGTCACATACTGCAGTTAGTTTTTATGTTTTGTGCTGATGCCCGGTACACTGAGGATCAGCAGCTGTACAGTTGTTTTTCAGTGCTCCCATCTGCTCCTATTCTCACTGTGTGTGTGTGTGTGTGTGTGTGTGTGTGTGTGTGTGTGTGTGTGTGTGTGTGTGTGTGTGTGTGTGTGGAACATACACCAACATCACATGTGCTATTTAATTAATTAGACTTTTGGAAAGTCGGACAACAATGTGAGTGCGTGGGCGTTTCAGTTGCGTAATGGGACATGAAATGGATGTCAAAGTGTGTCTGAGCACCAATCCTTATCTTTAGCAGGCATATTGTCGTTGAAGATGTGACGTTTCATCAGTGCAGTGGACGGATAGCTAATCCAAACGCCTTTGACAGATTTGAATTCACTTGAGAAACTTGTCTCAGTTGACCCCCTAGTGGTTTAACGTCTCACCTCACCCCAGTGTTGTTCAAGTGTCCTCAATGACCCCGTGACATCATTGTTGGGTGTGGTTACATGCAACCGACCACACTTTGGAGCACTGTCAGGTGAAACATATATGTAACCGGCAACCAGATGGGGCAATATCACAATGCTGTTCAACTTGGTTTTAGGTTACTGTTTGAGTTGATATGATTAACTTGTTTGCAAACCTATTCACACAACCAGCGCAGACATAGGGACTGGCTTTCAGAGTTGTGTCTCTGACCACTTGGTGAATGTAAATCTAATATTCTCTCATATGTTGCACTGCTTTTGGTTTCAAAGAACTGCTGAGGCAATGGTACAAACATATTAGTATCAGGCGGATCGACAGGCGGATCGGTGCGGCTGCATCAGTAAAACAGGCGCTCACCATGTTAAAATGTCAACATGGTGAGAGCTGCAGAGACTGAACTAAAACAGTAAAGTGTCGTAAAATCCCTCAAATGAGCTAAAAGACGCAATGAAGCCCCATAGCCTCGCTTATAGCCACTTTTTGAGAACGATGTGAGCAATTATTTTAATATAAGGGGTAGTTAGGATGGTTTGACCTTGAGTTTGTTCCAAACAAAAACTGAGCAGCTGTCACTCTCCAAACTCAAAGAGATTTAAAAAAAAAAAGATTATGTAAGAGGATGTGAAAGCAGCATCGTGCCTGTGTTCAGCATTCGCTGGAGCACCAACAGCTCCATAATGACCACATTATGAAAATTCAATGAAGTGTGGCTCCCCCAGCAAGCCTTCCCACCTGTGCTGGGCTTTTTGAAATGAGCTGCAGCTTAGCTGGTGCATGCCGGAGCAGGAATCAATAGCCTCCCCGGCCTTCCCCGTGTCCACCGGCTCCACTGCGGCACAGGCGACGCTCCAAGACTTTGACAGCTGAGAGGAGAGCGACGGACGCGAACGTGGCCTTTCTGTGCATGAGTGGGAGGGGGGGTCGACAGCACTGCGAGAGTTTTGTCTGTTTGTCAGGGTTTACTCAGCTACAGAGCAAAGTACTGCCATCAGCACTGAGACGATCTGGCTCTCCGACTGCCAGCCAGGCGGCCCTGACAGCTCCATTTAATCTAACAAATAACAGCCTGCTTACTGGGGCTTTTTTTTCTGACTAGATTTGTGCCACAGGAAAGGTTTTTTCTGATGTCCCTGTTTAGACACTCGCGATAGTCGTTTGTTTTGTCAGCCACAATCAATCAATCTATATTAATTGTTTTTGTTTACCAGTCAAGCCTTTTCCTGACGAAGCAAAAATAGTTTGTCAGTAATTTTAACGCGGACCAACAGCATCCCAGCCTTCCTGCCCATTTCCTTCCGGAGTCGGTCAGCGTGGGCCGGGCTTGGACACTCTGTTGCAGATCTCTTGCTGCGCCTGGCAATGTCTAGGTCGTGGCTGTGTGGGCAGCCTCCGACCATATGTTACATAAAAACTGGGTGAAAGTCATAATCCCCAGCAAGACATTATGCAATGACTTTGCCAAAGGGCCAACCACGCTGTCAATCACCGAAGCAATGTTGTGGGTGGAAACATTGTGTTGCCCAGTGTGGCCTTCTTCTTAGTTTTTTTTTCCTGGTCTCAGGTTTTTGTTTGGTTTGTTCCCCTGCCGATATGTGTTTGCGTTAACTCCAACCAGTTGTCTTTGATCCACCCGACCATAAACTAAACAAAGCCCTAACCGCAATTGTTATGGGTTGGGATACACAACTCTAATCAGAGGCAAACACTATACCGAGGGTGGTAACAAACTTTGACCAGGAAATTACTGGTTTGGACAGTTCTTTTACATTGTTCTTTGTACGCATCGAACAAAAGTATACCATATTCATTTTGAGTTTAAGAGGTGCTGGATGACATATTGTGTTACTTTAAGACAAAGCCAGGCGAACTGTTTCACAGTTTTTTCATGCACATAGTTAGCTTATTAGAAATAAATCTTCATTAGTCATGTATTCAAGCTAATCTGTTACACAAAGCGTCCTAAATAATGTAACTGATAGGCTTTCAGGAAAAGGTTAATGTGAACTAGCCGGGCCTCCATTAGCTATGAATGGTGTTTCTGTCATCATGTTACCTGCACATTCAACATCTGCATTACACTGTAGGGCCTTTTAGGAATTTACCAAGGAGCCTCAGCTCTAGTGTTGGCATTAGTCCACGTCCAGATCCTCAGGAAGAACTGGAAAGGTGATTAAATGAGCACAAATAATGGCGGTTTACTGCAAAGCGGGGCGCCTTGCCCCTCGCTGTGGGATCACTGTGGACCCGGTGTCGCTGTCCGTGGTGCTGGAAGTGTCTCCACCCGGCCTCCGTACAAACATCCATAACATTCAAGGTGTCATCTTTTTTTAAAGCTTTAACGTCCTGAATGGGAGCTTGAACTACCCGCGCCATGTTCAGGAAATAAAAGCGGCAATATTATTTGAAGTGTGAGCTGTTCACGCGGAGAGGGACACTCTGCTGTGCGAGGAGGGCGAGGAGGAGGGGCGAGAGGGAATCCCAGGAAGATATGTGTGGGGGGCGTTTACAAATATCGCGTTGCTGCTGTCGCCCTGTCCAGTCGCCAGTTCCCGAGGACGTGAAGGTGGACGAGCAAAGGACGGGTGAAAGGGACCCGGGCGAAGGGTTCGAACTGGCGTGCGTGTATCCGCGGCGTGAGGGGACGTGCTGTCCTCGCGCTCCCCGGTGACGCTCACGGGAGCAGACAAGGCGAGTCAGCGGCAACGCGTCAGTCGGGCTCGAGGACGAAGCGCACCTCGGAGTAACAACTACACGGAGCTACACACACACAGTGTGTAAAACCATCGCCTCCTCGTATTTAGTTGTTGTTTTGCTTCTTAAGCTCTTTTGTGGAGCGAACGCGCGCGGCAAGGGGCTCGCGGTTTTTTCTTTCGGGACAGTCTCCGGAGCAACAGAAGAACTTGGCTCGTCCGACGTGCATCGGCTCGCTCGGGCCTCCCGGTCGCTCCGGACCGTGCCGGGCGGCATCAAAGCGCCCTCTGTGCACAATGTCAAGGATGCTCCGAGAGGGAGCGCAGACCGCAGAGACGGCAGCATGACTGGCAGCCCACGAGACGCAGGACACGGGTCACGAGCGGGGCGGAGAGCAGCGGCTTTTTGGGGAACCAGACGTAATGGGACCGCTTAACACCCGTGTGTTTTCCTGGGCTTCTTCGACGTGACGGTGTGTCTGTGTGTGTGTGTGTGTGTGTGTGTGTGTGTACGAGCGCCTCTTTGGTCTCCCGAGTGGACGCTGCAGCTGCTGTGCGGTTCGGGTGTGAACCGGTGAATGCCGCAGCCCTGCCGGGTTAGAACACGTCTTCTAGTGATTCTGGGTGGGGGTCAGTGAGGGGAACCCCCCGCCACCGCCTCGTTCCGCCATGGATGACTCGGGGATAATCCGGCGCCGGAGGCTGCAGGTGAGTTTGGTTAAGACATCGTCATCCTGTGATGTGTCTCTTACTCTACGAGCAAAATAATGTTCCTATTGTTTCCAGCCGTGGGCCACACACACCACGAGACACCATGCCAAACACGCAAGGAGTCCACTGGCTCAATCATGCATTTCACATGGCAAGTTACTGTGATGTCCCAGTGGTATGGCTAAAAATGTCAATATGAATCCAAGTAGGACCTATCAATAGACCAGCAGGCCTCAGTATGTGCCATGACAGTACTTTGTCATATATTGCAGTTATTTTCACCATCAATTCATTGATTTTCTTCACTATTTGGTTGGTTATGTGGTCAGGAAAACCTCAGCAAATAGTGATAAGTGACCAGAATTCCAGAGCTCTCAGTGATGTCATCAAAAAGCTTTTTTCTTTGTTGGGCCATCAGTCCAAACCCAAAACCTATTCACTTTGCTATAACGCTACAATGGGAAAACTACTGGAGAAGCGGCAAAATAAATACATGTTCAGCATTTTTTATAATAATTTACTTGAGTAATAATAAAAACAACAATTGCAGTGTCACATCATTAAGCGAAGCCCCAAACACAATGATGTTATTGCTTTGTGAGTCCCCTAATGGGGGTCACACAGTGCGTCTCAGGTGGTGAGTGTCTTGCAACAAAATGGCCCTATAGTTTTTGTTTTTATTATAAATAAATACAAGAAATCACATGTGTCCTCCTGACATCACCACATAGCTCACTTTAGGGCAATTTCCTATTCGGCCAAGCTGACGCACAGTCTCCTTCACCAAATGCTGGTAATGAGTCGTCACTCATGCATACAGATATGACGCGTGCAAACAACTGCGCTCATCCATTATGAAGCAGCCTGCCTAACCACGGGTCATACACTCCCCCACCCCCCAAACCCTCCTCCATCTTTGTGTGATTCAGTCGAGTGAACTGAGCGGGGATGAGCAGCCTGCAGGGCCGGGCGGAGAGAGCAGCCCGGCCCTCAAGTGTGTGTGTGTGTGTGTTGCTGGAAAAAAGGGAGAATTGTCAGCGAGTGCCCTCAGTCGCAGCTCTGAGCTGCTCGGTAGTCAAATTGACACTCCCATTACTGTGAAGCGATATATAGAAAGAGAGAGTGAAAGAGAGAGAGAGATTGTGTGTGAAGGAATCAATGGAGGATTAGTAGTGAGGTGTGCAGCTCACTGCTCTGCTGCTGTGATGTATGACAGGAGATGCAAGGGAATTAATCATTGAAGAGTCAGACTCGCTATATGTCCCTGGCATTTTATAGATATAGGCCTTGTTGTCACTCCCGTGGGCCTCATCATCCAAACCCTCTCTCTCTCTCTCTCTCTCTCTCTCTCTCTCTCTCTCTCTCTCTCTCTCTCTCTCTCTCTCTCTCTCTCTCTCTCTCTCTCTCTCTCTCTCTCTCTCTCAGCATCATATGGTGACACCCCACCGCTCCCTTGCGGTTGGGGTCAGGGGTCACAACCATGATGCATTGCTTCAACTTGAAATGAGCATCTTTGTGCCTGCTGCACGTTGCGTCATTCATTTGGCTGACTGGCACACATATTAACACAATGCACATATTTAGAAAAGAAAAATGTAATTCGGCTTGTCGTCTATATGAAAAGATACACTCTTTTTATCCAAGAAGATGAGGTTCCACCCGGACAGTGTGAGCTAGTTAGCCTAGCATTGCTAGCACAAATTCCCACGACACCCTGCTTTTTGTTTTACTTGAACACTCACTCAGTGTCGTGTTCGATCCACATTAAACAAAGGGGCAGGTCTAGCTAGCATTAGCTGTCTTTCTCTCTTGGGTCCAGAAGTGGTGACGGTAAATGACCGGAAAGTTCACAAAAATCTAGTTCTGTGACCACAAAACTACACGTTACCCGTTATTTAAATTAAACCACGAAGTACAATTCCAAATTGTGAAATTCAAAATAGGTCTAATCAACTCCTCACAACGTCGGCCCACTACCTAGTCCCACTAAGAGTTTGGACTACACAAATTACAGTACTGATATAAAGACCAAATCTCATTTTCACACCCCCTAGCTGCCAAAAAAAGATTCTTAGTACCTTTTCGATCATATACTGTGTGTATAATCAAAAACAAACAAAACATTTCGATTTTCAGCCAAAATAAATTACATTTCAATGTCAGATAGGCTTTGACGTTTCCTCATCAGTCAGTGTTATCACAGGCCTAACGTTTGCATAATCATATAGAAAATAAGATAAATGGTGGCACAAACCTAAGCACCAGGCCATCAACTTATGCATGACACTCATCAGCCCCTTTCCCTTCTTCCATCTGTCAAACTCAAATCACTGAGTCAGACTCTGTCAGATGCTGGGGATGATGGCTGGCCCTGTCACTGTCTCTTGGCAGCAGGACAGGCCTTGATTGATCCCCATTGTCGGTTTTCGCCCCTCCATTTTTCTTCTGCAGCGTGCCCAACCCACAAAATGATTGGACTGGCCGGCCCATCCCGGCAGGGCTGCAGTTTGCTTTATAGGCATGCAGCTCAGCTCATGCCTTTCATATAATGACTGGGGCCTTTTTTTCTTTTGTTCCTTTAGTACGGGAAAGATGACTTGAAGGACACAACAGCCAAGGGCCTTTTTGTAGGTTTTGTCATATTGCAGGAAAACACGAAGCAGGAGACGGCATTCCCTTTAAGTCTCTGTTATGTTTTAGTGCATCGTTTAGCCCCCGGCTGACTGGATGGATGGAAGATTGACTCGCTGGTTAGCGCACTAGCTGACTTCACCTTGCAGAATGGCTGGAAAATAGCATCACAGAGTAATCATAATACATTTAAATGGTTTAACTAACTGGTTATCGTCTATGAATTATGAAAATGACAAAATTCAACGTCCTTCTCATTTCTGCACATTCCGGCCTAAAGGTTGAGTGTATTAACAAATGATTGATCTGGAGTGACTCAACACGAGGCAACCATAAACACACACACACGCATAATAATCCGTACACATACATCGTATGAGTGCTGCTATTTGTTATTTGTTGTTATGAGATTATTTGTTGTCAAAGAGAACCTGCTTTGACAGAAAGAGGCCGTCACACACAAAAAAGCCCAATCTCTGTCTGTAAACATGGAGGAATCCTAATGTGGTCTCCCCGAAAGGAAGAAGCGAAACTTAGATAAAAATACATTAAAAAAAAGAGCTTCCTGTCAGAGAAGGGAGCTGTTTGGCTTTCTAATCTGTGATCGGTGGGCATGTCATGTGTGTGACAGAGCCTCCCATCTGTTGTCAGTCACCCTTCACCAACCGCCAGACTTCATCAATGGGACATCGGGGAGAGCTCTAAACACGGCGGCTTTTTACGTACCGTGCAATGAGCAATGAGCAATGAGCAATAAGCGCGGAATTATGACACACTAATTACACCACAGGAGGATTAATTGAGCCACAGATAATTTCAGGGCATCAGGAGCTGAATGTGGAGCTGGGATGATAGTTCCTTGATGACATATTGTCTGCTTATTCTTCCCTCCGAGACTGTGAGTCACTATAATACATGACGGGAAGCGGAGCAGTGGGCTGGAGGGTCTCCGCTGACAGCGTCCAGATTGGACCGGGAAATGAACTCTCCCTCCCTCACCTTTTGGCAAAATTAAAGTGGAATTGGGGATTATCAGGGTACATTCAGGGAGACAGTGTGTGACACTGATTACTGAGAGTTATAACAAAGTGAGGGTGACAGAGGACTACTTTAATGGGATTTCTGCTAGGTTAATAAAGGCCATGTCATCTGAGGATTGATTGATTAAGCGACCTGCCGCAGCACAGGGATATAAGCTAGAGTCCAAAGGAAGACGGACGCATCATATTCATAGTGCTTGTTTATTATTTCAGGCACCAGTGGACAGCTGTTTAATGTGCCAACTGGCTCCTTTTGTATTGTCTAGACATGCCTGGACATTAAATAGTCCCGCAAAGGGACATGAGACAGGCAGTGGGCAGATGTTCACAGGCCTGGACGCGGCTACAAGAGGTATCAGTCTGCTCCGCCAGTGGGTTCCAAGCAGGGGTTCCCAACCTTTTGTATCTTTAGGTCCACTTCTTGATTCTTAAAAATCTTCCATGGGGCACCTTCCCCACAGTAATGAGAAAAAAAGAAGAAAAAAAACATGATACAAAAAGGAGAAAAAACAAGCTGTCGCCACTGTCGGCTGTAATGACCAACATAAATATTCTGCTTCCCCTCTCCTTGCCCGACGTTATGAATCCACATTTAATGCATTCAGGGTCATATTTAATCACCACCCACATCGTGGGCTTTTACCGGCACAGGGTTTGTCTCCCACGTCACCCCACGATCCATCTCACTGCATCCGAGGGAAAGTTGGCTATAGCTAATGGCGGCAAAACGCGCTTGCCTCTAACCTGATGGGGTGTGGTGACATTCAAACGTCAACATTTTAATTTGACATTGGTTCTTGAGCACATTCAATATAGAAATAAACACATATTGTCATTTTCAATTGAATTGAACCATTCGGAAGGAGCCCCACTAGATGGCATTCTGAGGCCCGAGATTAGCTGTTGAATGCATTTCAAGTTTATTTTGTACTTCATAGACTATTTATGCAACTCAACTACAACACTTCCTGAAGACATACTAAATGCAAATACTCTTTACACATGCTGTTGGCCCATAGATGCTATTGAGGACCCTTTGTATTTTTCTGTTTTAGCAGTTTTGATCGTTATGATCTCGAGCGGAACATGAATGTTATTATACCAACCATAAAGGCAACGTTTCCAATAGATGTGAAGACATTTCACTCAAAAACAGAAATGTCTACCTCATGGTGGCGCTAGAGATAAAGCGCAACGGTGACGGCCTATTTAATAGTTGTTGAGACATTGCATTGCTCAAAAGTACTTCCAATTAAGTTAATTTAATGGAGTGATTGCAATACTTTTAGATTTAATATATTAGACTTTTGGAGCCAAGGATTTACTATTTCATAATTAAAAGTAGTTTGATGCTGGCAGTGGAGAGCGGGTTTTGAAATAACATTCAGACTTTTTTTGTTTCCCCCGTGTACATTTGATCATGAAATGCACAAATGAAAATGCATTTTATTTCATGTGACATAACGTGTTGTGTTCCCGCTGGACCGCAGCTGCTCTGTGATACTCAGTCAGGGCTTGTTTGAATGGTTAACCTCCTCATCAGCAGCTCAGAAGCCCTTCCTGAGGCCTCAAGTCATCTTCCCCTTGGCTCTGACAGCTCAGGGTCAATTAGCCTGATCAATGAAGGACAAAGTGAGGAGGGATCAATGGGTTGCATATTCAGTTGTCCTTGTAAGGAGGGATTTGTCTCCGTTAACAACCTAAACCCTGGAGACAAACAGTGGAATAGCAGTGTAGCTTGTGACCGGCTTAGGAAGATTATTGTTTTTCTATTCTTCTTTCCGGGGGATTGTTTTCCACTATGTTTGGTATCTTGTGGTGCCTCACTACTCAGCTTTCTGAGTGTCATCCGTGGCGTAGGCGCTTAACCTGATGGATGTGACTGACAACATAAAAATAAATAACATAAAAAACACGGTTTTGTTGGAGGTTTGTTCTTGAAACACAGAGCTTTCAGGCGGCCACACTTTAATACATATTTTCTGCTTCAGTGGAGACCAGTAGCAGTAGGTCTACTCACACATGCACGCTAACTCACACACATACATGCTCACTCACTCACACACGTACATATCAGCTCACACACACACACACACACACACACACACACACACACACACACACACACACACACACACACATCTTTATCTGAAGGTTAACCTTATAATTGCATTGACTGTGGTTAGAACGTGGTCGATGTGATGCTAACGGCACCGTAACGACGTTACTCTGCGTGTGACAGGAGAAGGTGTGAGGCGGCTAATGCATTAATTGCATCTGCTGCTGTCCACTCAAAACAGCATTTACCGTTTCTAGGACACACACACACACACACACACACACACACACACACACACACACACACACACACACACACACACACATACACTCAAGGAGCTGGGGGCAAGAATACTTAGGCTCAAGGGGAAGGCTGTGGGCATGATTCATCTCTCTCTTTCTCTCTCTCTGCTCCACCCTTGTTTACACCCTCTGCCCCCTCCTGCCCTCCGTCCCTCCCTCCTCTCTCTCTCTCTCTATCTCAGCGTATAGGGTTTTGTAAAGAGCCAGGCTGTGCTAGCATGAGATCTGGCTCCGCTCAAACTCCGTTTTTATTTCAGTGCAGCGAGTGTCGGCTGCCGCTGCTTAATGTACTCCGTCCATCTGGACTCGGGATACGGGCGGATAGAAGAGAGAGGGCTGTGCACTCGCTCAAATGGTAGAAAATGGTAGAAATGAAAAGCCTGGCTGGTTTAAAAACACAGATCTAAGTACATCATGTACATACAGTTTGCATTTTTAAAGTAAGTTTTAGTTGTTTATTTCCTTAATAGTCGGGATTACCAGCTGGGCAACTTCTTAACCCCAGGCCTCCAAAGGCCCCATGTTCTGACTCTCCACTAAGCCCCGCCCCCCACCGCTGCTCGGCCCACTTTTTCAGAGCTACATGGAGCCCACACTGTCACTAACTACACTCCCTGCATACAAATAATCTAATTTATGGAAGAATAAAAAAAAAACTTACTTTGTTTGTTTGTCAAATCCCATCATTCCGTTTCAAGTAAAAACATCCAAATTAAGAAGGAAAATGCTCTCAAAAGTATGTTTACATGTGGAGCAAATGGCATGTTTTTGTTCTTTATTGCTCATGAAAAAGTGTAAATATGATTTTTTTTCTGTACCTGATCTCCCTCTTTTTTCTTCTTCTTTGTCTTTCTTCCAGAAGGATTTGCCCCTGCCTCGCAAGAACAGCAGGTGAGTGTTACCCTCGTTCACCCCTCCCCCTGTCCTTCACCTTCTCGTTCACCCCTCCCCCTGCAGGTCCCTCTGCAAAGAGAAAAGCAATAACACCAAAGGGAGCTGCTGAGCATGATTTACATGTTGTCCTTTGAACAGCACTGAGGATGCTTCAACGGTGCTTGTGGTGTGGAGTGTGAATGAGAAGGGGGTCGGCTAGAGGGAGGCTGGGAGTCTGTCGGAGTCTGATTAAAGCCAGCCGGGGGCTCTGGAGGCTGTCCATGGTGCTGAAAGCCATTCTGCCTTTTCCAGTCGCTCAGTTACTCGTCTTTATCTCCCCGCTTCTCTTCTTATTGCTTGGTTATTAATCTGTTTCTATGCCGCTCTCGCTTCCACCCCTCTGCCTGTTGGCTCTGCTCCATATAACCCTGTTTTCTAAATCCCCTCTCTGGCTCCCCTTTGTATCTCCCTCTTACACACTGGTTGTTAGTTTATCAGTATATCGGCTTTAGTCAACACACAGGCAACGGAAGTATAGAAAATAAAGTACAAAACCAGACACAGCTGAAAAACAGTCAAAAACAACAATAAAAAAACATAATGCAGTTAGACAGTTGATCACGCACACAGTAAGTCAAACATAGCAGTAGTTAAATCACCCACAGCAAAAGCAAAAGACTCTGGAAGAATTAATAAAGCTACGACTTTCACTTGATACAGAGAAACATTTCATAGGGAAATAGTGTATTTATTTGTAGTTACTTTGCAGATTGAGATTTGAAATAAAAACATAATATTTATCTATTTTTATAGAAGGACATTAAAAATAGCTAATACTTCACTTACTTTTGATACTTCAAGTATAAATTTCTGTCAATACTTTTGGTAGTTTTACTTGAAGTTTTTCTGAATAAAATGTTTATGTCAAGTTTCTCATAACAACTTTTATAAAGGCGATCAATTTAATCTATAAGGAAATCAATAATTACAAGTTTTACTAATATTTATAATCTGTTTATTAGTGTGTTAATACATGTCGAAGGATTTTCTTTGGACAGAGCCAGACTCGCTGTTTCCAGTCTTTATGCTAAGCTAAGCTAACCATTTAGTGTATAATTTAGTGTACAGTCATGAGAGTGGTATCGATCTCTTCATCTAAAGCTCGACAACAAGGTAAATAAACATTGTTTCATCGTATATGGCATATATATTATTATGAAGAGGGTATTAATAAGACCAATAGCATGTTAACGCTTCTCTTAAGGTTGCTTTTAATGTCTTTGCTGTGTGTGTGGGTGTGTGTGTGGCTGTGTGTGGGTGGGTGCGTGTGTGCGTGCGTGCGTGGTATACATCTTCATCAGTTAGGCTTTTTAAATATTGGACTCCATTCGACATCTGTTTTGCAGTTATACAACAGTCCACATGACCTTGTCCCTCAGTCACGTCTTCGCTCTCTCCCGTGTCGCATTCTCTCGCGGTGTCCGTAGGCTGCGGTTGGAAAGCTTTTAACTCCACGTCAGGTCGCCTTTCAGTGCACAGGCATCGAGAGCAATGAAAACCGCCACAAACAAGTCACAAGATTACACTCTGTACCAAAACAACCGCCTTTTGTTGTTCCTCTCTAAAGGACAGACCCACCCTATCACCCTCCATCCTCTCTCTCTCTCTCTCTCTCTCCCTCCCTCTCCTCTGCTCTTGCCCACACTTGCCCAGACATCGGCGCACCTCTAAAGCTGGCAGGAGCTGCAGTGTGCGTTGCATCGCGATGAAATCTTCCCAGAGAACTGCTGCTTTCTGACCGCTCTCCACATCGCTCGGCTTGCTTTATCGCTTTGCTCGGAGTTCCGCCTCGATACCCAGCAAGCAGCATGTTTCGCCGCACGAAAAGGTACAACAAGAGTAGTGATGATGTGGCTCCTCCGAGGTGTGAGGTGTGGTAGCGCTGGCTTCCTGTTCATGCATCCCCCCTCCCCTCTCTAGCTCTCAGTCCTCTCTCTCTGTTAGTCTACAGTGTACATTACAAAGTGGCTCGTATTGACAGTGTGACTACGGAGGTCGCTGTGTGCCGAGCGTGGTTTCAGATGTCGGCTCTGTTCTGCTGAATGTGCTGAATGTGGAGAGTCCGAGTGATTTTTAGTGTAATACAGAAGGCTGTTACGGTAACTGTTTCAAGTATAAAGTTCCAGCAAAGGAAGCGATGAGCACATTGCAGAATCCTTTGAAGCTGCGTGATATGCGACATGCTATTTCAAGGGCAACGTTCGCTGTCTTTTATGTGGATGTCCAATCAGCGCTGGTGGTAAACGCAGTCGATTGAATCGTATAAATCCCTCAGTGCGTGCGACACTGATCGAGAATGCTGAGCACCACTGGTGCCGCCATGCAAGCCGACAGCGACGTGCTTGGAGGCGAGGAAGAGCCACGTGCTGCTATCTGAGCTTGGACACACAATCTCTGCTTCTGGGAGCGTGCTCAAGTTTCAAAAACAGACACAGAACTTCCTCGTTCCCTTTTGCTTTTATTACAAACAAGCTATGTTTCAAAGGACGTGTTTTGTCTGTGTCCGACGTTCAGCCGCAGGTGATGCAAGAGGAGATGGTCCTTGGGGGCCCTGGGCTTCAGTAGCTGGGGCGCAATGCATCCTGGTACGTGTAGGCACTGCCGGCACGGCGTGCAGGCGAGCTTTCTTGGTTACTATAGCACACATAAAGGAACTGATTGATTCAATCGACTACGCATTGTGAATCAATTTAACGGTAAAGCACTTGAACCGACCTGCTCTGTCGTAAGTCCAGCTCTTTTTGACTGAAATATCTCAACAACTTTTCAGCTTCTACACTGCACTTTGTGTGTTGGTGCTATTCAGCCAAGATGGCGAACAAGGTAAACAATATAGCTGCATGGGTGTAGACTTTTAGTCTTGATATATAATTCGGGACTTTGGTAAAGAAGATGTGTTTGAAAGAGATTCCACTTAATTTCAGATACTGTGGTATTCCGTGTTGCGGGGGGACGACCCTCATCTCCTGGCATTCAATCCAGCTAACCAGTCAGATTCCCCCAAAACTATTATTCATGCATTCGATTTTAACACCCAGGCGATAACAATGATCGGTAAATATCTTCGGTTTAAAAATTAGGTTTAGTCAGAACCTCGAGATAGAGATTAATTTGCCACTACATGGCCTTTCTTATGGGCTTGTTGATGCAACATCACGTTATTCGAAAGGTGATGAGTCATCATTGCGACATTTCCAGCAGACCTGCCCGTGGACTGATTCACCAGCAGACGTGGTCCATCAATGACTTCATGAGCCAAATCTGAGTCAGAGGGAGCAGCGGGTTTCAGGAGAGCTTCTCTGCAGTCTGATTCGCTGCTGGCGAGAAACGTTGTAGTTGGATGATCCTGTGGGTTATCTGGGGGGAGGGGGGAGGGGGGGTAATGGATGTCATGCTGAGTCTCTCAGTGTAACTTCATCCCCCCCTCCCCCCTCTGATCAGGGATTAAGCCGGCTTCTGTTACGCCAGGGACTCTCACTACGGCCCACCTGAGCCCAGACACCCAGGCAGGAAAGATGTAAACAATGCAGGAAGCCTCCCCCTATGTGATGCCTGCCTCACTCCGGCAGCGCTGCTCAAACAAAACCTCGAGAGGAATCTTTTTTTTGCCCAAAATGACTGCTGTGTAATATGCGAAGTTCAAGACACGGTTCCCCCTCTAGTCGCTGCCGGGTAAAAAGAGAGAAGAAAACAAACGATTAAGATAATGAAAGTGATGGAGGAGGAGGAAAGGGGGAGCGTGTGTGAGAGGTGAAAGGAGGAGAGGCTGAGATGGAGCACAGGGCCCTGGGGTGATATCTGTGTCTGCTCTTCCATTAGGGACCAGCTCACCAAGGTTACGTGAGCATGCAACACACGCACTAGCTTTGGCGGCCTCGCTCGCTCTCACTCGTTCTCTTTCTTTCTTTCTTTCTTTGGTTTCTCTCTTTCACTTTATCTTTCTGGTTTTATTTTCTTGCATTTTTTTCTTTTTGGGTTTTTATTCCGAGGACAACCGCTTAGCAGTTCAGTGCTGTTAGGATTCCTCCATACTGCTGAAGCCGGTGCAGCGTGCGGTACATGCAGAGTGGTGTTCATTGTTCAAAGAGTTTAGAGGGCGGAGTCTCCTTTTATTTTTGGGCCTTCCCAAAACCAGAAACACAGGAACATATATAGTAATCCATGCATGCTTTGTGTACCAGCATTAAAAGCAGGTTTACCTATAGTAATATGGCTCTGTGAAAGTGTCTTTTTGTTTTCTCCTCCCTTTTCACTCCCCCCTCTTCTGCACTGTTTTGTTTCTTCATACTACTTCATGCAAGTCCTAATTTTGACGCCAATGCTTTTCACTTTACTTAAATCTTATACTCACAGGAAACACATGCGTAGTAATGAGGCTGTGTGTGTGCGTACGCATATGTTATTTAATTTAATCAATAGATGTTAATAATCATGTAATGTGCACGAAAATTAGGTCGACCCAGCTCATGGCCCAATGGTGTATGCAAGTATAAGCTAAGCAGCTAAATGAGATTATGTTAGTCTGATCAAATATATTTCCCTGTCATACATAATAATGTTGTTTTTTTAGTGCAACATGTCTATTGTGTGGATCATCAAGGCTTCTGACTTTTTTGGGTTGTTGATCAAGTATATTTAATGTAACACTCCTTGTACAGGATGTGTGTGTGTCTCAGGTGCACTGTTCGCTCTCCATGCATACAGCACATTGTCCCCAACGCTCTTCCGCTGTAACTAAATAAGCCATTACTAACCAACCCTTAACCAATTATGTGTGAAAACCAAAAGGGGGCAGCCGAGGCCAGGACACCTGAGTCAACCGCGGAGTCTCTCCTTTTAAGTGCTGCAGCTTTTCCCCGGATGGTAACACCAGCTTAGGGCACTATATGTGCTAAGGGCCCTGTCTTTTCCTCTTCTCTTAGAGAGATGAGACTCTTATTCAGTTTGATCCTCCTTCTCCTCCGCCGTCTCCCTCTCAGGGCCGCTCTTACAGGAAAACACTTTTGAGGACGCAGGCTTCTCGGCAGCACTAAATTTACCGGCGCTTGATAGATATCGCTGTTGTCAGCTGCTGTGTAATCCCCCCAACGGAGACAGAAAGAAGAGGGGGCCTTTCATCCACTGAAGTGCTTTCGGGGATGTTTGGGACCCCCAAAGAGCTGAGGAACATGGGTGGCAACGAGGCGAAATGTTGGACTTTCCCTCCTGGTTATAGTGTGTTTTCAGGCCGGACGATGTTTTGACATTTAACACAATGCTTGGTGCAGTCGAGTGGCCACGTGATGGAGCAGAGGGAGGACAGTGATGGGCCTCGGGCTCCTCCCATGACCACGTCTTCGGTCCTTCTTCCTGCTGCCCACTGACCTGCTGGACAATGTGGTTGGACTCACTCACTTAAAGAGGCTCAGACGGGGCTAATAGGAATCAATACATATGAGAGACATGTGGCATGTTATGTACAGTTCATGTTACTGCATCGCTCCCACTAAAGCTCCACTTCTCTCACGTATCTATATCAGGGCTCGGCAGAAATTGGCAACCAATTTGGGAAGGGGAGACTTTAATGTCACATTATTATTAATAAACTGACAAAGAACTTTATAGAATCGTAATTACTCAAAATATATATATATATATATATACACATCTAAATATATTTTATATATATACAAAATATATAACTTATATAAAATCACTTAGGGTTGGCTGACCTTTAATCCTAGAACACTAACGTTAAAAATAGTCACACTAACATCGGGTGATTTTCAATGAAAATAACGTAAACACAATCGCTCGGGTGAAAATCACCCGACGTTAGTGTTCTAGGGTTAAGCGGGACCAGCTCTATTCCAGAGCAAGCCGCTCAGCTTTTTCCATTTTTATTTTTCAAAATACTTATTGTGGGTGATAGTTAAACGGTTCATTATTAACATCATCTTTTTCATGATTTTCCTGATAGTCATGTTTGGGAAATGTTGCTGTTTTGGCTATTGAATGTCACTGCCATCCTCCCACTAGTCTCTTCACCAGATGTCAGGGGATCTGTTTGACCCAACTGTGTCACCAATACGAACATTGTGTGTCTCTTTGTGTGTGTCACCACACACTGGCAACTGCAAACTTGTGACTTCTTTTTAATCAGCAGTATTCCTCAAGTGTGTCATGTGACCGTGGCTCCCCGCCTCTACCATCCCCTCCCCTCCCCTCCAGGGGTCTGCTGGGCCCAACTAGAGGTTTTTGTTCCCCCCCTTTGGGAATAAAGTGCTCCGGTCTTCTGCGTCCCTTTTGTCTCCTACATAACCGTGATTGATGCTCGGCATTATTTCCATCACTCCCATTTGTTCACCCTCTCGTGCTGCAGAGGTAAACACACCCGTCCTCCCCGACCTCCTCATCAAGCGGTTCTTTCCTCCCTCTCCGCCTCACTCTTTTCTTCTCTTTGAAGTGCTCACTTATCCGTCTCCCCTCCTCTGCGCCTCAGATCTACGTTTTGTTTGACTTTCCTGCACCGCGGCTGCATTTCATACGAGTGGCCGACTCGGTTTGATCAATATTGAAGTAATGGTGGGCCCCTCCACCCCCGCCGTGAAGAGTGAGGGAGGGGCATGAACGTGTCGAGAGGGGGATGAAGGCTCCTGTTTGTCTGGCTAGATCAGGGCCATACCTCCCCTTCCCCTGCGTCATCTACCTCCCGGTGAACAACAATATTCCCACATGTGCTCCTGTGAACGCCCTCGATGGCGTGCGTGTGTGTGTGGAAAAACTGGGTCATGTTTACCTTGCGCCTGTGGGTGATGAGCACCGCTGAGACCGCCTTTCAACGTGCATCTCTTGTTTTACACTCAGCCCTTTCCCTCGGCTCACTTTCATGCCACAGCCGCCCCGCTGACACCCCATCTCTTTGGCACACCTCCTCTTTTTGACCTCCACACCTCCAGCCCTACCTCCCTCCAGCCCCTCTTGATCGAGCGAGAAACAGGCCCTGGGCGTCGCTCTGAATACACGGCAGTTTAGCGGCTACATCATACCTCGCGTTATGGGGGGGGGGGGGGGGGGGGGGGGGTCAAGGCCAAGCGCTGTGTGTTTCCGTGTTTACAGCCACCCCCCCATTGATTTCCCGCGGCTCTGAGAATCCATTAACCAAGAATAGTACCACCGCTCGGTTTGACTCGATCTCCTCTCTTTCTCTCCGTCCTTCTGGAAGGAATGAAAGCCAGCGAGGCGGCGGTAGAAAAAACCTCACGGCACAAGCCACGTGCACACGGGGTGGCGGGACGTCGCTGGGATCAGCTGGTGGAGCGGCGGCGTTACGGGGAGATTAGTGCAGCTCCAGACAGAAAAGGCTTACAGTTAAAGAACGACGTCGGGATTCGATCGTTCCAGTTTGGAAAACGTGTGAAATGGCCCGACAGCGGTTTATCGGACCTGACAGTTAAATCCAATCTATTGACGTGCGTGATCAATATCAATAAGCCAGTTAAAGATCGGATTGAGCCGGTCATTCTGTGTGCAGTTGTAATAATGAAAACCGATTTGTGAACTTATTGGGATTTGATCAGTCAGTGGTATGAGCAGATGGGAGCGACCGAAAAAAAGGCAGGCTGCGCAGGTCGCTGGTTATACCCCAACAGCCAATCAGCTGTCAGTTTTTATTTTTTATATTAAATCAATTTGCACATGGGTAAATATGACTTCATACACCACTCGGTGTTAAAAGCACACGCTAAGTGGCCAAGAGAGCTTTTCAGATTTGTGTCAAGAGCTTTTTTGTTGTTATTGTTGTTGTTCTTCAGACCAACTTTATTTTCATGTGGACTTCTCACTGCACAGACTGTAATCATGAGTCACTCAACAATTATGGCCTCTTCCTTTTTATTCTGCACTGGTTTATACTGTAATAAAAGTTATGTAGCTAGTTGTGAAGGCCTTGCAGAAGGAGGGGGGTAGAGTCAGAGAGAGAGAGAGAGAGAGAGAGAGATTTGTTTGTTCTCTCCTCTTTGTTCCCAGCTGTTTTTATTTATTTATTTTGTATTACCCACCCGCCCCCAAGTACCTTGTAAACCAAAGCGCATTATGCCGCACACACATTTAGAAAAGCCTTCACATTAAATTGCCCCGCTGTGTTCTGAGGAAATAAGAGTGGATCAAGAATACAACACGGCTCCCAATGTTTCCTGCATGATGGAGACACTGGTTGTGTGTCCATTATGTGTGAGGCCGACCGGAGGTGACTCAGCGTCGTAGTGACTGCTATTAAGCACCCAAAACATAATTAAGGTTTCTTTCTACCATTTTCTCATCCATCCCGTCTTTTCTCCCTCGCTCGTCTGCACTATTGTGTCTTAACTTGGCTTCTCTCTCATCCCCCCCCCCCCCCCTCCCCCTGTTCTTATCTGGGCCGAGCGGAGGCAAGCAGGGATGGATGACTGAGGAAATTGAATCCTCCTTATCGCCCGCTGTGCGACGCGCCGACACGCACATGATACAGCACGCAAACACAGTCGGCGCAGTGACTCCAGCAGCGTGACTACAGTGTCCTCCCGTGTTTACATGCGTCTCTCTCTCTCTCTCTCTCTCTCTCTGTCTCTTTTCTTTCCACAGTTGCCGTACAAGCAACAGGAAAAGTCTGATCCTGACCACCACCTCTCCCACGCTGCCTCGCCCACACTCCCCTCTTCCCCTCCCCGGGCACCTTGGTACGTAGAGGAGCTGTGACCTTGTCTTGACCTATTGATGGGAGACGGGCCAAAACTTCTTTTTTTTTATCACTTAAAAGTGTGTATTTAACAAAATACTTTTTTTTCCTCCACTAAATAAAAATACAGTTTAAGGATATAAATATTTATTTTCCGACAAATTAATTGATTTGTTCTGCCTCAGCTGGACAGTTCACTTTATTGGGTAATTTAGCTGAAATTGGTTCAATAATCATAATCCCATTATGTAAAGACATTTTGTGAGAGAAAAAAATTGTCAGATGAGAAGATGGATACAAGATACTAAATCCACTTACCAACACCTCTAAAGCTATTAAAGATCTTCTTTTGTCTATTTGGAATTTTTGCACCTCAGTTTCTGGACGCTAATTTTTCCATCCAGTCTTTGTGCTACGCTAAGCGGCTGCCGGCTGTAGTTTCACGTTTAGCATAGAGCAGTGAGCGGTGTCAAACTTAATATCCAAAAGAGTAATGTCCCAAGATGTTAAGCTATTCTTTTAATTAACTGAGTACTGGATAAAATAACAAATATGCAGATGGATCTCTTATGTGTTCATCCATAAGAAGTCACTTTGAGTGGACTCTTCAGCCGGTTTTAGAAACAACCGGGACCTGACTCCCACCTCGGGTGCCACGCTCACTCTGATCCATAAATCTGATGGACAAAAGGCTTGTGTAGATCATGCCTCGTCCTTAATCTGGCTGCTCCCAAAAATTAGCCGGCTTGATGTATTAATGAAATGCCCTCAATCACGTCCCACGGTGCAGCGATCAAAACGCCACACGTTAATGTCCACACAACGAGGCAGAATGAATGAAACGCTGAGGCCGCAAAACATTCATCAGGCTAAAAACAAAATCAATGATAGGCCTTTATGATAGGCCCAAATCAATTTCACAACCTTTTACCCCCGAAAAAAGCCGACCGACCACGCTGTCGTATTGAACCACAGAATCAGAGATCAGAGGAACGTGAGGACAGCGTGGTAAGGTGCTTGAAAGTGTGCTTTGTTTGGTCCCAGTGTAACTTGACAACTCTTTGTAACATCTCTCCTTTCACCCACCCCCTCCCCCATTCTCCTCCCCCCACCAGGAAGCAGCCCCCTGGACAGCCCGCGAAACTTCTCTCCCAGCAACCCGGCCCACTTCTCATTCGCCTCCTCCAGAAGGTTGCTGCATGCGTTGATTCCACACATATTAACGTTGTTTTGTTTTTTTTACCTGTTTTTGTGCCGAAATGGTTGCGAGAGGGACAGAGAGCGAGACGGGCGAGGGGGGGAAACGAACAGAAGTCGAGTCAGCGTGAGACGAAGGGAGAGAACGGGGGGGGGGGGGGGGGGGATCTGGTGTTGTGCGAGGTGTCGCGCATCCCGCCGAGCCTCCTGACTCATGTGCGACGGGGGCCAAAGCCATCACACTCAGTGTTTATTCAAGCTGCTCTTGGTGACACCGTGTTGGTGCGTGTGGACGGGTGGCCACGGGTCTGTTTGTATGAATGTGTTTTTCCCGATTTAGTAACTATTTACAACATTACATTTGGACAATAGTCTTCCTATAAGCTCTGTGGCAACAGTTTGGGAAAGACCCTTAACACAACATGACTGGGTCTTCTCACCAGGTTTTTAACTATGTCACATCTGTGTTCTCTGCAGAGACGGACGACGATGGTCTTTAGCATCTTTGCCTTCCTCTGGGTATGGAACCAACACTCCCAGCTCCACGGTAAATAACTTCCCCCCTTTCCCGTTACATAAATAAGTGATTCCCAACCAAGGTTGTGCGGAAGTGCCTTAAACTCTTTCTGAAGGCCAGCAGGGGGCGACTCCTCTGGTTGCAAAAAGTTGTCAGATTCTCTCTTGATTTATTACCTCAGTAAACATGAGTTTATGTCTCAGTCTCTAGTTTCAAGTCTTATTCAATACAGCATGATGTTCATTTAGTAAATAATGGTCACATTTAAAGTTAAATAGACCACAAAGCAGAGTATACTTCAGGGCGGGGCTACCTTGTGATTGACAGGTCGCTACCACAACCGTCTGTTGTCTGGTCTGGGAGTCGTACGTGTTTTCTTCTTACAACATTCCCTTTCATAGTGTGTTTTCACTTCGTGAAAGATGGTGGCAACATTTTAGTTTCCTAAAAATGTCTTATTCAGCATTAGGTTGTATTTAGCTCCACCCTCTGATGTCATTTCTGGTTGCAAAAAAACTAAATGGCGTCGGCCAAAAATGCCAAACTCAAGGCTTCGAAACCGCAGTCCACAATCCAGTGACATCACTTTGACTTTGTCCACTTCTTATACACAGTCTAGGGCGGTACATAGCTCAACCAACAACTAAACCCAATTAGCCTCAACAGAAATATAAATGTTTATGTGATTAAAAAATCATATAAACAAGAGTGCTACCTCCAGCTCTGTCTGGAAACAGCGAGCATGGAGCGCAACTCCCCATAAACTCCCCACCTTCCAAGACCGTGGTTTGAGAAATGGATATAGTTGAGCGACCTCCAGTCGGACACGCATGAAAAACACAAAGAAGTATTGAGTCTTCACCGCTCCATCCATTCTTTCAACTATGACCATTTTCAATTAGTCCGTGAGCTGTGATCGATCGGTGATCGGTCTTTCGGTTAGCAAAATAAGGGGAGGAGGTTCAGGTCTCATTGCTCTGATGACGGCAAATTATGGGCCGAGACGAAGGTCTGTCCGTGAGCCAGATTGATGGTCGTGACCCGAGGCTCATTGGACGCCTTCATTAACACTTAAAACCTCAATTTGTCATCCGAGGTGTCCACAAGGTGTCCAAATCTATTAGTAGGCTGATTAATAAGGGGGACTGTTCGTCCATCTCCACCCTCTCTAATATTCCTGTTTCCCTTCTCTCCCTCGCACTCCTAATCCTCTACCTGCCCCTGTCTGCTTCCTCTTCCTCCTCCACCCTTTTGCTCCCGCCTCTCCTCCTCTTCCTCTTCCCTCGCACCAGTCCTCCAGCTCCTCTCAGGAGCGGCTGCACCAGTTGCCCTTCCAGCCCACCATGGATGAGCTCCACTTCTTATCCAAGCACTTTGGCAGCACCGAGAGCATCACGGATGATGATGGGGGCCACTGCTCTCCTCACATGCGCCCACGCTCCCGCAGTCTCAGGTCAGCACCACCACCCATGAGATTAAAACAGCGGCTTCCGCTGCCCAAAAGGACTATGTTCTTTTTGAAAGGACTCTCTAAAAGCAGATTTACAGGGGCGACCCTGCTTGATCTCGTTACTGCTTTTATATAACCTCCTAAATGTTGCCGGTTTAAAGCTAACATGTCCGATTTGTTCAGCACGTGAAATGAACCAATGACTAGAGAGAGTTAGTGCTGTGTGTGTATATCATTACATTACATTACATTTAGCTGGCGCTTTTATCCAAAGCGACTTACAATAAGTGCATTCCACAATCGGTACAAACAAGAATCAGAACAACAAGAATCAAGAAGGTACAATTTCATCAAGACAAGGTCATCAATAATCGAAACTCGGGGAACTAACTTGGTTTAATATGAGCTAGTGTTAGCCAATGTTAGCAAACGTCAGCTGGACGCTGCTTTGTAACTATTGTATCAAGACTGGTTGATAAAGTGAAACAATTTTAAAGAAGAAAAAACACATTCATCTTACAAATCAAATGTTGAATTTATCATTAAAATAAGTAGCTTAAGTCGGCTCATGTTAGCTAACTATAAATTATATATGTTGCAATATAACAGCCATTTTGCTGCCTTTTATTGTACTTCTGTTACTCTGAGCTTTAGTATTGGCAGAGAGAAGAAAGTCATTAAACTGAGTAATTTCAAAGCTAGATTAGCTGGCGTTAGCTTTCATTAGCTTCAATTAGCTACCGTTACAGTGTACCAGACCAAGAAGGCTTTACTTTTTATTTTGACTTATTTATTTTGACTATTTTGACTTTAATTATGAAGTTGTCTCGATATACATAAACTACTAACTTTGTCTTTTTATTGGATCATTTTAAGTGCTAATCAAATCTTATGTATATCTCATGTTTTTCTGCACCCTCCCCAGCCCAGGACGCTCCTCCTCCTGCTATGATAATGAGATAGTCATGATGAACCATGTGTACAAAGAGCGCTTTCCAAAGGTGAGACGCACGCACACGCACACGCACACGCACACACACACACACACACACACACACACACACACACACACACACACAAAGCTGCTTGGTGACATCATATTCCATTAAAAAAAATATACAAAACAGTGAGCAAATCCTTAAGCCTACAGAGCATTAAACCAATCTTTCAGGCCACAATAACGTTCTAATCCTATTTACTCAGAGCTCATATTTTAGAGAAATAAAAAGGGGGTATAATTTATGATTGAGCATGTTCAGAGATTTGTGTATAACAAATGCACAGTAAACACAAACACAGTTCAAAATGAATAAAAAAGCAGCCTTGGAGGTTGCTAAACCATAGCAAACAAGATTATGTGGCACTGCCAAGTCGCGATACGTTTTAACCCGTCAAAGAGAGAATATTAAGTTTAGTCACTGCACTTAGAAATGCTGCCTCAGTTACACAAAAGAGACTTTCTCTTTTGCTTAATTTTTCTTCCGTTCACTCCCTTGGCGGGCTGAGGTTGATAAAAGGAAATGGGCTGACAGTTTCCACAGAGATAACAATCAAGTCTGAGGAAATTTGGCAGTAATGTTCGGAGTTCATTCGAGGTAAAAGCTTTGGGCTTGTCCTCACATAAGTCAAATGAAGGGAAGAAATGTACATTGCATTGAAGTCGGTGTAAAGCAGCAGCGCCACAATGTCAAAGGCACAAATGAAATAGTTTTCTGACCTTCCTGTCACATAGCTCTGGGTCTTCTTAAGAAATGCCCCTGTCACTTCTACCCCTGCTCCCCATTCTCACCGTCTCTTTTCTCCCCTGCCCCCGGTCCCTGGTGCTCCCCACCTTGTTGTGATCCAACAGGCCACAGCACAGATGGAGGGGAGGCTGGCCGAGTTCAACCAGGCTTTCTCTCCTGAAAACGTTCTTCCGCTGGCCGACGGAGTCCTCAGCTTCATTCACCACCAGATAGCTGAGCTGTCCAGAGACTGCCTGGCCAAATCCCGCGACGGCCTCATCACCTCTGTCTACTTCTTTGAGCTGCAGGAGAACCTGGAGAAGCTTCTTCAGGATGTAAGTTATAGAAAAAACACAATGCAGACCAGCTTGTGTAAGAGCAATAAACCAAGTAATCACAAATGAGTTAATTTGCATCAGAGCTGGGTATCAAACCTCAAAAACGTGTGGGTGCTAGTATCAAAAGCAACAAATATATCAGAAAAATAGATATATATCTGCAACATTTTTATATAAACAATAGGAAACGTTACAGTTGTTGCTTATAGTGATTAGCCCACAGCTAATTATTACCCAAGTCTGCAATTCCCCTCAGCTCTATGGAGCGCTTTAACATCGTTTAGCTCATTGTCTTTGTTTCACAGCCTGCATCATTACTGTTTAACAGGAGTGCTGGGTAATGTCCAGAAATGGAGCCAAAAGTATGGAGCATAAAGCATGTGTTGATAATGTGTTTAGAGCTTGTTGTGGTCAAAACAATTATTAATTAAGGTTCACATAAAGACCACCAATTTTAATCTTTGAGAACATTGGTTTCCTCTGTTTGAAAATATGTCTCACAGTAGGGTAACAAAATATATATGGGGCGACTGTGGTTAGCAGGTCTGTCTTTAAATCAGAGGATCGGTGGTTCGATCCCCGGCTTCGCTAGTCCATGTTGTTGTGTCCTTGAGCAAGACACTTAACCCTAATTGCTCACCGTTGCTGTGTCTTTGGTCTTTGGTATAGCATGTAAGTCGCTTTGGATAAAAGCGTCAGCTAAATGAAATGTAATATAAACATATCTTTTTAGTATTGGTACAAAAACTCATATATCATATTTCACTAGCATTGAAAAGCTTTGGGTAAGCTTGGGTAAATTAAAGCAAAACAGACCCAGACACAAATCCATCTATCCTCTGATGGGTGGGGGCGATGCGATGCGATGCTGTGGAAGGTTACGGATGGATAGACTCAGCTCAAGTCTTCTAATTTCATTCAAACCTGTGAATTGCCTTTGAGACGAGGCGAGATTGAAATGACTGCGGTAAATGCAAGTTAATTGCGCTCGGAGCAGATAACAGGTATCAGGCAATTTCATCACCAACCTCATTTTGGCGGCTTGATTTAATCGCTGCGATTGCTCAGGGTGGCCTGGTTTCGGTTCGATAGTATTGGCTGTTTTTCTTTTTAATGATCAGATATTCTCATGTGTCACAGCTTCTACCAGCGTTTCTCACTCTGCCTGTCTTTTTGTGTCGTGTCTGTACATTAGTGTCGTGTCCGGACGTTGAAAACGTTAATCTAACGGTTCGTCTCTCTCTGTTAGGCCTTCGAGCGTTCAGAGAGCACCGAGGTGGCCTTCGTCACGGATCTGGCCAAGAAGCTCCTCATCGTTATTTCCCGACCGGCCAGGCTTCTGGAGTGCCTGGTAAGATGACATCCTATCCCCCGCTGCCATGTCCACCACCCTCATCCAGCCCCTTCCCCCTGCCCTTCAGCGGGTCACGTTCCTCTTGTGACTTAAGGCAAATCGATTTCCTTTAGATAAACATGGGCACAGACACTCGTTTGTTAGCCCATTAAATGCATTTAATGCACCACACAGCGGGGGCAGGAAACCAAAGTAAAAGAGCCGGTCCAGTCTGTTTGGATGGCGAAACACATTTGCATTTAGATTAGAATTTGCCCCGCCAAAGTACAACTAATACCAGTCTAATACCCCCTGCTGCTGCAACCGCCTTCCCGTCTGAGTCAGACCGTGACCAACGTGTCCCTTAAAGTTGGTGGACGTGTATGTGTGTGTTTGGTTGTTTTTCTGGGTAAACGTGTGTGTGTGTGTGTGTGTGTGTGTGTGTGTGTCTTGTGGCTTTATAACCGCCTTGCGTCCCACGCGATGAGTCATGCCACGGTTTTTTTCTCATCGTATTTGATTACGAGCGACAGCGGGAAGCAGAGACATGGAGAATTGATGCGTCGATGTAATTCCACCCTCGTTTCCTGCATTTCGCTGCAGTCGGATTACAGTCTGCATGAACCACTGAGTGTCTTTGACACCTCCAGTGTCCAGGCTTTGTCCTGAGTTTCAGGAGTGGTAGAGTGGATGAAACGCTCCTCTGCAATCCAACATGTTAAATTCAATGTGTGGCCAATGTCAATCAGGGATTGGCTCTTGAGGTTCAGACTGACCTGGTTCCATTGTTTGTGTGCCTCATTTCTCAGCATAGCTCAAGAATATCTGTTTGTTTATTACCACACCAACAACGATTTAATCAGAACAAAAAGAGGCGCACAATAGCAACCTGGATCACTTAGGTGGGTAAATAGGACACATTAGTCAATCTGATGAGAGAGCTTATTAGTGAGAATAATAGCAAACACACAATAAGCAAAAAGTGATTTTCTTTCTAATCACGCACCTAATTAAACCTAGTTTGTGTATTTCTACCGTTTGCTGCTGGTCTGCACTGGCCTCATGATTCGGGCTGGTTGGCGTGAATGGTGTATGATTAAACAGAGCATACAGTTTGTAAAGTGTAGCTTTCAATGGGAAACCCAAGTCTCTGCTGAGGCTGAACAGACTGCAGAGATGGTGTCTTCCAGAAACAAGTCTTGGAGCTGCTCCAGAGGCAGTGAATCATCAAACACCTGCTGAGCTGCCATGGTGGCTTTGCTTGGATATGGAAAACATTTTCAGATTTACCTTTGAAGCAGTTTATGTAGAAAGCAATTTAATGGAAGTAAAAAAAAAAACTGTTCCACCCGATGACATCCGGTCTGGTTTCCAGGAGTTTAATCCCGAGGAGTTCTACCATCTGTTGGAGGCGGCAGAGGACCACGCCAAGGAGGGTCACTTGATGAAGACGGACATTCCTCGTTACATCATCAGCCAGCTGGGACTGACCAGAGACCCGATTGAAGGTGAGCACGGGGGGAGAAGGAAACGCACAGCTGTTACCATATCAGAAAATAAATGAGCCGACAGCTGATTTAAACCGCAATATGTTTCTCATCAGAGATGGTCAACCTCGATAGCTACGACAGCGAGGGACCTCTAACACCTGAAACGGATGACTCGACGGAGGTGAGATCCTGAGATTGAAACCTGAATGTGGTCATTTCTCCAACAGACTTTCTATCCCCTCATTCGTCAACCTTTTTTTCTGCCAAATTGATAATTATGACAATTTCACACAGAATGTTTAAGAAAATAAGTGATGACAGATGTGGATGTAAAACTGTTATTTGACTGTTAACTGGAAGGTGGAGGCGTGCGGCCGCCAGGCAGTAATCCTAGTTTATTATTGAGTAACGGTATCAAGTGGCTTCATCTGCAAATGACTTGGCATATTACATAGATATTTATATATACTGTATATATATGCACATCCAATTTAGCTAACTTAAGCTGAAGCATAAAAAACACATACCCCCCCACCCCTTCCCTTTAACATTAGGCACGCCTCCAACTGCCAAAATTAAGCTAAGTAGGCAAAAAGATTAGATGAGATGATTTAAATGTGACATCAATAAAGTTACAGTGCCAAAAGACTACGTCACTTCCTTGACAATGAGGCAATATACCTGATTTATGTCGTGTTGCTTTTGTTCGATTTCTCACTGGATCGTGTTTGATACATCGGCATTGTGATCTTTGGTCCACAGGGTAAGATCAGAACGATGAAAGCACCAGAAGAAGTAGACTTCCAGACCATCAAGCTGATTAGTAACGGAGCGTACGGGTGAGTCGAGGAGAGTTAATGGTTTACATTACAGCTGGAAGTCAGGCATGCGGGACACGACTTTCTTTCCTTTTTTTTTACTTATTATTTATTCTTTTACAAGCAATGCGGTGACACAACCTAAGAATAGTGTGTGTGTGTGTGTGTGTGTGTGTGTGTGTGTGTGTGTGTACTAGCGCCGTGTACCTGGTGCGACATCTGGAGACCCGCCAGCGGTTTGCCATGAAGAAGATCAACAAGCAAAACCTGATCCTGAGGAACCAAATCCAGCAGGCCTTCGTGGAGAGAGACATCCTCACCTTCGCAGAGAATCCCTTCGTCGTCTCCATGTTCTGTTCCTTCGAAACCCGCCGGCACCTCTGCATGGTCATGGAGTACGTAGAGGGTAAGAATAGATCCGTGTGTGTGTGTGTCAAAAATATTTTGGTTCTGCCCACATCAACCCTTATTTTATGTTAGGTTGTTTCAACTTCTGTGCATTTTAAATCAGTGAGCTGTGTCCCACGTCACTCTTCAGACTTATTCTCAGCAGGTCTCTAGTACGTAGTGTGCTCTCACTGGGGAAAAGAGAAAAGAAAAGTAAAACTGCTCAAACTAGACGGCTGACGTACTAAATACGAGTGTGCTGTCGACGGACGCTATTCTATATATGCCACAAGGAAAGTAAATGGCTCCAGATATATTTTAATATTTTGCACGTATTGTATCATATCATTTAGAACAGTGGTTCTCAAAAGGGAGTACATGAGGGCACTCCAGGGGTACAAGAGATTTATTTTAAATATATTAGCATTAGCTAAAAATCCTCTAAAAATAGTTATTTAATACATATTCAATAAACATAAGTGTACGTTCATAAACAGAATTGTATATATTCTATATTAAATAAGACACTGATGGCACAGTGCTGTGTATTACATCTTTTTTTCATCCAGAAATGCTTTGCGCTGGTTAGGGGATATTTGGCTGAAAAAAGATTGAGAACCGCTGCTGTAGAGCACATATGAAGGCTGTTTGTAGACTGTACTGCTACAACAGAGGCAACTTTGACAATAAGCATGTTTGCACATGCTGTTCCAATAGTGCAGGCAGTGTGATGTGGGACAGGAGCGCGGAGGTAGAACCCGAAAGCTTCAAACGTTGGATGTTTATGCGGAGGGTGTGCGTCCGTACAGTCATCGCAACCCAACAGAATTGAAACGGTTCGAGGACACCAGGCACCAGGACACATCGGCGGTAACCGGCGAGACTAATGGAATCATGAATTGTGCTGGCAGGTGGAGACTGTGCCACTCTGCTGAAGAACATCGGGGCCCTGCCCGTGGAAATGGCACGCATGTACTTCGCGGAGACCGTCCTCGCGCTGGAGTACTTGCACAACTACGGCATCGTGCACCGCGACCTCAAGCCCGACAAGTGAGACGTGCTCAGTTTGTGACGATGCATTTACGAGGAACACCGTTTCAAAAGAGTGTAGAGAAAGCTTGTATGTGCTCACTTTGCTGTCGTGTGTTTCTCAGCCTCCTCATTACCTCGATGGGCCACATCAAGCTCACAGACTTCGGCCTTTCCAAGATGGGTCTGATGAGTCTGACCACCAACTTGTACGAGGGCCACATAGAGAAGGACACTCGGGAGTTCCTGGATAAACAGGTGAGAGCATGCAAGCCACTCGAATCCATTCCAAATAACACCTGCAAGAGTGTTTCGAAATAATCACACACACATGCAACGTAGCTGTGAGTTGTGTCTTTAATGGCTGCACTGCAGCGCAGACTCTTCCAAGTAAAGTTGAAAGTACGAAACGTCCTTTGATGTCTTCATCTCTATGCAAAGATATTCCCCCCATCATTGTGCGCCAGGCATATCCGAAGAGTGAAGACACTCGGAAGAACAATAGGCTCATGTTTCCTCAGCTATTAGAATCAAATTATCTTTTCAAGTAAAGGTTTGTTTCATTTTGTCTCTGGCCTTTATCTTCGGTGCTCACGCTTGTGAAACTAAGCCTCGTCGTTTCTCCTGCGTGCGCATTACGGCGTGCCGGAAATCCGTTAGCATTCAGTCCATACCCGTCTGCACATGAAAAAAACTACATCACTGGGGCTTTCATCTTGTCTTGGCGTTTAAATTAGATTAGACAATAAATGTTAATGCTTATTAGTAGCAGAAATGCACAAACCTGTCGAATCTTAATATGCCTGCTGAAGAAATCAAGAAATACATATTTCCTTTAGGTGTGCGGAACTCCAGAGTACATCGCCCCGGAGGTTATTCTGCGCCAAGGTTATGGGAAGCCAGTGGACTGGTGGGCGATGGGCATCATCCTGTATGAGTTCCTGGTGGGCTGTGTGCCTTTCTTTGGAGACACTCCAGAGGAGCTGTTCGGGCAGGTCATTACAGGTGAGGGGTCACAGGTCATTACAGGTGAGGGGTCACAGCTCATTACAGGTGAGGGGTCACAGCTCATTACAGGTGAGGGGTCACAGCTCATTACAGGTGAGGGGTCACAGCTCATTACAGGTGAGGGGTCACAGGTCATTACAGGTGAGGGGTCACAGGTCATTACAGGTGAGGGGTCACAGGACATTACAGGTGAGGGGTCACAGGTCATTACAGGTGAGGGGTCACAGCTCATTACAGGTGAGGGGTCACAGGTCATTACAGGTGAGGGGTCACAGCTCATTACAGGTGAGGGGTCACAGCTCATTACAGCTGAGGGGTCACAGGTCATTACAGGTGAGGGGTCACAGCTCATTACAGGTGAGGGGTCACAGGTCATTACAGGTGAGGGGTCACAGGTCATTACAGGTGAGGGGTCACAGGACATTACAGGTGAGGGGTCACAGGTCATTACAGGTGAGGGGTCACAGCTCATTACAGGTGAGGGGTCACAGCTCATTACAGCTGAGGGGTCACAGGTCATTACAGGTGAGGGGTCCCAGGTCATTACAGGTGCGGGCTCGGTGAGGGGTCACAGGTCATTACAGGTGAGGGGTCACAGGTCATTACAGGTGAGGGGTCACAGCTCATTACAGGTGAGGGGTCACAGCTCATTACAGCTGAGGGGTCACAGGTCATTACAGGTGAGGGGTCCCAGGTCATTACAGGTGAGGGGTCACAGCTCATTACAGGTGAGGGGTCACAGCTCATTACAGCTGAGGGGTCACAGGTCATTACAGGTGAGGGGTCACAGGTCATTACAGGTGAGGGGTCACAGGTCAACTAGAGACGTGTTTCCTCATGTCCTCCTCTCCCCCTCTCTCTCCCTCTGCTGCAGACGACATAGTGTGGCCTGAAGGGGACGAGGCTCTCCCTCTCGACTCCCAGCACCTGATCTCCTCCCTGCTGCAGACCAATCCACTGGTTCGACTGGGCACAGGTCAGTCAGTGAGATTAGTGGTTCCCAGTCCCTATTTTATTCCTGTGGGCCATAGTGTCTGGTTTGACCTCAACCATTGGTCCTTTTTAAAAATAAATTATAGGATTTGTATTACTTAGAGGGGAAGAAGAAGGAAGTTACCACCATTTATCCATTATAAACTATTTCAGTTATTCAGCATTTTAAGATTACTTTTTCAATTTATTTATTATTATTTTAAGATAACAATTGTATTGATTATTATTTTAAGATAACTATTTCAACCATCCATCCATCCATTTCATCTACTACAACATCTGCTTCAACAATTTCGACCATTTATTCAATATTTTAAGATAACTATTTCAACAATTTATTTAGTATTTTAGCTAATTATTTAAACTATTAATCCATTAAATTTCGTAATTTTTATTCGCTAACTATTTCAACCATTTATTCATTATTATAAGCTAACTATTTCAACAATGTATCCATTACTTGTAGCTAACTGTCTCAATCTCATAACTGGTCACATTTGACTCAATATGTGGCTTTTTTGTTTATTTTTTATTAAATCATAATTTCAATCTTTTAAATTAGCTGAGCTGCTCCATAGTCTTACTAAGTACCACCTGGGGTAACATTACATCAGCCCTTGATTAGGAATCAGTGACCTAGAACAATAACTGTCGTCCCGCCTGTAGGCTCACCACTTCAGTTTACCCAAATACAGTAAGTCTTCTGTCTGGGTCAAAGTGCGCAGCTCTTACCTGTCTGTCTGTCCCCTCCCCCCTCTCTAGGTGGAGCTTTTGAAGTGAGGCAGCACTCTTTCTTCACAGAGGTGAACTGGAACAGCCTGCTGAGGCAGAAGGCAGAGTTCATTCCTCACCTGGAGTCTGAGGAAGACACCAGTTATTTTGACAGTAAGTCTGCTTCTTGGGATTCCCGGCACAGACCACAGATCCCCTTTTGAGCTCAGGGAAATCATATTTGTCTGAACAGCTCAGGGTCTTCTGAATCATCACCTTCTTTGCTACAATACCCTTCTGCCCACAATGTTAATCTCTGCCTCTCGTCACCAGCCCGATCCGAGCGCTACCATCATGTGCAGTCGTACGACGAGGACGATACCAACGACGATGAGCCCGTGGAGATTCACCGCTTCTCGTCTTGCTCCCCTCGCTTCAGCAAGGTCCGAGGCCACCTCCTTCTCTTGTTTTTATCTACATAGAGAATGTTCAAATCCGTCCACAGACCAAAACAATGGTGACCAATGGTTTGTTGTGTGGGCCTGCAGGTGTACAGCAGTATGGAGCATCTGTCCCAGCTGGAGCATAAACCGCCTGGCGTGACCCTGCGGGAGCACAAGGTCCCCAGGGAGGATCGCATGGCCAAGAGGGAGAGCCTGGGCAGCCTCACCCTGAGGGACAAGAGCTGGAGGGCTGGATCGCCTGAGATGTGAGAGGAAATAGTGACGAATCACGTGACTACACCTGTTTCAACTGAATAGATTGATAACCCAACAACACAATGAAACACATGTTTGTCTTTGTAATTTATTTTGTCCAGTGAATAACTTTATATGACTGCCTTGCTTTTCCCAGGAAGCGCTTATCCTGCTCCGAGTCCTCCTTCACCGAGAGCGACTACAGCCCACCGTCCGGGGCCCGAAGGCGCTTCTCCGCCCTCATGGACACACACCGCCTGGCCTCCCCTCTGGAGGTCGACTCCGAGCTGCCGGCCCCCAGCAGGCAGCCTCTAGTGACGATCAGAGGGATGTCCCTGGAAGGGGCCATCCCCTCGCAGGGCGATCTGAGAACGCTTAAGGAAAGCAACGGGCTCACAGCTGGAGGTAAGAGGACCGGTGAGGCAGCACGATGTCACTCTGTGACCCGCTAACCTGCGTTTGATCGCACCTTTGTAACGAGGCTTCATGTCACTATCGCGTGTCACAGAGAAGATTTTGAGACCGGCCGATGCACCGTTGCCTCTACCGGGGAGTGCCACTGTCCTGGGGCTCCCGGACCTACAGGGGCCCCGCGGGGCCGCCACTGACCTGGTACTGCGGAGGGTCCGCCACCAGCAGCTCTCAGCAGAAGGGGAGAAGCGTAACGCACGACCAGGGACCAAAGTAATCAAATCCGCTTCCGCGACGGCTTTGTCCGTCATCATTCCTGCAGGTAAACGCAAACTGGTTCTGTGACATTTGGTAAATGACCTGTAAAAGAACGTATTTAAAGCTGAGCTCCGTCCCTCTCTCCTCAGTGGAGCAACATGTTGCCTCCCCCCTGGCGAGCCCCATGTCTCCTCGCTCCCTCTCGTCCAACCCGTCCTCCCGGGACTCTTCTCCCAGCAGGGACTTCTCCCCAGTGGTCAACGTCCTGCATTCTCCAATCACCATCCACCGCTCGGGGAAGAAGTACGGCTTCACTCTCCGAGCCATCAGAGTCTACATGGGAGACAGCGATGTTTACAGCCTGCACCACATGGTCTGGGTGAGGGAGCGGAGCAAAGAATCTAACTTTGGCAAACAATGGCATCATGCTAACTGAAAGTTTGATGAGATGCTACCTAAGGCCTTTTCCTCAGAGTCATTTCAATCTTAAATTTCAAATAGTTGCGTCACATTTGAACTGTCATTTTTTTAAGGCTGCCTCTTAGTAATTTCCAGCTATTGGGTTGAGACACCAGCAATATGCACGTGCAGTAAAATGAGCGGACCAAGTGTGAAACCCTGGGGAACGCCATATGAAATATAATGGATATCTTTTTGTTCTGATCGCAGCATGTGGAGGATGGGGGTCCTGCCCAGGAAGCTGGTCTCAGCGCTGGTGACCTCATCACTCACGTAAACGGGGAGTCAGTCCACGGTCTGGTCCATACAGAGGTGGTGGAGCTCATCCTGAAGGTGAGGACTACCTAACTAACTAACTTGTATATCCATCGCAAGATTTTTTTTATGTGCTTTTAAAATAATGTGGTTATATATATATATATAATCTACAGAGTGGAAGCAAGGTGACAGTGACAACTACTCCATTTGAGAACACCTCTATAAAAGTGGGGCCTGCCCGCAAGTCCAGCTATAAATCCAAGATGGCGCGGCGCAGCAAGAGGACCGGAGCCAAGGAGGGACCAGAGTGCGTTACTGCAGTCTAGATGCATTTCATTACAAGGATTCATTGTCTTTTGTGCTTCACATGTCTTTATTCTCCTCACCATGTTTTTTTCTCTCTTTTCAGGAAGAAGAGAAGCTCCCTCTTCAGGAAAATCACCAAGCAGTCCAACCTGCTCCACACCAGCCGGAGCCTCTCCTCTTTGAACCGCTCCCTTTCATCTGGAGACAGTCTCCCAGGCTCCCCCACCCACAGCCTCTCCGCCCGCTCGCCCACCCAGAGTTACCGCTCCACCCTCACTGAATCCCCTTACATGGGTTAGTGTTGAAGTGATCTGTGCGTCTTAAAAACTCAAAACATATATATACAGTCAGGTCCATAAATATTTGGACATTGACACATTTTCCATTATTTTGGCTCTGTACACCACAACAATGGAGTTGAAATGAAAAAATGCATGCTCAATTGGATTCAGGTCAGGTGATTGACTTGGCCATTGCAGAACATTCCACTTCTTTGCCTTAAAAAACTCCTTGGTTGCTTTCGCAGTATGCTTCGGGTCATTGTCCATCTGCACTGTGAAGCGCCGTCCAATGAGTTCTGAAGCATTTGGCTGAATATGAGCAGATAATATTGCCCGAAACACTTCCGAATTCATCCTGCTACTTTTGTCAGCAGTCACATCATCAATAAATACGAGGGAACCAGTTCCATTGGCAGCCATACATGCCCACGCCATAACACTACCTCCACCATGCTTCACTGATGAGGTGGTATGCTTTGGATCATGAGCAGTTCCTTTCCTTCTCCATACTCTTCTCTTCCCATCATTCTGGTACAAGTTTATCTTCGTCTCATCTGTCCATAGGATGTTCTTCCAGAACTGTACAGGCTCTTTTAGATGTTTTTTGGCAAACTTTAATCTGGTCTTCCTGTTTTTGAGGCTCACCAATGGTTTACATCTTGTGGTGAACCCTCTGTATTTACTCTGGTGAAGTCTTCACTTGATTTTCGACTTTGACACAGATACACCTACCTCCTGGAGAGTGTTCTTGATCTGGCCAACTGTTGTGAAGGGGTTTTTCTTCACCAGGGAAATGATTCTTCTGTCATCCACCACAGTTGTCTTCTGTGGTCTTCCAGGTCTTTTGGTGTAGCTGAGCTCACCAGTGCGTTCTTTCTTCTTAAGAATGTACCAAACAGTTGATTTGGCCACACCTAATGTGTCTGCTATCTCTCTGATGGTTTTGTTTTGATTTTTCAGCCTAATGATGGCTTGCTTCACTGATAGTGACAGCTCTTTGGACTTAATATTGAGAGTTGACCGCAACAGATTCCAAACACAAATACCACACCTGAAATGAACTCTAGACCTTTTATCTACTCCTTGTAAATTAAATAACGAGGGAATTACACAAACCTGACCTTGAAACAGCTGATCAGCCAATTGTCCAATTACTTTTGGTCCCTTAAAAAGAGGGTGGCCACATTTGAATTTGTTGTAATTCCTACACCGTTCACCTGATTTGGATGTAAATACCCTCAAATTAAAGCTGGAAGTCTGCACTTAAAGCACATCTTGATTTTTTCATTACAACGCCATTGTTGTGGTGTACAGAAATATTTATGGACCTGACTGTATATATATATATTTATATTTATATAGTAAATGTGGATGTTAAAGTCCAACAGCACTGCTTGTTGTGGTCGGGTGTCCTTTGTTCCTCCCTTAACCACATTGAACAGTGATGTCACAGTGTACTGACACACCGTGACATCACTAGAACAATTTGAAAAGTTTAAAACCTCTAGAGGTCAAAAACAAGATATTCATAGAATCTTATGTCACTCTTTAATGCTATTTACTTCTCTCTGATCTATTATCTTTTTTTTTTTGGGAAGATGATGAATATTTTTAAAAGCAAACGTTTTAATTCTTGACAGAAAGGAATTACATTGACCGCATTGTGACCGAAGAGTTTTATTTCCTCCTCTCCTCAGGCACCTCCTCCCAGAGCAGCTCCCCAGCATCCAGTACCCCCAACTCCCCCGCGGCCTCCCACCACATGAGGCCCAGCTCCCTGCACGGCCTGTCTCCCAAACTCCACCGGCAGTACCGCTCTGCCCGCTGCAAATCTGCCGGCAACATCCCCCTATCCCCCCTGGCTCACACCCCCTCCCCGACCACCTCCTCTCCTCCCCCTCTCTCTGGCCATACGGTGGGGAGCTCCAACACCACGCAGACGTTCCCCGCCAAGCTGCATTCCTCACCCCCCGTTGCCCGACCCCGGCCCAAAAGTGCAGAGCCGCCCCGCTCCCCCCTGCTGCAGCGGGTGCAGTCGGCGGAAAAGTTGGGGGCCCCGATGCTGCCGTCCTCCTCCTCCTCGTCGTCGTCGCCTTCCCCTCTGACCGGCGGGGTGTCGCTACGCAAGCACAGCCTGGAGGTGGCGCACGGGGACTACAGGAGGGAGTCCTTCCACTGCGAGCACAGTCTGCAAAGCCTGCTGGAGATGGAGGGGGAGAACGGGCCCGCTCCCCCGTCTCCTTCATCCTCCTCCTCCCCCTCCCCTCCCATGGGAGGGGAGATCGGAGGCCTGAAGCCTGCGAGGAGGCTGGGGAGGCAGGAGTCGCCGCTCAGCCGCGACACCCTGCTCACACCAAGAGAGAAAGCTACGCAGACCGCCGCCGAGAGCACGGCGACCAAAGCCGAGTCCAAGACCAGCGTTGTTGACGCGAGTAAAACCATAACTGAGGTTCTGAAGAATAACCCGGGTGCGGCTGTGGTGAAGTCAAGTCCAGCGACGGTTTCCTCCCATACCGAGGCCAAGCCGAGCCCAGGGGACAGAGCTCCAAAGTCAGGGACTTCAGGTTGTGAGGCAACGGCCCTCAAGAGTAAACTCGGCGAGAAGACCTCGACTCCCGGCACATCGAAGGGCCTGCAACCGCCGGACAAGCAGCCGAGTGTTCAGACAGACGGGCCTGCCAGCAAAGCTCAGGAGAAGACTGAGGGGAAAGTGAGAGGCGCAGACAAAGGGGGCGCGCAGAAGGTATCGTCTGCAGAGCAGTCCAAGCCGCGTAAAGGCGCAGAGACAGAGGAGAAGGGCGGCCTCGGAGGCAGCGATAAAGCGGCCGAGACGACCAAGGTCAAGGGACCCGCACCCCCAATTCCCACCCAGGTTCAAACCCTCGCCGCGGCTCACGTCAGATCCAAAACCGAGAAGGTGTCAAATGGTTGCCGCGGGGCCAAGGAGGAGCGGGCGCACCTGGAGGTCCTGGAGGAGAACCCGGCGTCGCCCTGCTCGGACGCAGCGGCGCCCTGCTCGGGCCGGTCCCGCCCCATGTTGTTGGGCGACAAAGCCGGCTTCGTCACCCAGCTCACGAGCGTGGCCAAAACGGTGCTCGGGCCCATGAAGGCGGGGTCGCAAGAGGGCGCCAGGGCGCGGGACACCTCCAAGCCGGTTGACGAGAAGAGGGGCGGCGCGGTCGGGAAAGCGGAGTCCTCGTCCGGGGGCGGCCGCCGCAGCGGCACTGAGGCAGCGGCCTCGGCCGGCAACGGGACGGTGTCGTCCGATAAAGGAAACGCCCGCGGCTCCAAGCATCACTCGTGATCAGAGGGCTTCAGAAAAGAGTCGGACTCTCCCACGCAATGCCTTTCTACTGTAGCGTCCCGCTGACATTAGCAGGAAGAAGTAACACCAAATAGATGACGAGCGACATGTAGAACACACGAGATGTGAACAAAGAAGCGTCGGCCATGTTGGCAAAATGGGCGGCGCACATGGTATCGTAATGTAGGCCCGTGTGTGTACTGTGTGTTCAATGTTTTGTATATAAAGGGGGAGTGCATATGTCTTAATGCATGTACATGGAAAAATGAAAGAATATTTAAAAAGGAGATGAAAAAAATATATATAAAGATGACCTCAAGGTGGTGAACACTGTGAACAACTTTTCAGCAGACCAGCTGGTAACTGTGTGAACAAGCGTTTTTCTCTTCTCACAAATGGGCATTAGTCACTGGTTGTGGATCAGCTCCAGTGGCATCCTTCAGTTCTAAAAAAAAAAAAAGCAACACATGCTGTATTCCAGTGACTAAAGTAGAGTTTGTGCTTCGTGGCCGGAAGAGAACGGCAAAACACGCAGCGGGAACCGGACCAAGAGACATCAAAGGGCGGTGGATCTGCACGCCGTGCTTCACATCTGTTTAAGGGCTGAATTTCAGTGGAATGGAAAGCGGTAGATGATGAGATGAACTTGCACAGGGACACTATGCAATGTGCTGATAATGCCACTTTCTTTTTAATTTAATTTAAATGACGTATTTATTTATTTTTGGTGTCCCCCCCAATTGCCAAGTTTACATTGTGCTCCAGACGAGGACACAAGACAAAGGAAAGGGATGCAGTAAGCCAAGCAACTGCCTTTGTTGTTGTTTTAAACGTTGTCTCCAGCGATCGTAGTGAAAAACGTGCAATTGTATATTTGTAGGCTGTTAAGTGAACACACTAGTGTGTCCAGTGAGGAGGCAGAGAGGTAGATGCTCCTTCACTCACGCATTTCTATTTATGCAGATGTACCGTAAAAATTGTGTGTGACGTTATGTGTGAGGGAAAGTGCCAGTCTTTTTGTTTAGGGATGATGTGTGTTTTTGTCGTTGTTGTTGTTTACACTTACATGTATAATAATATGCAATCCAACAGTGCCCAGTTTGATGAAACGGAGCACCCCTGTCAGTGATACAGTAGTAGACTACACACAGAAGAACAGGACTGGGTGTGTTGGGAGGCGTGTTAGTTTTGTTCTTGCGTGTTGCTGACCCCGATAGCTTTGGGAGTAGTCTAGTGTCTAGACTAGTGTCTTAGACCGCCACCTTGTGGACGAAGTCACAACTACACCGAAAGTCCCGTGGTGCAAAAGAAGATGGGCGTCCAACGTTGCGGGGGGGGATGTCTTCCCATTTCATACATAACTATCCAGATGCATCGTTCTTTTGCTAAAGGATCCCGTTGAGATCATGAACGTCGCGGCCCGAGCTTATCAAGCCTTTGGTTTATATCAAGATGTGTCGTGGTCATCGGACATTGTTTGGTACTGTGTTTTTGTGGTGTGAGAAAATTGCACTTTATTTTGTGTCGAATATTTATTTTGTATTATTATTTACTGGTCCTGTTTATTTATTTGACTATTTTTCTATTTGTTCTATTTATAAAAGTTTTTTTTTTTTATCTAATCAAACCTTTTTTTCTTTGTTTTTTTACACGTCAACGGTTAGTGAATTTTTGCTTTACTACTGACATTAGATATTTATACATTTTACATTTAGACTGAGGAATCTACCAAAATATGTGTGGCTACCCTTGACGCTCATATTCCTTCAAGTTAAGTCCATCTTGTCCCAGTGTTTGATTCATTTTTTAATTTTTTACAACAACTATCTTTGACCGTTGTTGTCCATTACATTGCTACATATTTACTATTTACTGCCACCGTTGTGAAAACCCAATGCAAAAAGCCTCTAGTGCAGAAATGTAATAAAAAGCAGAGAAACCCCGTTCTGTCTGTTATTTTTTTAAGAACAGTTTAAAATGATCATCCAGAGGATGATAGAGAGCTCGCTGTGATTGGTCCTCTTTTAACCAATCACAGAGCTGCTAGTGTATGACCGGTATAAACAGGAAGTGAGTGTACATTCATTAGCCTGCTCCTCGAAGAGCAAGTGGAGACCCTTTTAACCGCCAACGAAACGAAAACAGGAGAATTCTTTAAATAGTTAATTAAATTACTTGCTTTAATTAAAGAAGAAGTAACGACGATGCCCGAATGAAGGTAAGAGATGAATGTCGGGCTATAAATCCAGTTATTCTGCGAGTGGACGGACTTCAAAGTGGTCGTATTCCTAAAAGTTTTTTTGCTTGAAACTAGAAATTAATAATTTGCAGATGGATGGCAGCTTTGCCCAAGACGCTTGTTAAAATGCAGCTAACGTCACCGTTTATGTTTTTAGCACGACGTCACTTTTTTGTATTAAGTCAGCCACTGTACATTTTGTCATTTATTGTCCAACCAGCGGCTACAAAGTTTTAAAAAAAGTTACAAGATAAGTAATTTAACAGATTAACAGAGAGGCCAATGCTTTATGTTCTACTCATGTGTATAGTATACTGTATGAAAGAAACATACAGATGACATAGTGTATTTTAACCAGATATAAAAACATGTTATGTGTTCTCTCCGGTGGAAAGTGTATTTACGCTAGTACTGTACTTCAGCATGATTATGATGTTCTTTTACTTTGCTTGAGTATTTCTATTTTATGCTTATACTTCTACTCCTTGACAGTTCAGAGGGAAAAATAGTGGACTTCTTTTTACTCCACATTAATTTTATTTGAGATGTGTATGTGTATATATACATACACAAATAAATATGTTTTACATGCTTATAAAGCACAATACATCGTTCTAAAAATAAATAATTTAAAGAAAATAATAATCTGTATTTAGTTGGAGTCCTTTTTAAACCTCAAAGATTGTTCACATTAAATATCTGTTTGGAGCCCAACGAGGTAAGACTGTCTCTAATATTTTACTCAAAAAACATTTATAATCTAATAATGCACATGTCACTTATTGCGGGCCTTTTTGTCCTCTCCTGCTGCAGCCAAACTGAAATTCCTTGAATCACAGGATGCCGTCACATGGTTTCCTCTTTAAGTACTGTTCTGGAGAATCATTGACTTTTATGTGGTAAACAATAACCCCAATCGGTTCAGGGGCGGATCCTCTCTTTTTCAAGGTTTGAATAATAGAATTGGCTGTTCATGGCTGCATCATCTCATCCGGGGGTCTGGTTTCGCATGTCTTCCTTCGTAGGCTGCTATGGCGATGAGGAGCAATCCTTTGCGCCCAGTCTCGGTTGTCTTCGGTCACTATGAATCCCGCCGGCGCCTCAGCTCGCTGTGAGGGCCTGTCCCCCGTGGATGTACCGATGGACGACTGGCTCTTCCTCTCCTCGGATTCTACGGCAGGTCCGGGGCTGGAGATGGGCATGGAAACCCCGGAGGCAGAGGACAGAGGACAACTCAAAACCAAGTTGCTCTCGGCGTGGAACAGTGTCAAATATGGTCTGTCGTTACCCGCTCTGACTCCGCTTCTGTTTCTTGTTGGCAGATATGTGCGCTCTCCCCCCCACCACACCCCTGTTGCTTTGTGAGATTAAACTGGTTTCTCTTTGTGCTCCGGTAACGTTTCAGGCTGGTCCTTGAAGCAGAAATCCAAATTTAGCAAGAGCTCCGCTGTGATCATGTTTGGGCAATCCTACGAGCTCAGGGATCACGGTGAGGCCTTTGGAAATTCTCTTCTCCGTGTGATTCTTGAAAGGTGGGGATTTAAATTCAAGCTCTGCCACCGTTTCAGATGAGAAGGAGCGTTTCCGCCGCTCCTTTGCATCTCTCCTGTGGTTGACGTACAGACGGGGCTTCCCTCACCTGGCGGGCTGCTCTCTGACCACCGACAGTGGCTGGGGTTGCGTGTTACGCACCGGGCAGATGCTGCTGGCTCGAGGTCTGCTCCTGCACCTGATGCCGCCAGGTGACACCGCACACAAACGCACTGCGGTGATGTCCATCATCAATTCAGTATCAGTGTACCGATACGGTACTCTGTGATTGGACAATCTAAGGGGCATCGGAGCTAGGCTGGTTAGCTCATAGCAGGACGAGTTTATAGAGTGTTACTTTTTCCTCCATTGTGACTAGATTTAGCTACTTTGTACTGTTGTACAAACTCAATACTGAGATGTTGCAATTGAACTTATTTTCTTTCTTCAAATTACAGGAAACCAGTTGGGAAAAGTCTGTAAATTAGCTTTAGCCAAAGCTAGTTGTGATTGCACTCCAGCGAGCCTTCACTGCTGTGAGTGCAGTCACTGCGGTTTTGGCTTTTATGGCCGTTTTGGTTGTTTTTATATGTCATCGTGGAAACAACCAGAACAACGCTGTTATTTTGAGTTTGGCCTTAAATATATAAACAAGTTATAGCTAGTGAGGCGGAGGGATGTGGGGCAAAGGGACGCTAGCTAGCAAAGTAATTTCTGATAAACACCTCACATTAACTGTAGATATCTGTTGTCTTATCTTGTGACATTAACCAATACTCAAATGATTGTCTTTACAGGTTGGACTTGGTCTGTGAGCCCCCATGCGGTCAAAGATGACATGGACCTGCTGGTGAGCCCCACAGCCGATGCAGAGCGTAGACTGGACTCAAAGGAAGGGCCGAATATGAGGGGTCGGAAACAGAGCTTGGGTTCCCTCCTGGACAGGCCCATGGAGGCTACACACAGGAGGGTGGTGTCATGGTTTGCGGACAATCCCACAGCCCCCTTCGGGTTACACCAGCTGGTGGAGCTGGGCAAAAGCTCGGGGAAGAAGGCTGGCGACTGGTACGGCCCTTCCATCGCGGCACACATCCTCCGGTGAGAGCTGGAGTCGCGACATGACTGCCCAATTATCCTGACCAACTCCTATTAAGATGCAAGTCTGACAGTAACTTAATTTTGTTTTTCATTTTTTTTAGGAAAGCTGTGGCAGCATCAGCGGACCTCCCCAATCTAGTCGTGTATGTTGCACAAGACTGCACCGGTGAGTACTTTCTTCCATCAGTGGATTTGCTCTCTTCTCTGAAGGGCATAGCAGATGTAGATGTGCTCAGAAACAGGCAGTTTCCCCTTCAAAATAAAAGCATCAGCCGTAAATGTGCTCATTTGTTTAAATTTCAAATTTGTTGTGAGTGATTTAGAAAAGTTTAAGGAATGATCCACCCATGTGGACGTGTCTGTCTCCGTCTCTCCTTCCCATGCGTTTAGTCTACTTGGAGGACGTGAAGAGGTTGTGTGAGCGTCCTCTCCCTCAGCCATGGAAGTCTGTCATCATCCTGGTTCCTGTGCGACTTGGAGGACAAGATCTCAACCCCTCCTACATCGCTTGTGTCAAAGTATGCGCACCGGATTCAATGCATTCCCTCTAATGTGCACTCCGAGTAGTTTATGGGCGGGGTGTTAAAACGCCGGGGACTCAGCGTTAGGTCCACGTAAAGTCGGTCTTGCAAGTACAAAGAACAACAACCCGTTCCTCGTTCTGACCCCACAGAAACTCTTGACGTTGCAATGCTGCGTTGGAATCATCGGGGGCAAGCCGAAGCACTCTCTGTTCTTCGTCGGCTTCCAGGGTATGTGCAGCATCGTGTACGTCATAATTATGGTGCCCGGCTGTTGGATGTCGGTCCTTTTCACTCTTTCCTTTCCTCCCCCGGCCCTGCTGTGCCAAAGACGACCATGTGCTGTACTTGGACCCTCACTACTGTCAGCCCACGGTGGATATAACAAAGGAGACCTTTCCTTTGGAGGTATGAGGAAGTACCATTTCACTACTACTTCCTTTTTGGGTTTGTTTCCTCCTGTGACAGCCGTTCACTATTACCTATAAAGTGTCCTATTATTAGAATAGTTTCTGTTCATACAGATGAACTGTCAGTGTGTTGGTTTGTGCAACTTTGCATTTGTACTTTTGTGGCAAAAGTCACGTTTCAACAATTTATCCATTACTTTTAGCAACTTTTCTGCTCACTTGCTAACTCATTTTCACTCGCTCTTAATTGCAACATCTAGTGTTCAGATGTTAGAGATGACTCAATATGCAGATACAATTTTTTTTAAACATATATATTATTTCATTTTTTTCAAATTAATTGAACTGCTCCTCGATTGCTTTATTGTATCCCTTTTAAGGGCTCTGCAAAAGTACCTTGTTGGGATAACTGATATAGACTTCACTCGTATAATTGTTAAATAGATAACATTCACATCAGACATATATTTCTCTGATTCTAAGGAGACCTTTTTCTGATTAGTGTTCTTTCCCCTTGGCTCTCCTCACCTCTTGCAGTCCTTTCACTGTAAATATCCCAGGAAAATGGCTTTCTCTCGCATGGACCCCAGCTGTACCATAGGATTCTATGCCAAAGGCCAAAAGGACTTTGAATCACTGTGCACAGCAGTTCATGAGGTATGTGATTGGGATTTGGATCTGCATTAATTTATTCAATCAACATTGGGCTTTTGGATTGTTTCAGAAGGTTCGTGCCTGAATTTATTTGGTTGCAAACGTATGTTTCGAAGCTGATGCCACTTTACAAAAATGACAAAATAAATAAAGTTTTGTAAAACTGCTTTAGCTAATTTTCTGTCTCTGTCTCTTTTAGGCACTCTGCACATCTGCGGAGACGTACCCCATGTTTATATTTGCAGAAGGAAAAAGTCAGGAGGAGGAGGAGGAGGAGGGAAACAACACGCTCACTAACAATATCGCCTATATCCAGAGGAAAAGAGTCAACACTCGCAACAGCATGGACGAGTTTGTTCTGTTATGAACAGAAGAAGATTAAATCTGCCCCGAGGGGCGAACAATGATGATCAAACATATATAATGTGGCAACTACTGCGTGTGAGAACTAAGTCCTCAAAACACCCACTAGCAATAACCCCAAGGGGAAAGGAAGTGGCCAAGTATAAGTAATGACACTACTATTTGTTTATTTTTATTGCTGTTTTGTGCTCATCTAGATTTGTATTTATTGTTTTAACAGAAGAACATTTATATTAATATTCAATTGAAGGACTTTAAAGAATAACTTTTTTTTCTAATTTGCCTTCTTTAAACTATTTGTGTTTATCAACAACATCCACGAGGTCATGTTTTATTTTACTACATACATTCTAAATAATATAATTAAAGTTAATAATAGTACATTTCTCCAAGGGACAGACTTAAGGCAACTGTTGCTGAGCGATACACAGCCTCTCACTGTTCCATGTGACAATATGCACTGCCTTTGAATGGATTAGAAAATTGGATTCCTGTTAACATGTGACACGCGCAGGAGAAACGCAGTACGACTTCAGCGGAGAAGAAGTCGGATGTTGTGAATGCACGCTCGCAGGAAAAGAACAAAACGTACCGAAAATACTCTCTCGCTATTATTCCGATTATTTTTTTCCTTTTGTCTTTTATCTGAATAAACAGTTTTTCAAAAAGGAAACTCACTGACATGAAAAATGTGGTTAATGCTGTGCTGAGCTATTCTGCCAATGGAGGCGCCCGATGGAGCCCCTCCAGCCCAGAGTGCTCTGCCTCGACCAACTCCAGGAGAAGGAAAAGTCCAGGCTGTTGGGACCTCAATCAAAGCTTGTGTGGTTCTGTTCCAGGCCCTTACGGGCTCCTTAGGGTCCCAGAAATACTCTAATGCCAACAAACAAAATGTTGGCATCTGTTGCCTTTTTGGGTGAAGGAGCAAGCAGTTAAGTTGTCATAAGAGGGGGAAAAATGTTTACAAGAGGAGTTAGGTGGTAACACCTGCTTCAGTTGTCCCACACCAATGCGTTAAGGACCATTAAGGAACTCGTCCACAAACTGGCCTGAATCCTGAAACCAGGAAAAGGAAAGTGTGGTTCTGCACATACAATACATGAGAAGCAGAAGCCTCATAGACATTCAGGACTTTTTTTACCGAAGCATGTCGTCACTGATGAGTATCCTTGTCCATGGCGTATTATAAAGATCGGCATCCTTTTTAGTCTGGGCATAGTTGTGCCGGATGTCACTTCTTTTGTGGTCTTTGTATAGATTGATTGGTAGCTATTGTCCCTATCTGTCCTTCACTGGCTTTTTACTCCAATTTTGGATTTTTCTTTGGAGAATTGTGAGGGCTTTGGAAAGAAAAGAAAATTTAAAGATTCAGCATTAAACATCTCATAATGTATGTGTAATAAAGGAAATTGCATCCTGCCGCTTTTTTGAATGCAGCAACAAATGAGTGCCTACAAGTGTAAGCCAAAAGGTCACCCAAGGTCACCAAGAGACATACCGGCTGGTGTCTTTTGGTGATTTCCCTTTCTACCATCCCACTGTGATGAGCTCCTCTGTGTGGGGGCTCTACAGATTATTAAAGACACCCACAGCCCTGATCTCACCTTCCTGAAGCTGACCAGTCAGTGTCGATGGGACTCCATCCAGCACACGCAGTAGATGACTGTTTATCATGCAGAAGTGCATCGATGATAACTAAAAAATATATATGTATAAAAAAAACAGGATGAAAATGGGCTTTGTAATATTTGGCACACTTGTGATTAAAATGCCTGGCGATATGTTTTGTGTATGTTGTGCTTATTCCACAGTCAATAATTGTGTATATTCTTATTATTAAGCATTTAACTCCATATGGGTAAATAAACAGCTACTTTTTGTAGGTAAATGTAAGTATGACAGCATATGGAACTATCATTTAGTGGCAGCTCGATTTTTCGGGATCATATCGGATCCAAACAATTAGTTAATCGATTAGTCGAGTATCAGATTGACATCAATTAATTGTCTATTTGTTGATACTCGATTCAACTGCTCTCGATAAAACAAGGTTTTTGAAGTTAGGCTTTTTGTTTAGAACATTATGCTCATCTTACACTCACATGTTTCACATCAAACGAAATGCTCGTCAGATTAATCAATAATGTAAAAGAGTCACATCCCTGGTATTGAATAATTGCTGCGTTTTTTTAGAGCATAATCACACAAATACAGGCTGACAAATAACAAGATACCGAAAACTATTTCCATATGATCACGACACGGTCTCATAACGTGGGGTTTCTTGTGTATGAGAGTACGTGTTCACATGGACAGAAAAGCGGAGTAATATGAGCATTCCTGCCGTCTCGTCCACAATACCCATCCCCCATCCTGCTCTCTGCCTGTTAACGCATCCCTCACTGGGCATGCGGGAAGTGAGCGAGACGGTGGATGGGGGCGCTGCGGAGTCGCACAGGCCGGTCTCTGCGATACAATCTACCGAGAGAGGAGGGGGGGGGAGGAGGAAAAAAACCAACTGGGTAGGTCGGTCTTTGTTTCTGGCTAGGAAGGAAAAACCAAGAGACGGTGCGACCGGCGAGGATTTTAACCACCAGCGTTCACCGTCAGTGTAAGTCAACTGCAATTCGGTTATCGGTTGGAGTGAGTCCGGTGTGTGTTTCACAGCGCTGTGGAGACGATACGACCGCTTTTAGACGGCGTTTTTCGGGGGGGTTGAGAGAAAGCCGAGATCGACATTACAGCACCGCTGCCGTGGCGCGACAGTGTGCAATGAATGAAAATTGTTTTTGGAAATGTGCTTAGAGCGGAGCACCGTGCCAAGGGTACGGGTGGCGCGTTGGATCAATCAGCCCCGGAGACGAAGGATGCGCTCACCTTTCGCACTCGAGAAACATCTCAAAAAAACAACACATCTTTTTTTTGTGTGTGCCTAATTGGCCTGCGCGAGCGTGGCCGGCTAGGCTAACCCGACTAGCTCGCTAGCATGCTAGTAACCGCCAGCAGCTTATGTTGTGCTCTCAATACGGGCTTTTACCGAGCTAGCAGGTGGGCTAGCTCGGTAAAAGGGCTGCTGGTCTTTGTCGCTTTCACCGACACATTAGCGTCGTTTCGCCGGCGGAGCCGCTCTCCGGTAGACACCGGGGAACTAGTGTTGCATGACGTGAAACGGGAGGTTAGGACGAGGGGTACATTGTTTGCGAACTGTGTACCGTGAACTGTTTAAACACTGCTAGGCCTGGCTAACGCGGGTGAAGCTGCCCGTGCTTACAATAGCTTCATTTTAACTTTATTATTTACTACAGTGTGTTTTTGTAAACGTAAACATTGTAACGACCGGAACGCGGCAAAGTTTTTACTTTGAAAACCTGCTCGCTCAGTGACTTCCAGTTGCCGCCTGTCTGGTGTCAGCGTGAGGTAGTGTCTTCATGAACGGAGCCGCGTCTTCATGTTGTTGTTGTTGGACCCATAAAGTGACAGTTTCGGTGACCTCTTGGCCATCACCTGTGTGTTTGTATGAAGCTCATAGTGTGTGTGTGTGTGTGTGTGTGTGGCTAAAAGTCTCTAGTCCCCCGACTTGTTGCTCCCATGTCAGATAGCGGTGGTGTGAGTGATCATCTTCCATTCAACAACTCACCATCTGTCACAATTTGAATTCTCAAAGGATTCACAATTGGACTTATTTGAAAGGATAGTGTATCCCCAAAACGTTATAGAAACAGTTTCCCTTTGATTGAATGGTGTTTTTTTATGTTTTTATTTGAGAGGTTTTGGTTTAGTTTACACAACAGCAGATCTGCATGTTGTGTGGTATACACCAGACCAAACAATGCATCTTGAAAAACACAACATCAGCATCACCTTTTCTCCCCAAAAATAATGATTTAACACTCCCAGTGATCCCAGAGCTTCTATTCAATTCAGTTTATTTTGTATAGCCCAAAATCGCAAATTACACCGCCAACTGTCCTGTACCTTTGACTACACTCTACTTTTTTATTTTTTAAAGTATCATTGCGATTTGCAGTGTAACTAACTTTGAATAAGAGACGTCATGTTTTAGTTTTTCATTTGAGCTCATCGTGTTGTGGTGAGCTGGACCTCAGCAGGTCAAGATGGTGAGTTTGTGCTTAAGAAAAAAATGGAAATGGACTAAAACTGTCTATAAAAAAATAAGCTCCCATCAGAGGCCTTATGTGATCATCATATTAAGTCATAATTTGTGCCTGAACTACTACGGCGGTGTAAAAAAAAAAAAACATTGTGCACGTCCAGTCACAGGTGGATTCTGGACATCGCCCTAACTCCTGCCGTCTTCTCTCCTCACAGGGGTACTTTCTGCTGACACACATTCCCAGGTTCCCCTGAGAGATGTCCACTCCTGACCCCCCGATGGGAGGGACACCTCGCCCGGGACCCTCCCCAGGCCCAGGGCCATCTCCGGGAAGCATGATGGGCCCGAGCCCCGGTCCCTCTCCCGGCTCAGCCCACAGCATGATGGGGCCCAGCCCAGGACCTCCTGGATCTGGACACCCGCACCCTCCACAGGGACCCTCAGGATATCCTCAGGACAACATGCACCAGATGCACAAAGTAAAAAGCTGTTTGATTATTTGTTTCCTATTTGGTTGAAAGTACACCAAGTTAATTCTGTAATGGTTTATATTGTTCTTATTAAGAACTACCTATTCACCTAAAATATAGCATTCAAAGTGAATGTGGGCGACTGTGGCTCAGTGGTTAGCAGGTCCGACTTTCAATCAGAGGATTGGTGGTTCGATCCCCGGCACCGCTAGTCTGTGTCGGTGTGTTCTTGAGCAAGACATTTAACCCTAATTGCTCACCATTGCTATGTCTGCGGTAAACGCGTCAGCTAAATTAAATGTAATGTGAAATGTTCCAATCTCTCATCAAAATACGTTTCATGTATGGTGATACTTTTTCTTTTTGATCAGCCCATGGAAGCCATGCATGAGAAGGGGATGCCCGATGACCCCCGCTATGCTCAGATGAAGGGCATGAGCATGAGACCAGGGGGGCACAGTGGGATGGGACCCCCTCCGAGCCCAATGGACCAACACTCCCAAGGTAACATCACACAACATTGCGTTCAGCGGCGCCTGAGTTGGAAGTTGTAGAGCGAGAGACGTAACACAAGGAAACGTATTCTCCTGCAAATATCTTTGGTGGTAAGGTCGCACTCTGTATGCCTCGTGAGAGTTGCTAGTTTGAGTCCTCAAATTAACCGAGTTGTCAATACGCCTGCGGTTTGAGAAGGCAGGATTGAAATGCAGGATCTACACTTTTATTTTTTGTCCCCGAAAAGCTCCACACAGTTGAAACGGATAACGCAGACAGTTTGTGTGTGAACCCATCAAGCCGGTTTCTCTTCTTGTGCTGCTGCGGCTGCTCATTTGGCAGCATGAGCAGACAGCAGTAGGCGGAGGGGCGGGGCTGAGGGGCTTCCCCTTTCAGACAACAACAAAGGCAGCTGCGTCTACAAAAAACAGTCAGTAAGCAGAAGAGGATAACTAGTATGAGTGAACACTTACGTGAACTAATAATAGTGTATTTTGGTGGAGATGGAGATGGTTCTCTGTTTAAGTGTGTTCTGTTCAGTTGTCCTTTCCTGGCCAGTCTGGAAAGAGAATAAAACCGCATGTTACTTAGCTCGTACTTAGTATTTTAATTGTTATTATGGTCAAATCTGGAAGAGTTGTTGATATGCATTGAAGCTTCTGAACCCGATGTCATACCGGAGTCGTGTTCTGAATTGCGCACAAACGTACTGAGAGTACATACTCGATCCGTATGTGCTGCATACTGCCTTTTAAATTCATGATGAAGTATTTCATTAGCAGCAGACCGTTCACACTGACGTAAACTCAAGTGGTACGTCTTCTGTGTCACATGGCTGTTGATCACGTGACCCCAGCAATCACGTCGTTAACGGTCCAAGCCACCGTTGAGTGAAAATTGGTTGTCACAAATCAACTCTACCTCTTCCCTTGAATATTTTCCGGTATTACGTCAAATTAAAGATTATTACGTGTACTAGTTTTTTCTACGGTGCAATATATATGTGAGCGCCCGCGTTTTACCCTCGTAACTACCTAAACGACCCTTGTCGTCATTCCTAATTATTCAACCAGTTAATTGTTCAAACTGTCTTCCTCGCAGTCCGCTATTGGACAGTGAGGAGCTGCATTGCATTTTGGGGCAGTTGTGTATGTCCAGTATGATCACTTCTTATACTCAGAAATTCTTGCTCATCTAGTATAAATCCACATGCTGAGTCAATTGGTGTAATGTCTAACACAGCAATGAATAATTTGGCATACCCATCATGCATCTCTTCATCATGCATCTCTTCATCATGCATCTCTTCATCATGCATCTGTTCTGTGTTCCCCAGGATATCCCTCTCCATTGGGAGGCTCAGAGCACGCGCCCAGCCCTGTCCCATCCAATGGCCCTCCCTCTGGCCCCATGATGCCCGGAGGTCCCTCGGGCCCCGGGACTGGTCCTATGGAGGCCAGCGGAGACCCGAACCAGGGAATGGGTCAACCTAACCGCGGGGTCCCCCAGGGTCCAGGCGGACCCAGCGTTGCAGGAGTTGGACCTGGCGGTGCAGGTGGGCCTGCGCCTTTCAACCAGAACCAGTTGCACCAACTCAGGGCTCAGATCATGGCCTACAAGATGCTGGCACGCAGTCAGCCCTTACCGGATCACCTGCAGATGGCCGTGCAGGGGAAGAGGCCCATGCCAGGGATGCAGCAACAGCCGATGCCCAACATGCCGCCCTCCACGGGGCCTGGTGTTGGGCCTGGAGCTGTTCCGGGACCCGCTCAGGCCAACTACAACCGACCACACGGTGAGTTAAGTTGGGGCCCACAGGAAGCCGGTTTAGTGTGTTTTTTGTAACGTGCCTCTTGACAAAACTATATCCAAGCTAGAGCTTTGAACAAAGAAAGCATAATATCAGATGGCTCAGCAGAGACACCTGGTGGCTGAAAATTAATTTATTATTTATTAGCTTTCAGAATATTTACAAATTACCCAAGAAATAAAATGATTCTTCTTGTTTTAGGCATGGTGGGTCCTAATATGGTGCCTCCTGGACCTGCAGGAATTCCCCCAGGTATGCAAGGCCCACCTACCAACGGACCCCCTAAATCATGGCCTGAAGGTAAACTTAGTCTGCGGCTCAACTCACTGTGTGTGTGTGTGTGTGTGTGTGTGTGTGTGTGTGTGTGTGTGTGTGTGTGTGTGTGTGTGTGTGTGTGTGTGTGTGTGTGTGTGTGTGTGTGTGTGTGTGTGTGTGTGTGTGTGTGTGTGTGTGTGTGTGTGTGTGTGTGTGTGTGTGTGTGTGTGTGTGTGTGTGTGTGTGTGTGTGTGTGTGTGTGTGTGTGTGTGTGTGTGTGTGTGTGTGTGTGTGTGTGTGTGTGTGTGTGTGTGTGTGTGTGTGTGTGTGTGTGTGTGTGGCACTAACCTCTCCCAACTCTCCTCCAGGACCAATGGTGAATGCCGCTGCCCCCTCCAACCCTCCACAGAAGCTGATTCCACCGCTGCCCACTGGCAGACCATCTCCCGCTCCACCCTCTGTTCCCCCCGCCGCTTCCCCCGTGATGCCCCCTCAGACACAGTCCCCAGGACAGCCCGCCCAGCCACCTCCCATGATGCTTCACCAGAAGCAAAACCGCATAACCCCCATTCAAAAGCCCCGTGGGCTGGACCCGGTGGAGATCCTCCAGGAGAGAGAGTACAGGTGAGGACCCCCGGCAGCAGTATATCAAATATATATCTAGCAATATATCTATATACAGTACTGTGCAAAAGTTTTAGGCAGGTGGGAAAAAATGCTGTAAACTAAGAATGCTTTCAAAAATAGAAGTGCTAACAGTTTATTTTCATCAATTAACAAGATTTTTCTTTTGTTTGCTCACTTTGCATTTTGTTAATTGATGAAAATAAACTGTTAGCACTTCTATTTTTGAAAGCATTCTTAGTTTACAGCATTTTTTCACACCTGCCTAAAACCTTTGCACAGTACTGTGTATATATATATATATCTCTTTCTGAAACATTACAAAGCACACTGTCCTGTTTCCTTATGTGCATTGTTTCTAACCTGGTATTTACATTCATCAAACAACTCCTACAATCAAAAACCCTAAAAAATACATTTAAATGCCGTAATTCACATACATTTTTATTGAAATGTGAACTAATTTGTTTATGTATGTATTCATCAGGCTACAGGCTCGTATTGCTCACCGTATCCAGGAGCTGGAGAACCTGCCTGGCTCTCTAGCCGGTGACCTGCGCACCAAGGCCACCATCGAGCTCAAGGCCCTGAGGTTGCTTAACTTCCAGAGACAGGTAGCCAAGAAGTTCTGAAGAAATGCTTCAAGTACAGACAACTGCACATATTTAACCGGCCTATAATCCGGTTGTGCTCGTTTTCCCACGTGGAGGAGATGCCGTGTTCAGTATTTCCACCGTTTGTGTGCCCACAGCTGCGTCAGGAGGTGGTGGTCTGCATGCGCCGCGACACCGCTCTGGAAACGGCTCTCAACGCCAAGGCCTACAAGCGCAGCAAACGGCAGTCGCTGCGTGAAGCTCGCATCACCGAGAAGCTTGAGAAGCAGCAGAAGATCGAACAGGAAAGGAAACGTCGCCAGAAACACCAGGTACACCTGACGTCTGCGGGCGGGACCATTTAAAGGCTTGGGAGGTTAATTTGTCCAGTTTTTGTCTAATTAAGCGTCCTGCATTTTTTTTTTTTTTTGCGTCTTACGTTAGATTTGCCAACAACCGAAATGACCGCAGGAAAAAAACTTTATATTATTTCTCAACAAAGCGAAAACTGAAGTTTAAAGAGGGGAAAACAAAAAATAAATTTGCATTATTTGTAGAATATTATAACAGCTGTGTTTTGTTTGTGTCCCTTCTGTCGACAGGAATACCTCAACAGCATCCTGCAGCACGCCAAGGATTTCAAAGAGTACCACCGCTCCATCACCGCGAAGCTCCAGAAGGCCACCAAAGCCGTCGCCACCTACCATGCCAACACTGAGCGCGAGCAGAAGAAAGAGAACGAGCGCATTGAAAAGGAGAGGATGCGGAGGCTGATGGTGAGACTCAAATCCGTTGGTTTTTGGTCTTAACATTTTCAGGAATATAATAGATGTAGTTGTTTTTAGCGGGTGTGTACATTGTCAGCCCATTCGCGAGCACTTGAGCATCTGTGTGAACCTTCTCCCAGGCTGAAGATGAAGAAGGCTACCGTAAACTTATCGACCAGAAGAAAGACAAGCGCCTGGCCTACCTGCTGCAGCAGACGGACGAGTACGTGGCCAACCTCACTGACCTGGTCCGCGCCCACAAAGCCGTGCAGGCTCTCAAAGATAAGAAGAAGAAGAAGAAAAAGAAGGTAAGCGTTTAGAACGGGCAGCCGTGCATTTAATGCATTTGCTTTTTCTTTTTTTTCACGATTTTCTTTTCTTCCAAGAAGCCAGCGCCTCTGGAGGGTGGCATTCTCGCCCTGGGACCTGATGGAGAGGTGAGGAACTCTTCTTCTTGAATAAGATGTCAGTTATAATCTTAATTATCTACGTTGTTTTTATTTACTCCAACTTTTTTTTTTTTTTTTCTTGTCTCCTCCCAGCCGTTAGATGAGACCAGTCAAATGAGCGACCTGCCGGTGAAGGTCATCCACCTGGACAGTGGGAAGATCCTGACCGGGATGGAAGCACCGAAGGCTTGCCAGCTGGAGACCTGGCTGGAAATGAACCCAGGGTCAGTATCTATTCACCGCTTGTTGAATTCGGTGGCAATGCCGGATGCAGACGCTCCGGAACAAATGGTAAAAGTTGCGACTCGTATCAACCGAGCGTGACACGGATCGGCACCAACGGCACATTTTTGCAGACCACAGAAGACATCAAACTGTAAATGTTTTTAACCTGGTCAAACACTTTGTTCCTCTCGCAGGTATGAGATAGCACCGCGGTCCGACAGCGAAGAAAGCGGTTCAGAAGAAGAGGAGGAAGAGGAGGAGGTGCGTGCCTCGGGCATCTCCACATCAAGGCAAAATGGTCACTTTGGGATTTCTTGCAAACAGTTTTCTGATCTCCCCCTTTTTTATTTTTTTACTTGTCAGGATGAAGAAGAGGAGCAACCTCATTCCTCTGCAAGTCTAGCAGCAGCAGCCGCAGCCGCAGCCGCAGCGGCAGCAGCTGCAGCTGCAGCTGCTGAGGAGAAGAAGAAGAAGATGATTACAAACCCTGATGAAGTGGATGTCCTGCACATCATCGAGTAAGATACAACCACTGAGATTTGGGAGTTATTAAATCTTTTAAGTTGCCTTTTGGGTCACGCACCAAGACATGTGGAAGGGATTTATATGTTGATTTATAGTTTCCTCATTAAATGTTGTCCTTTGCCCGATCCCAAATCTCACTGCATTTCGTCCATCTTCTTCCACCAGAAACGCCAAGCAGGATGTCGATGACGAGTACAGCAATGCAAGTTTCAACCGAGGCCTGCAGTCGTACTACGCTGTGGCCCACGCCGTCACCGAGACGGTGGAAAAACAGTCCACGCTGCTGATCAATGGGCAGCTCAAGCAATACCAGGTACGCAGCCCAAACACAGCCGCAAAGAACGGAGCGACACGTTCAATGAGCCGAACGCTAACGTTAACCCCGTTCCTGCCCAGGTCAAAGGTTTGGAGTGGCTGGTGTCGCTTTACAACAACAACTTGAATGGCATCCTGGCAGATGAGATGGGTCTGGGCAAAACAATCCAGACCATCGCCCTCATCACTTACCTCATGGAGAACAAGCGCCTCAACGGGCCCTTCCTCATCATTGTACCTCTCTCGTAAGCCCTCGCGCTCCCTCCTCATCATTAATCTGTGAAACGCAAGAAGTGCTTTTACAGAAAAGGTGCACGAGTTGTGGTGTTCATGGGTCCAACTTCTTCTGCTTTTTGTTTTCAGAACTCTATCAAACTGGGTCTACGAGTTTGATAAGTGGGCCCCATCTGTCGTGAAAATATCCTACAAGGTCAGTCCCTTGACGAAGAGTGTAAAAGCCGTACTACATGTTCGATGATTATTTTTTTTATTCACGTGTGTCGTCGAACATAACTGGAAAGCCATTCTGTTCATTTTCAGGGGTCTCCAGCTGCTCGTCGCGCATTCGTTCCCATTCTGCGCAGCGGCAAGTTCAACGTGCTGCTCACAACATACGAGTACATTATCAAAGACAAGCAGGTGCTAGCAAAGGTAAGGGAGCGGCCTTTAGCTTCAGGTCTTACTCAAGGAGAAAAAAAAAAAGATTCTCTCTCCAACTCCTATATTTTGTCCCAAAGCTTCGCTGGAAGTACATGATTGTGGACGAGGGCCATCGCATGAAGAACCACCACTGTAAGCTGACCCAGGTCCTGAACACTCACTACTTGGCCCCGCGCCGCGTGCTGCTCACCGGCACGCCGCTGCAGAACAAGCTGCCCGAGCTCTGGGCCCTGCTCAACTTCCTCCTGCCCACCATTTTCAAGAGCTGCACTACATTCGAGCAGTGGTTCAACGCCCCCTTCGCCATGACCGGAGAGAAGGTGAGTCGCAGCCCGGTCGGGTGCATTGTTCATGTTTCATATAGACCTCCACAGAACCAAGAGCTACAGTTAAATTATAATTATTTGTATTATTATTTATTGTTCCCACCTCCAGGTTGACCTGAATGAAGAAGAGACCATTCTCATCATTCGACGTTTACACAAGGTGCTCAGGCCGTTCCTGCTGCGCCGACTCAAGAAGGAAGTCGAGGCTCAACTACCCGAGAAGGTCAGCTAGTTCGCTCCCGTTGAGTCGAAATGTCATTTGTATGTATTGTCCATATTTTATTAATCAAATAATTGATATTGAAACCCTTTTTTTTTGTTTCACTTCGTCGTTGGTTTATAGGTGGAGTACGTGATTAAATGTGACATGTCAGCCCTGCAGAGGGTTTTGTACAGACACATGCAGGCCAAGGGAGTGTTGCTCACAGATGGGTCAGAAAAGGACAAAAAGGTAAGAAGAACATCTTTTTTTTTTTTTTTTTTTTCATTGGTGAAAACCTCATTTTGTAGACATTTTGAAGTATGGAAACTAAAAAGCTTATTTTTATTTTCTTCCCCCTTCTACATTAGGGTAAAGGTGGCACGAAGACCCTGATGAACACTATCATGCAACTGAGAAAGATTTGCAACCACCCCTACATGTTCCAGCACATTGAGGTACCGGACAGAAGCTCCACCTCGACGCACAACAAGAGTAGAAACGGTTGCAGATGGAATGAAAGTGAACTTTTTGTGTTTGTTTTTACAGGAGTCTTTCTCCGAGCATCTCGGCCACACGGGTGGAGTCGTGAGCGGGTACGTAAAGCTTGGACCCGTGTGCATTTGTACTACGTGATTCCATGTTGCACACTGGTCGCATTCGTCCTGCTCATGTTTCTCCCTCTGCCTGCCCGTCCAGCCCTGAACTGTACCGCTCCTCTGGGAAGTTTGAGCTGCTGGACCGCATCCTGCCCAAGCTGAGGGCCACCGACCACAAAGTGCTGCTCTTCTGTCAAATGACCACACTCATGACCATCATGGAGGACTACTTTGCCTATCGCGGCTTCAAGCACCTGCGTCTGGACGGTGAGACCCCCACCCCCACGGGTCGAAGGGCCTTGCACTGTCACCTAATCACTAATTAATTATCAATTGAGACTCACTTCCTTTACCCCTCTTTACAATCGTTTTCCTCCTCCCACAGGAACCACCAAGGCAGAGGACCGCGGCATGCTGCTGAAGACGTTCAATGACCCGGCCTCGGACTACTTTGTGTTCCTGCTCAGCACCAGGGCTGGAGGCCTGGGCCTCAACCTGCAGTCTGCTGACACCGTCATCATCTACGACAGCGACTGGAACCCACATCAGGTACGCAGATGCAAATATATCTTGCTTTTTGTTTAGTATTCTTTCATTCGATTTTTTTAGCTAAGCCATGATATTTATTTATATATATATATTCATATTTTCTCTAAAATTACATCTTTGACTAATTACTCGCACTTGAAAATTTAAATTATTTATTTATACATTTAATTCTTGATACAAAAACATCTGCCTCATTACTACATCCCCGTAAAACAAGCCTGCAGTATATCTAATTTATACTTAATCAACACTTTAGTGGAAGCTAGATTAATACTGTGTAAAAGTAATATGTTTGATATGTTTTCCTGTTTGTTCGGTGATGGTTGTTTTTTTTATCATTCCACCTGAACTAATCAACATGTGGGTACCCGCTGCAGGACCTGCAAGCCCAGGACCGAGCCCACCGCATCGGTCAGCAGAACGAGGTGCGCGTGCTCCGCCTCTGCACCGTCAACAGTGTGGAGGAGAAGATCCTGGCGGCGGCCAAGTACAAGCTGAACGTGGATCAGAAGGTCATCCAGGCCGGCATGTTCGACCAGAAGTCCTCCGGGTGTGAGCGCCGGGCCTTCTTGCAGGCCATCCTGGAGCACGAGGAACAGGACGAGGTCGGGGCTCAAGAAGGCAGTAAAGCTAGGGGGCAGTGGGTGGGTAGAAATCTGATCCTGTCGCAAGATCACCTACATCTGCCTGTGTGGTGCTCTACCTCCATGTTCTCCTTTTTGTTTTCCTTGTCCTCCTGTCTCTTTTCTTTATTTCTCTTTTTCCTCAGGATGTTAACCAAACCTTTTCTACTTAATTATAATATTCAAATGTAGTACTAATGATAACTCTGTCAAATATTCTGTGCTATTTACACATATTGTTAAAAGGTAATATGCATTATTTTCTTTTTTCAGTAAGTCATTGGTGGCCCTGAGGTGCTACAGAAATCCTCCGTTGTTTACATGTCTTTCTTTGTCCGCAGGAGGAAGACGAAGTGCCCGATGATGAAACTGTCAATCAGATGATAGCCAGAAGTGAAGAGGAGTTTGAACTGTTCATGGTTAATCTCATCTCCTTATCCATTTTGAAATACTGTTTTAATTTAATAATTTAATCCACTAATCCTCTTTACTGCATTTTTTGGTTTTCTCTTATTCATTCCAGCGCATGGATCTAGACAGACGCCGCGAGGAGGCCCGCAACCCGAAGAGGAAACCCCGTCTGATGGAGGAGAACGATATGCCCAGCTGGATTTTGAAAGACGACGCTGAGGTCGAGAGGCTAACCTGCGAAGAAGAGGAGGAGAAGATGTTTGGCAGAGGATCCCGCCAGCGTAAGGAGGTGGACTACAGCGACTCGCTCACTGAGAAACAGTGGCTCAAGGTGAGATGTCGTCGCCTTTTAGTTCTGAGGAAATGTAGTGACAAAAGGGAATTAACGTATATGAAGTTTTGACCTGACTTATTTTTTTGCTGCATGGTAATTCCTCCTCACCCCAGGCCATAGAGGAGGGAAATCTAGAGGACATCGAAGAGGAAGTGCGCCACAAAAAGACGACCAGAAAGCGCAAGAGGGACCGCGACCACGACGGCCCGGCCACACCCAGCTCCAGCAGCGGCCGGGGGCGGGACAAGGACGAGGATGTGAAGAAGGCGAAGAAGCGTGGGCGCCCGCCTGCCGAGAAGCTCTCCCCCAACCCGATGTCCCTCACGAAGAAGATGAAGAAGATCGTCGACGCCGTCATCAAATATAAGGACGGGTGAGGACAGTAGCGAGTCTCTTCAGGCATGCAAGCTAATGTGGGAGAGATTAGCTTGTTTTGTTATTTATGTGGTAGTTTTAGATTCAGCATTGATTAGCGATGATGCATCCTAAGAAACCTGCTGCCGTCTCTCAGTAGTAACGGGCGACAGCTGAGCGAAGTCTTCATCCAGCTGCCGTCTCGCAAGGAGCTGCCCGAGTACTACGAGCTCATCCGCAAGCCAGTGGACTTCAGAAAGATCAAGGTGAGGATAAAGGGCCATCTGTTCTGGAGTGTTAAAGGGGTAGTTCAGATGTTTTTAAAGTGGGCTTGTGTGAGGTACTTCTCCATAGTCAGTCTGGAGAAAAACACAAAGCAAAGAAATGTCCTCGCCGTCAGACGGCTAATGCTAACGGGAAACTGAAGCGGTCATCTACGCTCTCTTCAAAGCCACAAGACTCTTTTGACAAAAACATAGATTTGACCTCCGACAAAACATCCGGACTGCCCCTTTAAGATTTTTATAGTTGTTCCTCTGTGCTGTATGGTCTGACTGACCGCTGCATTCCTTTTGTCCCCTCCCGCCGTCAGGAGAGGATCCGGAGCCACAAGTACCGCAGCTTGAACGACCTGGAGAAGGACGTGATGCTGCTCTGTCAAAATGCCCAGACCTTCAACCTGGAGGGCTCTCTGGTGAGTTCAGCCACAAGCACACGCTTTGGAAACATGAAACATCTGCAGAACGTCTCTTAGTCGAAATAAGTACTTTATAATCTCTTCTTGAAACCATTCAGATCTATGAGGACTCCATTGTGCTGCAGTCCGTCTTCACCAGCGTGAGGCAGAAGATTGAGAAGGAGGACGAGAGCGAAGGAGAGGAAAGTGAGGAAGAGGAGGATGACCTAGACGAAGGCTCCGAGTCTGAATGTGAGCATAGAGAAACGTTCCCGCGCCGAACACCGTAGTTTTAACGCGTTAGCGGCTGAGGCACATTGAACGTTGACCGTGATTTGATCTCTTTTCCCGTCCTGTCAGCTCGTTCAGTGAAGGTGAAGATCAAGCTGAGCAGGAAAGAAAAGGGGGACCGAGGCGGGAAAGGACAGCGACGGAGGGGCCGTGGTGCCCGGGCTAAACCAGTGGTGAGCGACGATGACAGCGAGGAGGAACAGGAAGAGGTGAGACGAGACGTTCAAGCATCCCACTGAGAGGCATTACTCTGAATGTAATGCTGATGATAAATAATAATAATAATAATAGTGTAAAGATGCCTTTTTTTATGCTGTAAATAGTTTTATGTAAGTTAGCACTCAATGTTGAGTTATAGCTATTTTGTATTGCATCCAGCCTCTCGTTAGTAAGGATGTGCTGCTTCTCTTATTTATTTTGTTTCTGTGGTCGTAAACTCTCTGAAGAAGATTTAATTTGGCCTTTGTGAAATAGCATTTAAAAAAAACATAATCTTACACTTTAGTGACCAGAACATTTTATTGTAACATTTGCTCCCATGTACTTCTGCCAGATAACAAATGTCCAATCTTGGTTTCAGGAGCGCTCGGCCAGCGGCAGCGAGGAGGACTGAAGTGAACCACTCCCGATTGGACCAACGGCCCACTGAGCCCCTTGACTGGACTTTATATATTTTACTTAGATACAGCAGGGAGACAGTCGTTGGAAGAGGCTTAGTTTTACTAGATGAGCTGATTTTTAGTGAGACAATTGTATTCTCATTAAAGTATACCATTAATTGAAAATACAAAAAAGACTAAAATATGAAAGCTATGAACCATTCACTTCCATATTTAAACCATTTTCCCTGTATGAATAGTAGAGTCTCTTTGCCTTTTTTTTTTGTTTTCTCCTGTAAGTGGAAAATTGACAGAGCCTGAATTATAGACTGATCGTGGGCCATAAAGACAGCAAACTGTTTTTTTTTTTTTTTAAGTGGTATTCATTTTGTCGTCTTTTACTTTAAGACAAAGCGTACATGTGAACCAGGAGTCACTGCGTTCCCTGAAGTCCCTTTTTTTGAATGCATGTCGTGCGTGTCTGTGGAAAAGCACCTGGGTGTGTCTTCGCTATTATCTGTGTTTAATTTAAGACTACAAGCGGGATCACGGTGCATCCCACCCTGCAGCCCCTCCCTCTCAGGTTGTGTATGTAAAGGGGGAGGAAGGGATAGGACCATTTTCTCGTGTCGGTGTCACTGGATTCCAAAAAGTACAATAAAGGCATCTCATAATTAAGCTGCTCTTTGCTTTTGTTGGTCAAAGAAAGAAAGAAAATGCACCCAGACCCCGTTCCATGCACTGCACTCACCACATCTGTACACTAGATGGCCTACTGGGAACATGTATCTGCTCATCTGAGGCTGGTTTACATCGGCTACCATCATGTTCTCAGTCAGTTGTTTCAGGTATAAATAGTTTTCAGTGAAGTCCCGTTTAATACTGTTGTCTGTATTTCTTCTAGTTTGGGCTTTATTGGAGACCAACTTTTCTTTGTCTATATACGCTGTATATACGCACCCCCACATTGCCATTAAACAAAGTCAATAACCCTACATCATCAGTGTGCTCCATGTGTTCATTTGTTCATTTGCAATGATTATTTAATAAAACTAACTTTTTTTTTTTACTATGACATATTACAGACTAAATTAGTGCATCTATTTCCCAAAGATAGTAAAATAACTGTCTAAAAGTGGTTATTTTTAATCTAGTCATAAACCTGAATTCTCGTAAGTTTTCCTCTATACTAGTCAGGGGCTACTTGTTTCATTCATTAATCCATCTCTATTTTAACCATTTATGCAGCTAACTGGTGTGGGGACCTAAACATTACTTTTAGCTAACCCTGTCCGTTTCAACCATTTATCCATTAGCTTCTTGTAGCTAACTATTTTAACTTTCTGCATCACTTTTAGCTCACATCTTTCTGCTGCTAGTAATAATACTTCTGTAATTCTTCTGCTATTATTACTGCTACTACTATTAATACTTTTTGTATAATTTATGTCATAAGGATCTTGTTTTCTGTCATTTCAAACAATTTAGCCATTAGCTTATTTTAGCTAGCTATTTTATAAGATTTGGTGGCATCTAGCAGTGAGGTTGCAGATTCCAAACAACTGATATGCATATACATTATTTGGGGGTTGCACAAGTCCAAAATATATACACATACTTTGCATGACAATTGCAGAAGTACAGCGGAACTGCATTCCCTCTTAGTGTCACAACTCCGTCCTCACTACAAGTCTGTTTCAGCACCTGAACAAACACAGGGGTTTAGATTGGCTGTGATTTCGCTGTGCGGGGGACTTCCCCTGCCTTGGCTGAGTTTTAGAGGAACAGTTGTCCCGGCATTACCCCTCTCATTTTTCTATGTGGATATGTGTTTAGACAGTTGTGGCTGTAATTAAGCCAAGATTCATTGAATCATGAATATAGACCTAAATAAAAGACGAGGAGCCTCGTGTGTTGCGGGATATCTTTGCTGAATCTGGAATAAACCTGACTAAAAGAAACAAAGACAGAAGGCTTTTCAACAACTTTCCCCTCATGGCCTTTTATGGACCCCCCCCCCCCCCCTTTCATCACAGTGTCAGTCTTATCTTTGTTTCCAGGGCCAAGGTGATGAAGCTGTCCTCGTGGGGCCACTCCCTCCCCGTCCACGTGCAGGTGGCATTTCCAGGGGATGATTGACTGCTGAACACACAGAAAGTTATGTCTAAAAAAATCAAATTTCAGCTCCCAATTTCATCTACCGTAGAAACAAAGAAAGAAAGAGGGAGAGGGAGGAACTTTACCTCATATGCACTCTGCTTTCTCTGTCAAGGGTTGCATCAGGAGTTTCTACTACGATCTTGAAGGGGGATGTTAGTAGCGCCCTGATAAAGGCTAATAAATGCAGGCTTAAGAGAGAGTGTCTCTTAAACATTTTCTTTCTGCAGAAGGAGCACAGTTGCTTGTGATACTTCTAAGACCACTTAAGTACATGTTAAGCATCTGGGGTACTTGATCTAGATCTGAGTATCACTTTAGTCTCTGTTTCTTGCGTCTGGCTGCTCCATCTTGAATGGCTGACTCCCTCGGCCCTTGGTCCTTGAAACCCATGAGTAGCCTCTGTAGATCTTCAGCTCTCAAGGTGGAGGAAGATGCAGCACATATACTGTACCTGCACGTGTCTTTGAAACTTAATTAGTTTCTGTGCACACTGAAGGTCACGCGTGATAAACTGGACTTGGTCAATACGAACTATCCATGTCTATCTGAATGTATAACCCTTCTTGTGATAGTGACAGGTTCAACACACCGTGACCTACGCAATATTTCCCCTAAAATGCCTAATTGTCTTGTCGTTGTTGTTGTTTTGAACCAGCGTTGAGTGTCCAGCGCCTCTTTCATTGTTATCCTCAAAAGAAACATCTGGATTATTATTTATCTGTTCCTATTACAAACTAAATGCCTCGTAGAGGCGTATTCCTGAACTATATGGCGCTCTCTGTTCTTGGGTCAAGGCTGTTTGCACTTTATCTCCTCCTCTGATGTAAATTTCATCGTAAACTATCTTATGGACCCAGGCAGAGTTTGAGACTTTGAACCTGAAATAACATGTTTTTTTAATATATTTCTTTTATGAGAGGTCACCAACCTGAATTCCGGAAGCGGTGATATTAAAGAGGACCTAATGACTTTATGGACTGTTGTTAGTATTGTATGCGAAAGTTTCACCCACCGGTACACCTTTTGTCCTTTGAAGATTGAAAGAATTACATAAAGATAAGAATAAATCAATTATCTCCTTTCCCCAGAACATAGCTGGTGTTACAACAGCCCTGTATGAACTGTGCCACCGCTTTGTGTTGACCGGGTTGTTTGCTATTATTTAGATATTTAACGAGTAGGCCAGCTGCCAGTCATATAGACTGTCACAGGACACACTTTTGGACTTCAAACCGGTGGATTGGGAACATCTTATTTACTTGCTAGGGGAGTGGGGGTACAAGTGATTGTGTTTTCAGAAACAAGTTATAATTATGATAAACAAATATATTTATAATATGGGTAGTATGAGAGAAAAAGGCACATACTTGTTGTTATTATTTTTTAATTTGTATTATCATTTATTTTCTCTTCCTTTACTCACACAATCTGTCATTGCATGCTCCTGATAGAGTACTTTCCCCCTGCTCTCCAAACCTTTAGTAATACGGGTTGTGTAACTTCAGGTCATCTATACATCCCCCATTTAAAAGCTGATATATCATGACTTTCATAGTCCATGTTCGACTTTACTCTTGCTTTTTTTCTCATAATAGTTAGACTTTGTTCTCAAAATCCCAGATTATCCGCCCTTCCCTTCCCTGATCTTGACCCCTGAGGTCTGCTCTATCTCTGGCCACGCCCCTGTATGTATAGCGATGAGGTCGGCTGCTTTCGGGGAATAAAATTTACGTAACGTCACCAGCCATGTGCGCCCGCTTCCCTGCAAGGGTTAACCTCGCATAGTAAACCCATCTCCCCAGAAGGCTCCGCCTCCCAATTGTTGGGTCTGTTTGCCTCAGAAATCACACCACTCCGGACCCCGCCCCCCACCCCACCCCACTCCCGGGGCCCTCGCTCGGCCCCGCCCACCGCTGGACCACATTGAAATGGGTCTGAAGTTGTTGTCAAACAGAACAGTGTAGCCGAGCATCCCTCACCCTGACCCTCCATCGGGAGCGCCCCTGAATACAACCACACGACGAGAGCCCTCCGCTCCACCGGCGTCCCAACAGCAGCCACACCGGTGACAGTGAGTCAATAACTCCCATCAGAGAGCAGCCAGCAGGGGTCAAGTGTGCACGCGCCGGAAAAACATGGGGCGGCCGTGGCACGCGCTACTGCTGTTGCCTCTCCTCTGCGCCCTTGTGCAGACAAGTAAGTTTCAGCATGAGCATTTTTAGCTTTTTATGTTGTTTGATAGACGTATAAAGGTTATAAATAAGCTTCTGGAGCAGGTATTTAGTCTGTGTGTTTAAATTGCCCACTCCTCTGACAGCACCGGATGCAAGGTGATTGGGGGGAGGGCGCAATTAGTTACAGAATGTAGGTCAAATCTCTCCTCTAACGATGAATGTTTCGCCCTACCTTGGCCAAATAGTTTCCCATCATTTAAAATGCTTTATCATTAAGTCATCATGCTTCTTTTTTACTTGAAATGTATTTTTTCTTTTCTTTTTTCATCCACGCCGGATTTTGAATGGAGCTGCATTTTTTTAATTTTTTTTGTGTGCCTTTCGCTCAACGCGCAGCCAATGAGGTTCGAGCAGTGTGAATACTGTCTGTGTGAAGATGTCAAGCAGGGTTTCTGAAAAGCCGGTTTTTGGAGGCTGTTCATTCATAATGTGGGAATTGGCGCCACTTGCATTTTAATCCCTGTAAAAAAAAAAAAATGCATCATGGGAACAGGGAACTATTTTTCAAAACAGCATTATTCTTCCCACATGATGCAATGTCCATCGTGTTTGCAGGAGGTTCCCCCCATCGTGTTTCACTTCAATCGCCCTATATACTTTAAACCGAATGGGAAGCCCTCCAATGCAAACATGGCCTTCAGCCAGCATTCCTCCCCTTTTGGTTGCACACACACACTGACGGGAAGTCACCATCAGACCTGTTCCCTGTGTTTTGTGTGTGTCGGTTCTGGGAAAATGGTGAGACATGTTGGAACTGGTCGGTTGTCACCCCATCCGCATTGCCACACCAGTCATGTGCTGAAACGTGTCCTGTCCCCCATGTTGGGAAATGGCTGGCCTCCCACACTTTTTTTTTCTTTGGACAGAGGGACTTTATTTGAGGACATAAAGTATGCAATCAATAACGCTGCCATTTAGTCCGGATTGTCCTTCACGGACAGACCTCCTATGAGCACTTTAAGTTAACAATTTGGGTTCGGGTTACATGTCATTTTCGGGGATATGGGAGCCGATATTTGAAGTAAAAAGCTCCACCGTCAGGGAAAAGGAGCTCAGAATTAAACCATTTGAGTGTTTTCTACACACAAGGATCTCCCTGTGATGAGACCAGGTTTGTCAACATGAAGCCGATGCTTATCTTTATGGCAAGCCTGTTTACCTGGAGCCATAAAGACATGAATGGCTTAACAGCCAGTAGTAGATTTACTGCACAACCGCAATAATATGACCGTCCGCTGTCATTTGGAGTCATAAAAGAAATACTACAACATTTCCTCAAGCTGCAGGAGAACAAATAAAACCTCTCCTTGTTTAAACAAAGCATCAACTAGGACCCATGGCACCAGATGTTTGACTTCACCAGGAAGCTGTTATGATTCACTATGCTGCCAGCCATTCATGATTTATCTGACAGGACACTAACTTATGAAAATGTAAATACTTACACATAAATGTTTAATTGGAATTTTAAACAAAGAAGCAAATATTCCACTCCCACTCCGACTGTATGTTGGCTGCTAAATGCCTGGCTGCTGCTGGTGGTACACATCTCCTTCTGCCCCAAATCAGAAACAGTTGGCCATATGGGAGTTTAAGCCCTGCCCCTCCCCTCCCCCGTGAGGGGGCCAGAAGGCTGGAATGGGCCCCAGAGCCTTTTCCGTGAAGTGCTGTCTCTCCGATGTACAGTCTAATTGCTCCTTCTGGTTCAGTGGCTTCATTCCATTCCATAAAAGATGGGGGTTGGGAGGGCGACTGTGTCTTCAGTGTTCAAACTCACCCCAAAGGAGGTGTTTTCTTACCAGGAGCCTGGAAGATGAGGATTCTGTTGTGTGTCATGGACTTATCAGCAGCACCCTGATAAAGGCTGATAAATGCAGGCTACAAAGGGAGTGTCCCGGTTTGACTCTCACTTTAGGTTTAACCATTCAACACGCGTGCGTGCGTGCGTGCGTGCGTGCGTGCGTGCGTGCGTGCGTGCGTGCGTGCGTGTGTTGGTTGTGTGTGCGCGCGCGGCGAGTTTATCACCGTCTTTGGCGTTGCTGAGGACGTGGCCTCTCCTGTATACTGTAATGCAACCCAACCAGGGGGGCCAACACAGCGTCCCCCCAAGTTACTCCATCACTCACAAGACTGACTGACAATCTTCTTTAGCGTACCTGTGATGCGTGTAACGAGGCGAGGTTGTATCGCTCTGAAAAAGAAACACGACTGTCTTGAAATTTAGTTCAGGCACACAATGCTGGCACCCTTTCCTCCAGCACCAACAAAATTCAATACGCTATTTAATTTGTACGGACATTCCTACTAAATTAGGATGAATTGTAATAACTGTGGGGATCCTCTGACCTTACATCTCGCGCCTTCGTTGGGTCAAAGCTAAATGTGTTTCGATACTTTGTTTCATGACCAAATACCTTATCGTTTCAAGATGGTCTCCCTAGATTTAGGTAAACTTGCAAAAACTGACGAGACTCGCTGCCAGACGACTTATTCTACCCTTAATTATTCAAGGTCAAAGCCTAACTTTGACCATCTTGCAAGAGTATCGCAAATCGAGGTTCGCCAACTGGAAATTACCCAAAAACCTGCAAAACTAATGGCATTCCTATCGGCCTCAGCTTTGTGTTCAGTCTTATGAACAGTGTATGGTGTAATGCTAAATAGCAAATGTTAGCATGCTAACACGCTAAACTAATAATGTAAACATACCTGCTGATCAGCATGTTCACGTTTTCATTGCCAGCATGCTGCCATGCTAGCGTTAGCAATGAGTTAAGTACAGCTGTGCGAAAAGGACATTGTCACAGAGCTGCTAGCGTGGCTGTCGACTCTTTGGTCTTGTTTAGTAGCGTTCTGCTTAAGTATTATTCCATGTAATTTTATTTGGAGCCACATCTTTGTTTATGGAGAGTCTTACTGTCTTGGCTCCTGATAGACGATGACTAAAACAATGGCCCTTTTAGCTGAGCTGTGTGTTTACATCTGTCTGTTGTAGACTCATGGACAACTTGTGGATCCAAGCAGTTCCTGTGTGGGAACGGGAACTGCATCACGGTCAGATGGGTTTGTGATGGCACAGACGACTGCCGAGACGGCACCGATGAACTTCCCGCTACCTGCAGTGAGTACCACGTACCTGTCAGTCCCTCAGTAAGACGATTGCGTAATCCTCCCTTAACGTTTTCTGCGCATGTCAATTCCAGTGGCCAAAACGTGTCGGCAGACAGAGTTCAGCTGCGCGGATCGTCTGAACCACTGCATACCGAGCACCTGGCGCTGTGATGGAAAAGCTGACTGTGAGAATGGAGCTGATGAAGAGAGCTGTGGTAAGCCGAGTTAACCACGGGCTGTCTTTCTGCTTCCCTAATTACTTGTGATTTATCTTCTATTGCGCTCTGGAAGCCACAGCTTCCCTCCCACGCCCTGACATGCGTCTTCTCTCTTAGCGCCGAAGCAGTGCACGGACAGCGAGTTCCGCTGCGGTAATGGCCAGTGCGTGTCGTCCTCCTTTGTGTGCGACGACGAGGCGGACTGCGACGACAGGAGCGACGAGGCCTCCTGCCCGCCCCTCACCTGCAGCACTGCGTCCTTCCGTTGCAACAACGCCGTTTGCGTACCCCGTCTGTGGGCCTGCGACGGTGACGCCGACTGCTCCGACGGCTCCGACGAGTGGTCCCAGAACTGCGGCACGACGGCGCCCAACTCGGCTCCCGCTCATCAGTGCTCATCCTTGGAGTTCCGCTGCGGCAGCGGGGAGTGCATCCACAGCAGCTGGAAGTGCGATGGGGGAGCCGACTGCCTCGATCAATCAGACGAAGCAGAATGTGGTAAGCGTCATGGATTCGTCTGCTCCTCTTGACTGTTTTTTCCCCCCGAGTCGTCGCCTCTTGTGCTCAAATGTCAACCTTTTGCTCCCTAGTACGTTCCACCTGCCGCCCCGATGAGTTTGAATGCGGCGATGGCACTTGCATCCACGGCAGCCGCCAGTGCAACCATCAGCACGACTGCCGGGACATGAGCGACGAAACGGGCTGCGTCAACGGTACCGATCTCCTCCCTCACCCCTTTTGATCTGGGCTGCCAGCAGCCAAACGCAAAACATCTTGTCTTTGTGGTGTGTAACTGATTATTTTGTTCCACAGCGACCCACTGTGAGGGTCCGAGCAGGTTCAAGTGCCGCACTGGGGAATGCATAAGCATGGAGAAGGTGTGTAACAGTCAGCGTGATTGCAGGGATTGGTCAGATGAGCCTCTTCGGGATTGTGGTGAGTACAGAGGCCTCCCCTCCATAACTGTCTGGTTAATGTCTACTTGTATGTTTTAGCTGAGTGTCTGCAGCCTCAGAAAAGAAAAATCTTTCTTGTTTCTGCCCTGTAGGCTCCAACGAGTGCCTGTACAGAAATGGTGGATGCTCACATATTTGCAATGACCTGAAGATCGGCTATGAGTGCCTGTGTCCCTCTGGGTATCACCTGGTTGAGAAAAAGCGCTGTGAAGGTAACATCCTGCCAAACTAATAAGAAATAGTCACTGTTGTATCGCTCATTTGAGACACTTCGGTTAGATTAACAAAGGATGTTGCAATCCGGTTACTCTTACGCAACCTTTTCCATGTCCCCGTTTGCGCTGCCAGATCAAGAGGGATCCCGTAATTCTTACGGACACAATGACTCACCATTCTGTTCTGTTACACTTCTTTTTTCCCCTCTTCTTGGAATCCAGATATCGACGAGTGCGCCAACCCGGACACCTGCAGCCAGATCTGCATCAACCAGGTCGGCAGTTACAAATGCCAGTGCGAGGAGGGTTACCAAGTCGACCCAGCAACCAAAGCCTGCAAGGCCATCGGTGTGTATGAGCTCTGTGTTCTTTCACCAGTGTTCGTTGCGTGAATATGTAACATTTAGATGTTCCAAGATGGTGAATAGCCTTACGTACATGAAGACAATCAATATACCCCCCTCATATGTTTCTTGTATGGATTGGTCTCCACTGTAGCAGAATGAAATCAAAACAATGAAACAAGATGGATTACCTTGAATAGTGTTAGCTATCAGCTGTTAGTAGTTGAAGACATTAAAACAAATGTATATAATCATCCCCATGAAATTCTTACTAAATCACCTGCCCACTCTGATTTTGTAGGTACCATAGCCTACCTTTTCTTCACCAATCGCCATGAAGTCAGAAAGATGACTTTGGACAAAAGTGAGTACACCAGAGTAATCCCACGCCTGAAGAACGTTGTGGCTCTCGACATGAACATGGCCTCCAAAGAGATCTACTGGTCGGACATTTCCCAGAAGAAGATCTACAGGTGAGCAAAAATGACACGAGAATGAAAGTAGCGTTCCTGTGTCCTCAACCCATGGCTTGACGCCAGGTCTTCGCTTTCATTCCAGAGCGTCAGAGGACTCGGCCGAAGACCCCGCTCATCACCGCGTAGTGATCGGCAGCGACATTGAGGCCCCCGAGGGCATCGCTTTCGACTGGATCCACAGAAACCTGTACTGGACCGACAGCATTCGCAGCACCATCTCCGTGGTAGCTGCCGACAGTGGCCACCGCAAGACTCTCTTCCACCGAGACTTATCTAAACCTCGTGCGATTGTGCTCGACCCCTACAGCAAGTAAGTCTCCAATAGCACTAAGAAAAAGTGGAGTAATGCCGAAATCCTTCCTTGACTCTTTTTGACATGCGCTGTACAGACTAAATGTATGTATTTATGATCTGTATTTTGGTTTAATTTGCAACATACCAATGTCCTCCCAGCTTCATATACTGGACTGACTGGGGGAATCCGGCTAAGATTGAGAAGGCGGGTCTTAACGGAGTGGACCGCACCGCTCTGGTCACTGACAACATTGAGTGGCCTAATGGAATTACCCTCGGTAAACTCTCTGGTTGCAAGTTGTTGTTTTTACCTATTCACATGCATGCCAGTGGTCTGACCGGTTGATCTCCCCCACCCCCCGTTCCTGCCTGCTTCCTCCTCCAGACCTGTTGAACCAGCGGCTCTACTGGGTGGACTCTAAGCTGCACACCCTCTCCAGCATCGACACGCAGGGCGGTGGTCGACGCACCCTCATCATCGACGAACACAAGCTGGCTCACCCACTGAGCCTCACTGTGTTTGAGGTAGGGTCACACACAGACTCGGAGCCAAGTGTTCCTCACTACGCCGTCCTCATAGTCTATTGAAATGCTCAAGCTTTGTTTGTTTGTTTGTTTTATTTCTTCTAGGAGAGAGTGTTCTGGACAGACGTCAGTAACAATGCCATCTTCAGTGCAAACAGGCTGACTGGTGATGACATCACACCAGTGGCAGAGCACCTATCATCCCCGGATGACATTATTCTCTACCATAACCTCAAACAACCCACTGGTAAGAGACACCACTGCCACACACTGTTCACAAATGTGTTCACTTATCTGATCATTATTAATCATTATTGAATATTGGCCGAATATTGTCATTTGCTGCCGATGTGATGGAGGTTCCTCCCTGACCACAACTGCGTAACATTAGTGTCTAACACCTGCAGTAATGTTTATTATTCATTCACTAATATTATTAAATAGATAGCATCATAATTTCCAGAACACACCAAATATTACATAATTAGGCCTCTCTAACCCACAAGTTCCCAACCCCCAGGATTCAGAGCATTTGCTACTGGGAAAAAATATTGTTTGGGGAAAAAATATTACATTATTACACGATATGATACAATATTATAATGGCTATTTTTGAAGTGGATTGGTTGGGAACCTGTACTGTAATCCTAATTAATTGCACTGGTTTGGGTTCCAGTGTAAAGATGTATGCATGTCCAAACCAATAATACTCACTATAGATTGTAATAATAAATATCAGAGATCAAGTCAGTGACTTTAAAAGGAATAGTAGAATGTTTTGTGAAATAGGCTTATTCTCCAAATGTCTAACTATTGCTTTAGCATGATAACGGCTGTAAAGGGCTTTATAACATGTAAAGCTTTTCAATTAAAGTAAAATGTCATCTTCTTTTCCATTACAGGGAGGGATTGGTGCCAGCTATCCGGTTGTGCATTCTTGTGCCTGGCAGCCCCTCAAGTGGGCAGACATCCCCCTAAATACACCTGTGTCTGTCCAGATGGCATGATGCTAGCCAGGGATATGAGGACATGTGTACCTGGTATGTAACAACAAATATTGAGAAGAAAAGGACAAAATCTTAATTTCTGTCATTTAAATTAAACATTTTCATTAGTTCAAGCGCTCCTTTCTGACTCTCACTGCTCCTACTCTGTTTTTGTTCACCAGCTGTGCCAACACCTGTAGCTCCTGTGCAGCCTCAAGTGCCAGATACCATCCCCCCTCCTCAGCCACCAGGACCATCCAGCACCACACCTGAGCCCCAGGTCCGCACCACACCTGAGCCCCAGGTCCGCACCACAACTAAGCCCCAGGTCCGCACCACAACTAAGCCCCAGGTCCGCACCACAACAGTGCCCATTGTAATCACCAGCCCTGCGGCCAGGCCAGTGCCAAGCAGCACCAAGCCTCCTGTAAGGACCACCACAGCTGAACCAAGGACTCCGTCACCCCAGCCGACAAACCCTAAAATACCCAAGACCACAACAGGGGCTCCAGTCACCTCTCCAGGCAAGTAGTGTAATGCAGTTTTTTTGACCATTTTACAGAGTTTGTTTTGTTTGAGTGCATTGTCCTCATACAATGTGTACAGTGCAAGCTCAGTGTATTATTAACTCCTGTTCTGGTGTTTACTTTCCCCTCAGATTTCAGACATGAGTTTGCTGCAGCTATACCCAACACCGCCTCCCCCACCCAGATCGTGCTGTATATTGCAATACCTCTGGGTGAGTTGCTTTTGGCAGCTGCTGCAAAGGCGGCTTCCTCACTGTTGCATGCGTGGAGCATCGTGTCTCACCTCTCTCCCTACATCTGCCTCTTGTAGCAATCATTTGCCTGGTGGCTGTTGGTGGCGTGCTGCTGTGGAGGAACTACAGTCGGAAAAACATCAACACCATTCACTTCGAAAACCCTGTCTATCAGAAAACCACTGAGGACCAAGTGCACATTTGGAGGAGCCACAGCCCTGACGGTTACTCCTACCCAAAAGTGAGTCCAGTCTCACAGTCTACAGTTCAGACTGTTTGCATTTAGTACATGTTGTTGTAATCAGCACACACAGGCTACAGTATTGTGTTACATTGAACTCCTCTTTATTTGCTGTCCTTTCAGAGGCAAGTTGTGAGCTTGGATGAAGAGGCAGACAATCCAGCCTTCACAGAAAACTGAAAAATGTCGGAGTGGAAGGAAGAGCCTCAATGATAAGCTACCATCGATGTCCTTTTTTGTATTTTTTGTTTTGTTTTACCTCACACAGCACAAGATTATGGAATTCAAAGCCAGGATCAGAACCACTATATATCCTCAGACGGCAAGTGCTCTGCAGTGAAAAGGAAACTGGGTGAAACCTTATTTTCAGGTTGCACATTTGTTTCCTCTTAGGTTGACAATCACTAAATCATACCAAATCAGCAGATGGATTCCTCAATCCCTTTTTTTTTTTTACCCGTTATCCCAAGTCTAATTACACAGCTACATGCTTTGTCACTGCCATATAATGTTGGGTTTTTCATGCATCAGTTTAACTGAGTTAATTTAATGCAACTTATTATTCCCTCTTATGTCTCTTGTAAATATGTGTTTTTTTCATGGAACATTGTCAAAGCTTTTTTGGCCACTCACGTCTGTATGGTCAATGTAGAGCTACCACAAGCAGATGGTTAGCTTAGTTGAGCTCAGCATTGGGAAACGGCTAGCCATGTGACAATGTGTAGTTTAAAAATTGTTTTGACAAGGTGTTTTTTGTACAGAATAAATAAATGAGATATAAAATGTTTATTAAGGAGCTTTAGAGATGCTGGTTGGCAGATTGTTTTACTTTTGGACAGACAGGCTGCCCTTGTTTTTGTGCTAAGCTAACCAGCTGGTGGCTTTACAGGTCCAACAAACAGATGCGAGAGTATTTTCTCCAACTCTCTGCAAGAAAGCAAATAAGTTTATTTCCCAAAATGTTTTACAACTCCTTAAATTATGAAGCTAAAGCCAGTAGGTGATAAACCTTACATAGGTGGGTTTTGTTAGCTGTGCACAGAGCCAGGCTAGCTGTTTCCCTCTTTTTCCAGTCTCTATGCTAAGCTAATCTAAGCGAAGAGTGTGGAATCAATCGTTTCATTGAAATGTCTGCCTAGAAGGCAAATGTATTTCCTCAAATTCAAAAGTTGGGCATACAGAAGGGGAATATAGACTAATAATGTCAAATCTCTGTTTAACCAGTGTGACCTCAATATGTCTCAATAACTTTGACTTGAACACCAGGCGTTTGCCTCTGCAGTGAAGCAAAACATCACCCAAAGTGACCTAACTACAATGCAGCAGCTTGATTTATACTGTGCTCTGTGATAGCCTTCAGATTTCACATACCGCCACGTGGTCACAAAACAACGTCCCTCAATAGCAGAGTTCATTCAAACACTTTTTCAGCTCCATTCTCTTGATTTGTGATCATGAGCACTGGAGTGGGAGGAGGGGAACCAGTGCATTCCTCGAAGACCGAAAGGCTTCGATGCAACTATGTGTGAACAGTGGGGCCATGCCGCATGCTCTGTGCCGTGGCACGTGTACATGTACATCCTCCCTCAGGACCACAACTTGAACTTGCCTCCAGCATTCCTGACAAAAAGCCATGTGCCCGATCCCTGTTTGAAAAACACAGTTCTCGCCAGCATTTTGAGGCTCTTTATAGTATTGTCTGACAAATATGTGCCTTTTTAATGAAATATTATGTTGACCTGTTCATGTTGGTGCTATTGAACTCAGTGGATCTGTATGAACTCACTATCTGTTTACAGTGTATTAATGGAGGGATTTGTGAGTGTAACGCTCAGAAAAGACGTTATTGTTGTATATAATGTAATTTTACAGTCACCAACTCACAGTGCAGATTAAGTGTGTAAATATAGTGTTCATACGTGTAAATATTTGTTCATGGTTGTTTTTTGGTAATGTCAATGTTGTAAACTTTAAACATTTTCTGTACATAAATAAATGCTCCTATTTATTTTGGAATCACTACTGTCTGGGTTCAGTTTTTGAAAAATAAAAATGCTTAACTTAAGTCACAACAGTTGAGTAAGCTAGTTACTAAAATAACTTCTCATTTTAGGCTACCTGGAGGGGCACAAGCTGGATGTTTCACACTTTATATTGATTACTTTTAGCTAACTGTTACAACTTTATATTGATTATGTTTAGCTAACTATTATGACTGTTCAACTACTTTTAGCTAACTTTAACTTTAAGCAGTACCCACTGGGGTTCAAGTACCCCTTGTTGGGAAGTATCGCCTTATACAATGTAGCAGTGTACAGGGAAAGAGTTTTTATTTTAACCTATTTTTTTCTATTAATTTCAGTTTAGTGTATCATCTAAAAAGGAAAACTACACGAGACATGGTTGTGATTTTTTTTGTCACTTCAGAAATGTCTTTATGGAATTATTGGATGTTATTAGCACGTTTTCCCTTTAATACTAGATGGTGCACAGCCATACGTTCCCTCTGCTTTTTAAAAAACCATGTGCGGCTGAAATGCTGCTTACGGTATGTGGCAGATGTAAGGTTTTGAATAATGAACGGCAGCTTTTTCCACAGTTTTGATCCAACAGCTTTGGTATGTAGACATGGCAGAAAATGTGAAGTGAGGTTTTGTGTATTTAGTTCCTCTCTCCCACTATTTTTTAAGGGGGGGCGGGGAGCACATGTGTTTTTGTAGTTCTATGAAAAAGGAAACCGTCTTCCTAGAAAGTCTGGCCGTCACAGTGAAAGCTGAAACCACCGTTTCTTAGAAATCCTTGAACACCGCGAGACCACAGCATTGGAAAAGTAACAACACTGAGTGTTTTTTATATATTCACACAAAGATATTTCAACATATCTGGAAATTATTTTACAAAGATGTACTTTGTCTAAGCCAACAGTGTAGTATATCTTATAGGCATGTCTATGGACAGTTTATAATGTGTTTACATATCTTGTGGCCGTATAGCTTTAAAAAGCAATGTTTTATTTCTCAAACATGGATTTCACCATGTTTTGCAGTAGCAAAGTAAGCCAGAACAACAGGTATCGGAGCACAGAGGGATAACACACGGCTTGGTGGCTGAAGATCTGTGGTCAAACCCACCTTGCATGTCACGTGCAAGGTTCAAGGCTGAGGAAGAGTGGAAGTGCTGAGTGGATAGCAAAAGTCAAGTGAAAGATGCATCTATCTGGGTAAACATGCAGATAAGAAAACAAGCAGTTAATGCTGACTCTCAGATTACTCTCTGAAGGGAAATATTGATTATTAATGCAGCTATGTCCACAGCACCATCAATCAATGTGAGTCTTTCCTGATTCGTCCCTGATTTTAAACACATTGTCAAAGTTATCGAGACTCCTGTGGGACAATTTGTTCCTGTTTGCACTGACTGAACAAAATATCTGTTTTTCAAAGAAAGGTTCCCTTCATTGACGTCATCAATCATTAATTTAAACACAAAGGTCATGCACTGGCTGGGTCATTCCAGTTACTTTCAGAGATGGATAGAATAAAATAATACTGCTGAAGTCATGGAGTGTTTTCTTCTCATAAAATCCTCTAGTTTTATCAAATTTCTTCATGTTTAGAACGTAATGTGCTTTTATTTTATAGGAAATTAAAAGAGTGAAATGGGGTATGACAAGCAAAAAATAAGTGACAGAATCCTGCTTAAATTATGGAATTTAACGATTTATGGTCTTTTATCTGATTTAAACAATTGTTTCTCAAACGTGCCTTTCAATGGTTTTGCCATTATTTTGGAAACGTTTAATTTAATACACTAATTCAGGTTTGGATCCACGATTACCCAAAGATACGAAACCTTTTTAACTACAGCACTCTTTTTGTGCTTGATGACAGGGGGCCTAACACTGATCCTTGAGGTACAGCTTTGATGCCCTGCACCCGGTTAGACAACAGTCACACCCAAAAGGTTCAGGTGAAAATTTGATGAGAACCAATCAGCACCACCTACTCCTCCTTTATGAAGCATAGATTTGATTTGCTACATTAGGTGAAAGGTGAACATATCAGTGGAGTGTTTTGCTCTCAAGCCAAACTGCCAAATCTGTAACTGAAAACCCCAAAAATACTTAAGATAATTCTTCAGTTGCTAAATTACTTTATCTGCAACTTTTTAAAAGTATAACGGTTGGACACAAATGGGTTATATAGTTACTGACTTTGTGGTGGAGTGACAATAATGTGTTTTCGGTTTTGGACGTGCGTTTAGAGATGTCACAAGGGACATGGGGTTGACACGTTTTTGTACCTTACTACCGTTTCCTCATATGCCACACACCAGAGGATGACCAATATTCAGTCCCCGAATCAGGTCAAAAGTATGTGCTTATCTGCCAACATGATTATGTATGAGCTGCATTCTGCCTCAGGGGGCGTTCTTGATGTCTTTGGTCTACATTGATGTCGACACAAAACACATATCTGAGTCACGTCAGTCAAGTCAGGTTTGTTCTGGATTTTGCTCAGACTACTGCGGGTAAACAGCCTCTAAAATGGTGAAGAAACAGTGTCCTTTTCCAATCAGTGATTACACAACTCTCTTTACTAATCGCTAATATTATTTACCCCTGGACAAGCAAACACTGTATGGCACCGTGCTGGCTTCCAATTGAACAAAAAGTAACATTTCTTCATTGACTTTATTAAAGAACCATTTTATTTCTTTTCGTTTCTAATAGCATGAATGAATCAAATATAAAAAAAAGTAGCCAGATTAAAGTGAATAGGTAAATGATAGATAGATGTACTTTAATCAACCCCAAGGGGAAATTAGTTTCTCACAGTAGAAAAGTTACATAAAAGACACAAAAAAATATCAGGAATGAAAAATACTCAATATATACAACAAAACAGCAGGGCGTATTGTAAGTATTTTAGGAATAAAGATATTTATACAATGAAATAAGAAAATCAATAACACATTCTAGAGACCTCCTTCCGTCTTCAGCATAGAAAATACAATCTTAAATGCGTAAGTGGTAAACAACACGACCAACCTGAGACTCTCGGACAGCAGTACTAGCGCGCCCTCTGCAGGACAAGACACGTCACTGTGACCGTGCACCGGAAACCACGTGGCTCAGCGTCCCACACGCGCATGCAGCGGCTGGAATGACTTCCCGTTACTAGCGTGTAGTTTTTATAACTGTAGCATAGAGCTAACTCCTTCGTTAAAAACATGTCGGAGTTGAACATCAACTCCAAGTTCGCGCAGAAATATGATAAATATCGAGAGAAAGAAGAGTTACAGAGACGTAAGTGTGTCGCTGCCAGCTAACGGCGGCTAACCGTGGAGCTAACCACCCAGCGTGGGGAAAGTGTGGCGTCAGGCAGACTTGTTTCCTACGACACCGTGTTGTTAGTGGCGCGTGTAGCTAATATCTGTGTGTGTGTCCCACAGTGAAGGATCGATACGGAGACGAGAGCGAGTCGTCCGAGTCCAGCTCCGGCGACAGTGAAGTGGTGAGCGTCGCTGCTGCTTCCCTCTCCAGCAATAGATGGCGGCGGCTCAGCAGCGCGTGGGACCTGTTGACCGGCTGACTTGTGTTTTGTCCTCATAGGAACTGGACCCTGAAGTGGAGCGGGACTTCTACAGGACACTGTCGCTGCTGAAGAAGAAAGACCCCAAGATCTACCAGACGGATGCAAAGTTCTACTCGGAAGGTGTGTGAGGTGCTGCTCTTGTTTGGTGTTGCCTTCACGGTCTGTGGGGAAATCAAAACTATAAACAAGACATCTAAATCTTTCAGCTGCGTCTACCAGTGATGAGAAGCCTTCGACCTCAAAGAAAGCGGCGAAGCCCATGTATCTGAAGGACTATGAACGTAAAGTCATACTGGAAAAGGAGGGGTGAGTGTGATCATGTACTGCTTCTCTTCACAACACTGAGCGTATTGAAAAGGTTTTGTTTTTTTAACTGACTTTGGAAAATGTAGATTGAAACAGTGATGATTTGGGATGTCACAACCGATCATTTTAGTAAAAGTACATTAATCGCTGCCTATCCACTATGGCACAATATGTGCAAGATTTGGTGCCATTAAGTGCAATTTAAAACAATAACATTGTAATCTGATGACTAGAGTATGTATTTTTGTACTAAGCACATTTGTATTGTTTAATCCACAGTCTTATTAGTAGATATGATGAGATCTGTATTGTATTCAAATCAAATCAATCAAATCAATCAAATCAAATGAACTTTATTGTCCCGCTCAGGGAAATTTGTCTTGGACTCTGCGGTGCGTCATGAATGCCTTTAACAGTCACAATGATAACAACAATACATCCTCAGCCATAACAGCATCAACAATTACATAACAGTATTACACATATCCCATAACATAACACATACAAACACCTCATAATAATACATGCTAAAAGATCACCGTAATAAAAGGCACTATAAAATTGATTACATAGACTTCAGCCTCAAGAAGCATTGTTAAGAAGTTTAATTGAAGTTGGAACAAATGAGTTTTTAAAACGGTTGAGCTTGCAGTAAGGGAGTCTATATCGCCTCCCCGAGGGTATTGCGTGTGTCACACATTACTCTATCACATAAAACCGGCTATTGCAATTTTCTTTTTTTTAAATCTTTTATTCTCATACTGTAGCAATCTCTGATCTCTTTGTTCTTACTTCACAGCAAATATGAGGATGACGACGACAGTGACGATGATGAGGAGGTTGCCAGGAGAATAGAAGTAGACCCCCGTCACCGGATAGCTCAGTTCTTAAGGGAATGTGGAGATACTTATTGTTTAGATATGTTTAATTAATCATCATTGTTTTTCTTTCACAGAGAGCTGCCTCTCCGAGCTACATTCAGGAGCAGCGGGAGCTGAAAGACGGGTACAGCTCAAACACTCTGAAGGTGTCAGGCGGTACGACTCTATAACAGACTATTAACAGACACTAAATCTTCTCCTCAGCTTCCGTAAGTTCATCCAGGACAGCGATGACGAGGAGGCCAGCGAGGGAGCTGGACGATCAGAGTTTCTCACCAGGAGGATCAAGACGCAGGAGGAGAAGGTCAGAAGCTGTTACTTCCCCCATCGTCAAATTGAGACGAAAGAGTCACAGATCAGGACAAAAACTTTCTCTGTATCCGTCTGTAGGATAAAGAGGAGTCGGACTATGTTGACTGGCTGAAAGGCCAGACTGACCTCGGGGGTCCGGAAGAGATAAAGGACATGGTGAGTTTGTGCGTGAAATATAGCAGAAAGGCAAGATGGCTAACTTTGGATAAAACCAGAGATTTTCTTAGTAATGAGACTGGTTTGTGTTGGGACAGAAATACTTGAGGGACTACTGGAACGACCCGGAGTTGGACGAGAGGGAGCGTTTCCTGAGAGACTACGTCCTCAACAAGGGCTACATAGACGAGGACCGCGAGGATGGCGATGAACGGTATGCGGCCGCCTGCGTGGACGTCCGCTTTGTTTCTCCAGTGTGCTGTGAAGCGGAGGAAGCCTAATATGCAAACTCCCGGTATATTTAGGATCCCAACGTACGAGGAGGTGCTGCAGGATGACGTCGAGGACTCCGAGGAGGAAGGGGAGACTTTCTTGACGCGGCAAGAGGACTTTGAGAGAAGCTACAACTTCCGCTACGAAGAGCCCGACGCTCAGAAGATCAGGACCTACCCCCGCAGCATCGCCACGTCGGTGCGCTCCAAAGACGACAGCCGGAAACGCAAAAGGGATGAAGTGAAAGAGAGGAAGGATAAGGTGTGAATCGCATAAACAAAACCTTCTCGCTCTCTCTCATTCATTAGCTAATGCAAACCAACCCCCCCCCTCACCATCTCTCTCTTTACCACTTACCTCCCCGACCACTATTTCAGGAGAAAGAGCAGAAGCGGGAGCAGCTGAAGCAGCTGAAGAACTTGAAGCGAAACGAGATCGTGGAGAAGCTGAAGCGGCTCCAGGAGCTGACGGGCAACGAGCAGCTCGCCTTCAGTCAGACTGACCTGGAGGGAGATTTTAATCCACAGCAACATGACCAGCTAATGCAGGTGGGTGCATAAACACACACTCACACACTGCTACAAACACATGGACACAGTTTTTTTGCAGGACAGTCTCAGTTTTTCCTGGTTTTTGTGAACTCGCTCAGTTGACCAATAGCTAAACCCATAACAGCAATTGTCCAATCATAGCTCAGCCATCGCATCGGTCCAGTTTTGTATTTCTATACCACCGGTATTTAAAGAGTTTTCAGGGTGGTGTCTTATTTTAGCCTTTTCAAAACTGTAAACACAAGAGTACAAGAATAAGAAATGGATACCAAAAAGTGTATTTTTCTGCTGTCACGTAAGCTGGTGGACTATAATCCGGCCCGATGTTAGCTGAGATAGTGTTATGTGCCAATCACATTAGTTTGTCTTCATCCTACAAGCTGTTTCTCTTGTGACAGTAAAAGAGAGACATACTTACAAAACAGCACATGTTCCAATGATAGTGAGCACCGTGAAACTTCATTTTTCAGTATAAAAAAGGAAATCTAAAAGAGCCACAGTTTTTGGGCAATTAATGTCTGAATGAGGGCTGCCAGCTCACCCAGGTGCGTGGCGTTAAACTAATTAGTAACTAATTAGCCCTCCCAGGAAGGTGTGCGTGCTGCTTCCCTCCCAATAAGAAGCCCTTTGGTTTGTCTCTCCACTCGGTTGAGGAGACACTTGTGGCTGCACCCGTCACCAGAGCAGCGGCCTCATGGGTGAAGGTAGTTGCTTCAACCTGCTGTGTTTGACTAATTGGACTTGTCTGTCCTCTGGGGAGTCTGAGTGTTCTGCTTCCTCTTAATTGAGATGTTTTAAGCCAAAGATGACTGCCACATCTGTCTTTTACCAAGAAAGCCAACTAAATGGGTCCTTTCTCTAGTTGTATTTAAACTCATCTGCGACATTTGTTTTTTTTTTGCAGAAATTCTTTGGTAATGAATACTATGGCGGAGAAGAAGAGGAGAAGCCTCAGTTTGATGATGATGAACTTGAGGGTAAGCCTGTGCATTCATGTTGGCTGATGAACTGGTGTTGAAACCTGATTGTTCTTCCCCATCACCATTTTAAGATTCAAAGTGTCTTCTTGAACTCTGAAAGGAGTCCTGCAGAGACGAGTCAGGGGATTTTAATAGTTATTTAGCAACGATGTTGCGTTCATTGCATTAAAGCATCATAGAGGATGTAACTCATGGCTTGTGGTGTGTGTGTGGCCATCAGAGCCCTGGAACTGGGACACATGGACGGGAGAGGATCGAGAGGAGCACCACAGTGAGGATGAAGAAGAGTATTGCGCCTCTGGGCCCCACTGCGAAGATGACAACTTCATTGTGAGCGCGCTCACTTTTACTGACGGCATCCATTCATCCTGAGATGCTGTCGGACGTTTTTATTTTGTTCTGATAAAAATAAACAGATTTTAACCAAAGTCATCCTGTTGAAACAGATGGATGCGGACTACGACCCCAACCAGCAGACCGCTTCCAAGATGAAGAAGAAAAAGCAAAAGGAGAGGAAGAAGATGAAGAAAGATGATTTGCCACAAATGGGCAAAAGGAGAAAAAAGTCTCACTTTGCTGAAGTCGTCACCAAAAACAAGCCCGTGTTTGACCCACGTAGGTGTCTCTAAACCTCCTGCTGCTGAAACTAACTCCTGGGTCCTCCACCCCACAGTATGTAACTGCAGGCGCTTTGTGTTTCAGAGGAGAAGAGCTTTGAGCAGTACTTGGACGAGTACTACAAGCTGGACTACGAGGACATCATAGACGACCTCCCGTGCCGGTTCCGCTACAGGCAGGTCCTGGCCAACGACTTCGGCCTGAGCACCGACGAGGTGAGGGCGCCCGCACGTCCGGCTCCCAGTGCTTGACCGTTCGCTCAGTCCCGCCTCTCTTTGTTACATTACCGTGCCTGTGAAGCTTTCGGATCTCACACAGCGCCACATTCCCGGTACAATTATACTGCTGAAGATTAAAACATTTTAGACGGCTGTGGACAAAAGCAGCTTCTCATTTCCACTTGCCAACATTTTGCAGTTTCATTCTATCAGCTGATTAAGATAACCTAAGCTGGCAGTTGATAGTTAGTTGTAGCATTATTTGTATGAGACGGTAAGATGTCGCTTCATTCTAACATAATCCTGTAATGGCTGCTTATAGACTCTTATTCTCAAACGGTGTCTGTGTTCCAGTTTTAATTTTGGGTGAGGATGAGCATGTGTTTGACTAACTTCTATCTTTGAGGAGTTTGCTGGAGTGTAAACTTCCCCACTGACGGGCAGGATGGCGCTGACATTAGCATAAGCTGTTAGCATACGCAGCCATACATTTAGAGCCCCATGCACCAATTCAACATGTGGAGCAGTCCGATCCTCTACCAGCCTTCTGTGCCTAGTTACAGCCGCTATGATTGGACGATTGCTTTTTAGGGGGCGGGCTCTAGGGCAACGGTCAATGATGTAATGCAAGCTGACTGGACGTTGGTTGGCCACGCTGCAGTGATGAGCCTTGAGTGACAGATCTGGTATTGCTTTTCCCCTCGGGGAGCGCTCTGACCAGGGAATGACCTCGACTTAATCTTCTCTCTGAGCAGACCACACAGCGGCTGACGTAAAACTTGTGACACGGACCAGCTCTTAAGACGTCTATGCTGGTTTTACAAAAATGTGTTTTGAAAATGCACGAGTTGTTTTGAACTAATAAGTGCTCTGGTTCTTCCATCAGATTTTAACCGCCAACGATAAGGAGCTGAACACGTGGTGCTCTCTGAAGAAGACCTGCATGTTCAGGTACTGGCTGTCCTGCATGTTAAAGTGGCCCTTCTGTTCGGTTGTCTCGGGTCATTTTCCAACACTTTTTTTTCTTTTCTTTATTTGTCCTCAGGTCTGACAGGGAAGAGATGAGTGATTTGAAGAACTACCAAATCAAGGCCCGTAATGAGAAGAGGAAGAGGGAGATCCTGAGCTCTATGTATAATGAGTGAGTAGAACACAATCTGCCGCACCCCTCATGATAGACTAATTAATGGCGCAAAATGTAATCTTTTTATATTTGACTTAAATCTACAGGGACGCTAAAGAGCTGATGGAGGCTAAGACCAAGGTGGGGCAGAAGCGAGGCAATCTTCTGAAGGACGGTGAGACGCAAGACGGGGCAGCAGAGGACAGAGAAGCCACCTCCACCGTGGACTCTCCAGGAGAGTCGCTAGCCCAATCTCTCAGAGAGGACGAGGAAGAGATTCTCATACCCAAGAAAAAGGTGAAACTGGAAGAAGAGGCCCAGACAGTAGTTACTGCTGTGGAGGCGAAAAACAGGACTGAGAGACCAAAATGGCCCAAGAAGAAGCCCAAGCCCTCCGGTGGACGCCCTGGGTCAGGAACTATGGGGGTGAAGATCGGCGGCCAGGAGTTCAGCAGACAGAGACTGAAGGCCTACGGGCTGAACCCTAAGAGACTGTTCTTCAGACAGCTCGGCAGACAGAAACGAAAAGAACGGGAGAAGGAGGAGAAGCAGAAAAACAAGGAGGAGAAGCAGAAAAACAAGGAGGAGAAGCAGAAAAACAAGGAGGAGAAGCAGAAAAACAAGGAGGAGAAGCAGAAAAACAAGGTGTGAACCACCGTCTCAGTTCATTGTTAAAATAGATTTTTTTTTTTTTTTTTTTTTTATGGTCCAAGAATTAAATTCATCATAAAAGTGTACTTAAAGTTTTAATTTTATAAAAAAAACTTGTTGAAACAGTTACTCCAATTTTGTTCAATTGTATCTAAAGTTGTTTATACGTGCAGTGTGTTATGCTGTTTATATACAACAAAATAAGTTGACTGTATCAAGCCCATAATTTATTTCTCATGCTACATGTTGTGTTTAGATTTCACAAATTGTAATAAAAACACTGTCAACGGTTCGGTTGTTTTGGATGAAGTTTTTAAAGTCAAAAGATGCTTTTTAAATTGCAGATGATATTTTATCAAGTGTTTCCAAATTCAACAGTCTTCTCCTTCACAACTGTTCCAAGCAGATACTAAAGAATAATCTGAAATGTATAGAACCAGGTGAGTGAATAATAAACTAGAACAATACATGAATATAATGTGTTGACTAGAAGTAGTTGGCGCCTAATTTCTAGGTGAAAAATACATTCATGACTTAAATGAAAAATGAGTTGTACTTGTCTGGACTACACTAAACAATTGCAGATTTGAGTGCTTCCCGTCAATGATTTAGTTTTTTTTTGTAGTCTTAATCCAGCTGCTTCCTAAATCGGGATCGTGGTACGCTTCCAAAGAAAAGGTTATTCACATTTCTTTACAATGTGGAAATGTTGATCGTGGTGGCCTATTTCATTATTTAGCTCTGTCAAATATCGGGGGGAATGTATTATGCAATAATGGCCACAATTTATATTAAAAAAAAAAAAGCTAAACTGGGATACAACTGTGGCGCTATCATAGGTCCACTGACTGCCTCTGGATGAATACGGAATGATGCTGTAGTGGCTTTTATTGTCATCTCCTTCCCGAGCAGCAGGTGGCGCTGCGAGCGCCTCCCAAAGAAAGAACGAAGAAGAGGAAGAGGCGCGCTCAGGCTCTGAATTTGAATCTCCACGGGAAAGAGCTGCTGTTTGTCTGACTTTGAGGTAATGGCTTATATTTTCCTCATGAACACCGGGCCTAATAGTTACTTATAGAGTCGACTACCTTGTGGGTAACTTGTGTTGCGTGTCCGCAGCATTTTATCACAGTTAAGCTAGTTAGCTGCGAAGCTAACGTCTGGATGTTTATGTAAAACTAGCTAACCCAGGTTACAGCTGTCAACACAGCGAGGGCTTCATGCCGCCTTTCAGCCGATGTGTTACCTCGTTACCTGTCTCTCGCTTTGACTGTTAGACAGACTCAGCATCGGGGTCAATGCTAGAAATTAAAATAACCTACATTTAACGTGAGGGCAGTTGTTAGGTAGTTACAGCATATTAGTGTTGTGTACATTTTCTTCAGCTAAAGATGAAAAAAGAGTTTTTCCTAGGTACACAAATCAAAATTAGTATTTTTTTATACTTACAATGTACTGCTTGAGTGGACCGCTACATGTTCTCCAGTTGCTTTGCTGTGGTTTGCGTGTGCATTGCTGTCGACCATATGAAATCTCTTCCCTCGGGCGCCCTCTAGCTGCCGGTGTCGCCACGATGGCTCAAGGTGATAAATTCAAGTACCTGGAGGAGACGAGCGAGGTGTTGGTGGGCTACATCAACAGCAGCCAGCTGGAGAAACTGAAACTGGTGAAAGATGAACATCGGGCTCTTTTTGACCATCACATAGAAACTAAAAATATTGTGACACAGATTTTGAAAGGTAAGTCATCAGCCATTTAACGATCTGTTGTGTGTCAGCTGTCAAGGTGCTGTATTTTTATGAATCGTATAGTATACAGGGTTCATACGGTCATGGAAAACCTGGAAAATACATGGAATTTTAAACTGGTTATTTCCAGGCCTGGAAAAGTCCTTAAAAAATAAAATCCCAAAAGTTTTGGAAAAGTCATGGCATATGTTATATTCATATGTTCATGTCGTTCATTTATGCTGAGTTTGAAATGATTAATATGCTTTTAAAAGAAAGACGCTCAAAATATAAGCAGGCATACACTGAGTATATCTATAAATGTTTATTCTTTTAATCAAATTATTGTCTCTTAATTTGTGTAACTTAATGTATACTGTATGCTTTCAAATTCTCATTGTTAGTTTAAATACTACATTTTGTCACTTTTTCATGTATACACTGAGATTTCACAAAATATATGGAAATTTGGTTTATAATCATGGAAATCCATTAGTCAAAATGTGTATGAACCCTGAGTATACTGACAGGACCTATATGAGACTGTGTGGTCCTGGATAGTCTAATGTTTACCACTGCATCCATTTAACTTTCCATATAACATTTTCAAAATAATTTTCAAACTTGGATCCAGCCCCTCTGATATTCATTTGCAATGTTCTCTCTTTTCTTTTACTCTGTTATCGCTCCATCTCTGTCCTCCATCCCACAGATGTGGCTCAGATTGAGGAGAGGGCGGGCCAGACGCTGCTGGACATGGAGGAGGAGAAGATGCGACAGGAGAGGGAGCTGGAGATCCTGGGGGAGCAGCTGAGGCAGGCCACAGCCAAGAGCCAGATGACCGACTCAGAATTACAGTATCTTTTTAATACGTCCGTGTTTGCCATGCAAAGTGCAACGAGAGGAGTCCAAATCTCTTCATTGTCATGAGTCCCGTATTGCTTTATTAGCCTTTTTCTCTCTCTCTCTCTCTCTGTCTGTCGGCTCCTTAATCCTCCTCCAGATTTCTGCAAAGAGAGTTGGAGAGTCTGAGAAACACAGAGCACGAGCTTGAGACTCTTCAGACCGAGGTGGAGGAAGACACGACCGAGGTCATACCTTCAGCAATGTAAGTGTCAGATATTGAGGAATGAAAGGATCTCTCTCTCTCTCTCTCTCTCTCTCTCTCTAGAGCCAGTGTTTGGTTTGTCCCCTCCGGGCTGCTGTAGAAACATGGAGGACTCCATGTGAAACCAGCTCCCTGTGTAGACAGGAAGGGTTCGTTATAAGCTAACGAAAATGCATACATTCTTAGTTTCAGGTGACTGTACACTAATAAACATAATTCTGAATATTATATCCCATTCCCGCGAATACATCCCCAAAATGGGGAAAAACTGGTCCTTTTACCGTTTCATTGTTTCACTCCCCTACGCTCCTCTTGTGCGACAGCAGTTACATTTGGGAGTAGCGAGTAGTTTGATGTCTTTTCTGATTTTGACTTTTCCCTCAACAGCTTTGTGGCTCAGTTGTACTACCTCATAACCAAGATCAAGTGGGAATACGACACCCAGCCCAACATCCTCAAAGGAGGTAAGTTTTTGTCCTCTGTTTTCTTTGTGCCGTATCCCTAAGATGTCTTCAGGGCGTCAGTCTGTTTTCCTCTCTTGCAGTGCACTACGGCGCCGACCTGGCGACCCCCATCAACACCGACACCTCCACGCGATCTCGGAGCGACGTAAGCGACCAGCTGTGGGGCTTCGTCAACACTGAGTGGTAGCCCAAGGATTGGCCCTTTTGTCATAAATTGAGTTGTGCGTCGTTTTTGTTTGTCTGTAAATTTATTTGTTTTCTTCCGTTCAATATGACACATATTGTTTTAAAAAAAATTAAATATCTCTTTAGTAGTTATTCTCCAAATGTTTGTTTTTTGAGCGCCGTGTACTCATCAGGGTGCTTTTGTCGCGAGGCTGAGTGAGGTGTTCGCCACTAGATGTCGCCGCTAAACTACCTTGCCGTGTTTTGTTAAAAAAAAATTAAATAGGAGTTTTAGTTCCATAATTTAGTTACAAGAAGAAAACTGAGCAACATCCTCATGCTGAGGATTAGTCTGACCAGTTTACTACAGTTTAGACCAATGGGTCCCTCCTGGTTGTATCCTCTCTGGCAGGTGAGCTCAGGTTATGAGTTGGTAAAATAAAGTGGCACGATTAATACACCGTGAGAACAAATGCTGATATCTCAACTTCTACCCAGGGGCCACCGAGAGCGCCCACTTTGCATTATATTGTACCCAGAGGCCCCCGCTGTACCAAGAACTGAAACTGCTAAAACTCTGAGGACCCACGCACCGACGTGTGGTTTCCTTACGGTAAACGGAGCGCCGATGCGCTGCTCCTGCAGCATTATCTCCACCTCAGCCGCACACGTCGCACATCTGAACAAGTGGTTAACACGTGGTTGGCATGCAGGGAGGGGTTCTGTTGAGTCAAGACTTGTCACTCTTTGTTTCCCTTTCATCTGTCTTGTCCAAGTCCCTTGTGTTTGAATGAGCTTTGTACTTCTTATTTTCATGTTAATATTCAACATCCTAAACAGCACATAGCTTTCATTTGACTAGTTTCTGTATTGAGACTTTACTCCGTCACTAGTGTACAAATAAACATCAACTAAGCTGAAGATTGGTTAAGACTGTGTCAACAAAACCTTCACTTTTTAATCTTCACAGGAATATGATTTACTGCAGAGCCTTTACTACATTAATAAACCTGAATGTGTTTGTTTTGAGCAAAAGAGTACATGTCTTTATATTTGTAAATAATGAAACGGATCTCTCAATAGTTCATATGGTGTCGGTAATTACAGAGCATTTTGTTTAATGTCGGCAACCAGTTATTACGCTTTCATGAGATAATACCACCCAACCTTTATTATTTTGGTCTGAATGTGTGGACTAAATGTAGTTAATCTATTTGAATGTCATTCATATTATTTGGGTTTTTTATGTAGTTAACCCTTTGTATTGATAACCACAACTATGTGTGTGTACGTGTGTGTTTGTATATATGGGTGTGTATGTGCTTGAATATATATATGAAAATATATATATATGAAAATATATATATATTTATATATATATATATATATATTCAGGTTTAGTTCTGCAGTGTGAAATAGCAGGGATGTTGATCAGTGAGCTGACGCCCTCAGACATAAACCACTGAAATAAAAGCCCCTCTCAGCACTGAAGAACACACACATGGCTCCATATAAACTGCATTCACATACTTTTTATTCAGTGCACATATTAAAAAGGGTGACATAACTTAAGTGAGGTTTTTACACAAAATGCAACTCTGATAAGCTCAGATAAGGCCATATATATATATATACAAAGTATACAAAACAAATCAGTAAATAGACATTGTTTTTTCTCTCTTTACATTTATGTACAATATTAGTTGGCAAAGTATCTTTTTTTAATGTCACGTGACCACAATGAAGTTCCCCAGGCACCATTTTGATGCCCACGCTCCTCTGTCGTCGGGGCCTCGACCGCTCGCTGCTGTGTGGGACAAGATGAGCTCATCGCGAAGAAAAACGCATTCATCATCGTTTCATGGTGAGCGTTTTCTCCGGGAGATCACTGACATAGTGGATCACTGATATTCTAGTCTTCTACCGAGAAGGCTTTATGGCCTTCTAGTCCTTCATCGTGTGTCGCTACAGCGGGGGGGGGGGGGGGGGGGGACACACACACCATCACCCGGCTGCTGCTACTGACCAAAACTCACATGGCAGACATTACATGGGTTTGGCAGCCAGTTTTGGGGCGTTGTTTGCAACAACGTATCATTACAAGCTGACGCAGGGAGATGAGGTACGGGTCGACCTCCTGCCGTGGCTTTGGGCCCCAGTCTCGGATTTATGTGAAACGTCTGCACACACACACACACACATGAAATGTTTTTCCAAAAGGGAAAGCCTCTGATAAATACTGACCTTGTCTTAAAAGATAAAAGTAATGCTAGTTTTTCACAACAAACTTCCACCTGCTATTAAGGCGCCTTTCGTGGTTATAGATAAGCTTCAAAGGTTAGTCTTTCTCCCAAAAACTTGGACTTCAATCACATCGAGTTTATTCAGCCTAATACCAAAACTCTGGCAGAGTGCGACCCCCCAAAAAAGAACTTCAGCTCCCGCCAAAAAGCGTGTACTCGCCTGGAGCGCTTCCCCGTCTGGAGGGGGTGTTAGTCCGACTGCGTCCTCTCGAAGGGGTCCGCTGTGTCATGTCTTAGACATCCTGGGGTAGATGGCTTTGATGGTGGAGGGCGTGCAGTTCCCGGAGGACACTGTGGTCTCCAGACCCTCCAGCCGGTGAGAGGCCGCGTCGGTCTTGCTGGTGCTGCACTCCAGGAACGGCATCCCGATCTTCTTCACCTGCCCGTCCTTGGTCAGGAGGCAGCGCCGGCAGAGCAGCCGGAGGATGGCCCTCCTCATGTCCTTGCTCGTCAGAGTGTAGATGATGGGGTTGAGGAGCGAGTTGAACATGGCGATGCCCAGGAAGTAGTCCGCCTTGAAGAGCACCCAGCAGCTTTTGGCGGGGCAGGAGAAGTCCAGCAGCAGGAGGATGAAGAGGGGCAGCCAGCATGCGATGAAGACCCCCAGCACGATGGTGACCGTCTTCAGCAGGGCCATGTACTTCTGGGACTTGCGGTAGAGGCCCTTGCGCTGCGGCACCGAGGCCAGGCGCTGGGTGTTGCACTTGACGATGCGGAAGATGCGCACGTACAGCACCACGATGGACATGAGGATGGCGCTGAAGACGGTGATGCAGAAGAGGATGTAGCTCTTGGCGTAGAGCGGGAGCACCGTGGAGCACTGGTCCAGGCGCCCCATGCAGTTCCAGCCCAGGACGGGCAGGACGCCCAGGAACACGGACAGCACCCAGCTGGCTCCGATCAGGGCGAACATCCGGCCCTGTTTGTCCCCTTGGTACGGCTTCATCCTCACCATGGTGACGTGGCGCTCGATGGCGATGGCCAGCAGGCTGATGACAGAGGCGGCCAGCATGATGAAGACGCCCCCCTCCCGCAGGAACCACAGCACCGGGGTCATGCTCATCGTGTTGGCGCCGGACGTGATGATGTTCACCATGTAGGTGAAGCCGGCCAGCAGGTCGGAGAGCGTCAGGTTGCCCAGCAGGTAGTACATGGGCAGGTGGAACTTCTTGTTCTTCCAGATGGCCAGCAGCACCACAGCGTTTTCGGCGACGATGAGCAGGCAGACCAGCAGGAAGGCGATGGCCTCGGGTTTGATCCCCTCCTTGTACTTGTTCTCCTTCAGCTTGCCCGTGAAGTTGTAGTGCTCCAGGATGACGGCGTTGCTCTGGTAGGCCTGGAACATGCTACGCATGTTCCCTGAGGAGGGCGTCATGGGGATGGCGGACGGGGCAACAACAGCACAGGCCGCATGGAAAGACTCTGTGGTCATGTTTTTGTGGGGGTTACTTCCACAATGCTTTTTTTTTTCTTTTCGTCACTTAAAAAAAATTATATATATATTTCAAGATTAGATCCAAGGTGTCATGACGTCCTCTGGTTGGGCATTCTTCCTATGGTTATTTAAAAAGCTTTAAAAAGTCAGAAGCAGCCAGCTGCTGCACGCAGAGGAAAACGTAGAATTTCCTGTGGTTTGAGAATTGTCCTCCAAAATTTCCTTTTCTTCTTTTTTGCTTTTTTGAATTCCCGGGCTGCGCGCTAGGTGGCGCTGAGAGCAGTCTGCACGAGACACAAGAGGAGGAGAGCGTTAGTTCTGATGACAAACAAATAAACACCATAATCACCGACAGGAAGTGGAGTAATGGATTCATGTGCAATACCATCTGCAATATGCAGAATACATGCTCCGGGCTTACACTTCTAATAGCGACGACGTAATGAATGAGTCCGGAACATGACTTTATTATAGCGTGCAGTATTAGCTTTAGGGCGACACTGGAGTAAAATAAGGAAAACACTTTCAAAGTCCAAAGCAAAGTTTGATTTATTAATTTTGCTTTAGCCTTAGCGGCATTGTTAAAAATATAAACCCAAGTTTCTTTTTTACAGTATTAAAAGGGTGGTACACAACAAATAGAGACAGATTCGCAGCTCTTTATGTGTCCAAATGCGTAAATCGAATGCGTTTTAGTGTCCAAATTGGCACTTTTAACTCGCAATTAGACGATTAGATTTAGTTTACTGCTGAATAATTTCTCTACACAAGTCCTGTTTTAATTGCTTTCAAAGAAATACAATATGTGGTTCTATATACAGTATACGGTACAAACTATACAAACTTGAAGTACTACATTATGCTTTGTATAGTTTGCACAACATTTTACAAGAGCTACACATGACCAGTAGCGCACAGAAAAGTCCACAGAATCACATCCCGAGCGGCGCGGACGCGTTCACGAGCCTTTACGCACCTGAACGAACCAACATGGTTTAAACGTGACTTTTAAGAAACTTTCCCACGCACCTGAAAACGTACGTGCCGATATCCAGTGAACCCCTCAGCGGCAGCAGTAGTGATCCCACAGCCGAGGAGGAGGAGGAGGGAGAAGAGGAGGACGCGCTCTTCAGTGGATCACTGCGCCCCAGCGACATGTGAGTGCGCTGCGTGGAGCGGAGCGGGGCAGGACTCAACACGCAGTGGGTTGGTCCACGATGTTGTCGCTCGTGTTCCTCCCTCCTTGGCCTGACCCCTTGAGTTTTTTTAATTATTTTTTTTTAACTGATTTGCCCTCGGGAGGGATTGGAGGTCGATGATAGATGGTCTGCTCGTGTACAGGGAGAGGAAGAAAGTGTGATTTCTCCCCTTATCATTCAGTTTGCCCTCAGGTATCAAGTGAGTCTGGTTATTCTGGCCCTGTGTGTTTAATTAATATGCTCGTTCAGTGTAATTATATGTTGCTCTTCAGGTTAGTCCGATTATGTGGGAATCTCTCTCCCTCTCTCTCTCCCCCCCTCTCTCTCTCTCTCTCTCTCTCACACACACACACACACACACACACACACACACACACACACACACACACACACACACACACACACACACAGCCCATGTATGAGAAACCTCACACTCAGAATTAAATGCTAAATGCCAAAGAACTAAAAATCACTTAAAAGTTAATTTGTCCGTGTAAGCGAGGCAGGTGCAGCTGGATCTGCTTTGTGGGCCAGCAGCCACAGATTTCAGAGCATAACCAACTCAGATAGGCATCATCTGTAATTATCTTTTGGCTCACATTTATTTTTATTTATTTTACAAACAACATTTATTGATCTTTTCCCCACTGCAGACACGTTTTGAGAGATAAATATACTGCTTTGAATGATATTTGGTGTACAAAAACTCAATGCAACTCATCCTCCCTCGTGGTGAAATCTAGAATCAGATATTTTTCAATAAAAAAAAGAAAGTGACACAAACAGCTGGACTCAAGATGTCTCTACTCACTGCACTGAGAAGAAGTTAATTCTCAGTTTCGTACAAGACCATGATTAGTTTCTATAGTTGTGCTGTAAACAATGTCATGCTCGTGTGTGTGTGTGTGTGTGTGTGTGTGTGTGTGTGTGTGTGTGTGTGTGTGTGGGGGGGACTTTTAAACTTGCTTTCACTACTTAAAGCTCTGGATTGTCATTATCTGACTTCCTTCTAAAGTGATTGGTGGTGTGAGCAGTGCTCAACAAAAGGCCGAGTGACTCCAGTTTTAAACCCTTTATATCTCCTCAGTCTCCATCATTAGCAAACACAGCTGGAGGAGAGATCCACATCAGTCTTATCACCAGATCCACGGCTTTAGATTATGGCCTTTGCATTTGTTGCTGCTTCTCTCAATCCAATTTTCAACCCAAATGTAAAGCAATTTTTATCGGAGGTTTCCACAAGAACAACAACAACAACAACAACAACAAATAAAACAAATACACATTTGGCTGATGGCATGCCAGCAGAATCGACGGGGAAATGATGTCAGGCTGAGAGAGCGAAGGCCGGACTGCCTTTCTCTAAACAGGAAGCTGCCTCATTGTGCCTAGAGAGGAGAGGGATATCCTTGAGAAAAAACACAGATGAGGTCACTGGTAGGAATTGACACACAGGGGCGGAGCTGTGACGTGCAGCCAAAATCACACACACACATGATTAACAACTTACTCATTTCCGCTGCAGGTAGTAATTAATGGGAGATTTTACGAGAGGTGGCCACGTCATTTTATTGCGCTCCAGCTCTTCCCTGGTGGTCTTTCTGAAGTAGTTGTGTTTTCTTCGACTGAATTGTTCTGTTTTTAGCTTCCCACCACACCTGCTCGTCGCCCTTTTTAAGTGTCTCCCGTGCCATCATGGACAAGTGCTGCTGCTCCCTGAGTCATCTTGTTCCGCCCCCCCCCCCCCCCCCCAAAAAAAGGCCCACCCAAGAGTGATAACCACGGTTGGACTGCTCCTCTATCTCGGCCTTGGACAGTTACCCCCCCCCCCACCTCCCCAGCGTGCCGCCTCTAGTTAACACACAAAGACATGACAGCAGGACTCTCTGCTCTGTCTTTTCTGTCTGCCCACAGCGGGGGTCTCCTCTGTCACTGCCTCTGCCCCGAGGGCCACATTCTGAGTGACTGGTTGGGACGCACCCAGTCGTCCCATTGCGGGGTGGGGAGGGGTGGGGTGTGTGTGGGGGGGGGGTCTTGTATTCAGTATGTTCTGTCCGACTCTGGTGGCTCTGAGGTTGTTTTTTCTTCTCCCTGTGACGTTAATGCTCTTGCGGAAAGGAAGTCAAGTCTCTCCTGCCTTTGTCATGATAGTCCGCGTTAGACTCACCGCCGCTTCTGTCGTGTCCGGCTCTCGCTTGGTCAGTGACTGATGAGCTGTGTCAGTAAGTACTCCTGAGGTGACGGACTTTCCCCTTTTGGGACAGGGGCGGTGAGTCATGTGTGTCTCTGCTTCCTATGTTGTGGGGGAAAGACAAAAACAAACGTTACAAGAACCCTTTTGGGTTCAATTCACACAAAAAAACACACTGAGCTCTGAGTTGTAATGCAAAATCACACCTGAAAATGAGATTCTCACCTTCTGGTTAACAGCTTAAAGGACACACAGCCTTTCTGTTTAACGTTATTCCACGAGGACAATAGAAGGACATCACACCTCTCTAATTCACTCATCACAATCACTTGCTAATACTTTTTAGATGTTTGAATATAGACTGTGGTGTGGTGGGCTTTGACTCTGCTTTTCATCCACCGGCTGCTCAGGAGACTCAGACCTTTCTTGTGCCAGGAAAGTCCTGAGCAAGGAACATTTAGGACGAGGTGTTGAGCATAAATTAGCAGTCCCATAAAGGTGTGGTCATTCCTCATTGAGGAAATGTTTGATGTCTGCGAAGGTTACATTCAGGTCATGACTTTTGTTTGTGTGTTGGAGAGGCAGAGAGAGAGAGAGAGAGAGAGAGAGAGAGAGATATCCCTCCATGTGATCAGACAAATATGCTACACCAGAGCCCCATGTTTAAAAAAAAAAGAAGAGAGATAGAGAGAAACACAGGGGCTCTAATGTAGTGTCCAGTACTGTTGTGGCTCCCAGAGTTTTATGGGACGCCCCAGGAATAGCCGGCCTTTTGTCCCTTTTCTGCCAGGCTGTTTCATGTGCAGCTGTGCCGGACAGCGAGCTCACTTCGAGCTCCTAATGAGGGGAAATGGGAAGAACATACGTTAATGTTGGACATGTTTCTTTTCCCCTTTGCTGCCATGCATTTCCGCCAGTGGGCCAGCTTACTGTAAGTAACCCTCCCACGCCGTGGTCTCCGGTCCCCAGCTGCTCTTCTGTCGTGTTTGTTGTCCGGCTCTTTCCTTCTCCGGCAGCACTGGAGAGCCTCTCAGTCAGAGCTTTCCAATTCAGATCCGATTGCGCCCGCAAACCGTGGAAGTTCATACCCGAGCGAGCGGCTGCTTCTCATATAATTGTGTTTTCTCTACGATGCAAACACACGCAAATCGTTTTTCTTTTTCTTTGGCTCAAAAAAGTGACTTTCACATACCGTGTGCTTCGTGCAGTGGGTCTGTTGTGTTGTGCTCTGACCCAGGCCTGTGTTTACAAGGAAAACACACTTGAAGTTTTTTGTTTGTGTTGAAGCCAGACGGCCTTTATAGAGAGCCTTTGCACAGTAAAATGCACTCATTTTCCCCCTTTTAAACAAAGATTTTTTTATTTTTGTATCTACTTCCAAGTATATTTTTCACATGAGTCCGGAGGTGGAAAAAAACCCATTGTTGGTTGAATTAGCTAAAGTAAGTGGGGATTTATTTCTGGCACAAATAACCAAGCCTGAGCCTATGTGGAGGTCAGTAGTGTCTCATATGCAAAGACAAACATCCTCCTTTCCTCTGGAGGCCTCTCACCAGTTCTCCCTCTCGAGCTGGCGAGTCCCTGCGTTGGACTCCATGCCGTTTCCTCACATTGCTTATTTGTGACTTTGTCTCCGCTCAGCTTGCAGCTGTGTTTATCACAAATCCACGATGGCATCAGTGAAATTGAATCCCGCATGTTTTGCTGAGCTGTGTTTTAGGTTGACCACGAGCTTATTGGCCTGCAAAGAGAGGAAACTTTGTAATTGTTATTAAAGGAAGATGGCTCTGGCTCTACCTAATTATACCAAAAGCCACTGGTTCTCACGTTTGTGATTTGGATTGCTTTAGTCACATTAACTGGTGTGAAACCATTGACTAATTTTTGTATTTGTTTTTAGTTTGTGGTGATTCTTTTAAACGCCCTCGGGAGTTTTCTCTACCTCAACAATGTGGAAAATGTGAGAAGATCAATGCCATCTGTGTGCTAAAGGAACATTTTGAGAGTAAATTGATGCCCCGTCATATCTGGAGGCTAAATATGAATCTCCAGCCAGGATATAGTTGACATATGTTTTCCCCTTTATTTAGAGCTAAGTTAGCTGTTTCCTCCTGTTTCCGGTCTTTATGCTAAGCTAAGCTAAGCTAAACTCATCATCTACCGGCTGTCGCTGCATATTTAGCGTACAGTGTGTGTGGTATCGATCTCGTCATCTACTCTCAGGAAGATAGAAAATAGAGTATTTATTTCTCAAAACTGTTCTTTTTTAATGTTTGCATATCCGGGAATAAACTCAATAAGAAAACAAAATTTAAAGCAATGTTTTAGCAGATCACAGTGATGACAATTGCGCTCCTCTTGTGGTCCGCAAACCATGGAGGCTTTGTTTCTCCTCATGATTGGACTCCGTTTCTCAGACATTTTGTTCCCGCTGTCTCCACATTCCCACATTTCTAACATTTAACCCTCCACCCTTTACCCTCTCCTCGTCCTACATTCACTGATAAACCCCGAAAAGGCACCGGGTCACCCTCGATAAAGAGGCATTCTTTCTAAGTGCGGAACCTCTGTGGGAGTTAAAACTCTAGTTGTGGTGATTTCTATGCCTTGACTTCCATCAGAGGGTCACGTCATCACCATCCTATGCCGGGTACAGAACCAAACTGGGTAACGTCCAACATGTATGATGGCCGATCTGAAAGCGTCTGCTCGGTCCTCAAAGGTTGACATTTGAGTAGTTTCCACAGTTACAACATCCTCCACAGAGACGGTCATTTACAATTCATTGACTGCCATGCGGTGGACAGGGACAGACTATAGCCCATGCTTTCATACGTATGTATTTTGTGAGGGAGGGCAAGATGTGAATGGGCCGGTTTTATGAAAGCTTGTTTTGTTCATAGCAGCGGTTTGGGATGAGTTCATCTTGGAGGATAGAATGGAAGAAGAAGAAGAAAAACGTTCCCACAAAAAGGGGGGAAGAAGAGAGAGGAGGGGGAGTGTGGGCGGGATGTGTGACGGGCCGCATGGTGGGGGTGAGTCATGAGAATTAGTAACCGGCCTCTGTGAGATTTATTCAAACTGCTTCAATAACGGACACGCCAACAACCCACCAGCCCCTCGCTCTCTGTCGGGGGTCAGATTCTCGGAAGAGCTCCCTCCACTTCCACACAGATGGAGCGTGGGCATTCGGCACAGGGGTGGGGGGGCCGGGGGGGCCGGGGGGGCCGGGGGGGCCGGGGGGGCCGGGGGGGGGGCATTAACAGAATATTTTTGTGTGATGACGATGTTCGGGGGGAATAGGGGGGGGGGATGCCACATCTCTTTCTGGGATTGTTCCTCGGTCGTTGTGTGGGCTTCAGGTACCTCGGGATACAAGTTAGAAAAGATCAAACACGCTGAGGTGCTTCTCGTGTTGTTTATTTCCCACGGATGAAGTAATGAATGACTTTCACCAGGGTGTTAGTCAGTAAATGAACGGCTGCATAGCTGTATATAAAGGAAGCCGGGCAGCAAACAGGTAGGGGCAGATTAGTAATACAATAGCCAATCTAATACGTATTCAGGAAATGTCACAGATATCAGGCAGACAGAAGGATTATAAATGGAGTCTGCGTCACTGCCATAGCGAATGAGGTAAAAAGGGATTTTAGGGCACTTAGAGTGGTGGTTAAAAATACCCTGTTACAACACTCCATTGTCTCAGTGCAATAGCTGCACATGGGCTAGTCTCCTCACACACATTTCTATTCACTGGACGATTGTATAAGCATTTCACCTCCAATAAAAATAAGGCTGTAAATTTCTCGAGAGGCCGACTTCCTATTAGGAAGTCTTTTCTCTGACAAATGCAGCGAAATGCAAGATGGCTGATAAGGTAAATAGCACGCCCATATTGGGGAGATTGCACTTCATCACACTCTCGTTCTTTTCCTCCGGCACAGAGGCTCAAATCCTTTTTGGCGTGTGCCACAGCTTTTGCCTAATTCAGTCGGTTGAAGCATAAAAAATATTCCATGCAATGTTGTGCATGTAGATAACGTAAACCTTATTGAGTGTTCACAAAACCATAGTTTATCATAGCTTAGCAACCGTACATAGGCACGATGGGTTTGTCTTGCTAAAAACAATTAATATTAAAAAAACAAAAGCCCTTTTCATGACACGTAAGTCACCTTGACGTCACCCAGAGGATCATACACTCAAGTGACATGAGAGGGAGGAGCTACCAGAAATGAGAAGAAGACTGGAAACACACTGTGAACGGGTTAAAGTTGTGAACCGAAAACACGAACAACTCCTCGATCGGACAGCGTTGTTAGCGACCTGTCAATCACTAGGTAGCCCCGCCCTAAAGTATACTCTGATTTATTTGACTATTCATGGAGCATAATTTACTAAATGAACATCATGCTGTATTGAAGAATACTTGAAACTAGAGATTGAGACATAAACTCATGTTTACAATGTTTACTGAGGGAATACATCAAGAGAGAAGTAGAGTCATTTATATAGACTTCTATACAACCAGACTTATTTTTGCAGTCTGAGGAGTCGCCCCCTGCTGGCAGTTAGAAAGAATGCAATTTGAAGTATGTAAGTTAAGAAACCAAAGTTTGTGTGTGTGTGTGTGTGTGTGTGTGTGTGTGTGTGTGTGTGTGGGTGTGGGAGAGAACAAAAAAATGTCTTCATACTTGTTTAAACCAACTCATGGAGCCAATGTTTGCTCAGCTACAGATGATCAAATCAGACAGTGACAGTTTCAGAGAGTAAATGTATGGTTGGCTCAAAAAGAAGCTTTCTTTTGTCTCGCTCTGTCTGAAAAATGACTTTGTATTTTGAGAGCTAAATCTGTCACTTCATTGTAATCCTCAGTGTGTAAACACACAGCTTGACAGGTGTAGCGAGTCTGTTCCTGGCTCAGACCGTATGGGCCTGTCTGCATGAGATGATTTTACATGATTTATTCATTCATGTATTTATTTTCAAGATTGAACTGGGCTCCATTTTCCGATACCATGGTGAAATAATTTCCCGTGTCCATTTATGGTGTATTTTCGGGATTACTCTGAGCTCTACATCTTATAAATAAACACAGATGATGACCTCTTTAATCGGTTATTCTTGGTACATTATGACTGTTTACTTGGTGCCGTTTGCCTAATGCTGTCGTGAAAGTGATTTATTATACATGATTGGATTATAATAAACCATCTGCACACATATTTTCTATTACAGTACAGACAGATGAACACTTGTATTGCTACTTGATAATACTTTGGTGGAATGAAGCACACATGGAAACATTGTTATTGTGAAAGTCTTTGCGAAAGTCAAAACGACCTCCTGAGAAGACGTTCTGTAATGTGACGTGATAAAAAAAATAAAGACATTACTTGATTCATACAGACACCATTGAGTTTGACTTCCTCCCTTCGTCCGCGTCGCTCTGCTTATATTTAATGCTCATTTTGCGAAGTCCATATAATCTGTACATTGTTTTCGCAGTGGTTCCCAAAAAGAGCTGAGCAGAAACCCTTCATTACGAGCGTGCTCTGTGAGTGTGGTGTGGGCCCGTGTGGGGGGGGGAACCAGCCGGCTGTTTGGCTCACCCGGACCATCACAGAGGCCTGGCTGGCTATGTTTCACTCATCCTGTACTTAGCTGAAACCAAAAGTATTGTTAGTCCCGCTCTGGTTTCATGTCTGTCCGTCATAAAAGAAAAAAGACGAGTGAGAGACAGAGAGAGAGAGGGGGGGGGACTCCGGGCCGTCGGGGAGGGGGGTGGTGGTGGAGGCTTGGATGGATTTCAAATGTCTCTGGGCTTCGATGCTTCACTTTGAAGCATGTGAAGTGTTTTCAGTCAGTCCAATCACTGTAATAGGGAGAAGATAAGGATGGCTTTATGATTACTGGGTTGCACTTGGGCCTCTTTCTCTGCGGTTGCAGGGTTTTGGATCACTTTTAACTGTGTGTGTTTTGTTGCACCGACTCTCCCTTTTCTTAAGTCATTTCCTGTGGCTGGACTAAGAAACGTGTACGAAGGCAACACAATAACCTGGTGCACACAGTCCTTTGGCACCCGCAGAGCTGATAAACCCATTGCTACAGGAAGTGAATTGCTTCACATTTTGTAGGGTTCTTGTGTTTTTATTGGCTGACACACACAGCCAAACTCTGGAACCTATTAAACCCAGTTTAGCCTGGCGCATACACACACACCTACACACACATAATCATAAAGTGTGAATGCTCACAGGATCACACATACTGTATACGCGTACCCAAACACACGCGCATTATGTGTCATAATGTAAAAGTGTGAGTTATTGAACTTGTTAGCAGGCTGCACATCCGCCTCACTGCTGTGTGTGAGTTAGGTGCAGCAACAGCGGAAAAACACACAGCGCCATGATGTAATCGGAAATTACTGAGCTTATTTTATAAATTAAACTATTCGTGAACCATATTTTACGAGCAAGAACAAGTGGGCTTAGTGCTGAGAGCAACACACTTGGAAAGTATTAAGACTAACTCATTATTGTCATCATTTTTCAAGTGCTTTGTTGACAATAAAACAATAACAGAATGTCCTTAAATCCTTAAGACTACGTAACACCAGAAAGTGTCGCAGCAAAATTAATCTGCGTTTTGAAACTCAAAAAAGTGTTTTGTGAGAAGAATTTAGCATCGCACTGGCTCCAGCCAATTGAATTTTGGATCATTGCAGGAAATTAGAAGAAATGTTCATGACCCTTATACGTATTGTCTAGCGAGATAATATTCCTAAATGAACACCACTTTAATGTGAAGGGGGAGCGGCTGTTTTGGAGTCTCGTTTAGCCACTTCTTAGCAAGAGCTTTTTTTAAGACGCGGAAAAGCCTCAAAATGCACAAGACAGGTATTTACTGACGTATTTCTTGTCATGGAAAAATCAAAAGCTTGTGTCAATCACAGACTCTTATTTCAGGCATCTAACCAAAGACCCATGAAAAAAAACCACATTGACTTCGAGACGAGGGAACCGAATGCTGACTCATTTCTGGTTTAGGACTGATGCTGCAGCACTCTGTTACTTGCAGGATTAGTTGGTGAACTGCTGTAGTGGGCGAGCTAACTCACTCTTGCGAGTTGGGTTAGACTCTCTCTATTCTGTGTTTTGGGCTGTTTACTCCCTCCTGGCATGTTTTCCTTGGGACTCCACATCATAGGGGCGACTGTCACAAACTGGCGTCAGTGGTTAAAAGGTCTGACTTTCAATCAGAGGATTGGTGGTTCAAACCCCGGCTCAGCCAGTCTGTGTTGTTGTGTCCTTGAGCAAGACACTTAACCCTCATTGTTCACCTTTGCTGTGTTTACTGTACAGAATGTAAGTCGCTTTGGATAAAAGTGTGATGTAATTTTTTTTTTTTTAATAAAGAGATATTGCAGAGGTCAAAAGCTGTCTGGCCAAGTGAGCTCGCTAACTCTCAGGTAGCGAGATTGGTGTCTCCATGCTGGACTCTCTGGCTCTTTCAAAGGTCAGCACCGAGAGGTCACAAGTTTTATGAGATCTTTTTTTAAATTGAAGATTGTAGAGTGAGCATGATGGCTGTTGGCCTGTCGGCGTCCGATGACGTATCGTTTCCAGCAGCAGGTAGGTAACAGTTGCGGGATCCCAGTTGCTGTGAACGGCCGCATGTTGTGTGACTCTGGACCGTATAATTGTGACGGGGGTGGGGTGGGGGCCCCCCACCGGCACATGGCGGCCAGGGGGACCCCGGCACCCCGCTGTCTGGAGCACAGGCTGTGTTGCTGTTGGCTGTGAAGTTATGTGAGGTATTCAACTGTAAAACTGAACCAGGAGACAAGGAGTATATTATTTCCAGCCATGCGTTGGGGCCCTTGGGGGCCGAGTAACTGTAGACTCGCATGAGAACGCTTGCAGCTACACGCGTCTCGCCGAAACCCTCCAAAACCCTCCGAAACCCATCTCATCGCCTGGACACTTTCACGGAGAAGAGTCGCAGCTCCAAGCAGTCAGATTGCGTTACTTTCTTTTTATTTCTTTTTGTGTGATACTCTTGGGAAACAGTCTCATCCTGCCTCATTGTTTATTATGATGAGTGTGTCTAAATGCTGGAGAAGGTCATTTATTTGAACACATGGTTGCTGTTATCATCATGATTATCCTTTGACATTCCCCCTCCTTTATTATCTGATCCACTGGAAACGGCTCCGGTGTCCTCGTCTTGTATCAATTCATACCAATTATCTCCCCGGGCCCTCCGCCGCTGTCCTCGCCATGAGTCACGTGTTTACCCGTCGCTCTCTCACCAGAGCGAAGCAGATGCGCCACCTCATCATCATTGCTGCGCTCAAGTTGAATGAGGTTCAAAGATCAGATGGAGTTGGGGTATTTATTTATTTCTTTTGTGTTTATATACAAGGTTTGGTTGGAAAGCCCATGAGGGAGATGATTGAGCAGAGCGGGAAGGATTGGGGAGGTGGGGGGGATCTGTTTTGGGTTCTGTTAGGATACCCACGGCTTTAATGAGATGATCCGGCCTCCAGCCGGCTCAGTCAGCCAGAGCCCCCGCTGCCATGTGTGTGTTGTTAGGATTTAAGTATTGTGGTCGGCAAACGGAGAGCGTATGGGCGGCACATGTAGCTCCTCCTGGAGGAATCGACCCCGCTCCGCCCAGGCGAGGCTGTCTTGTCTCTGACGTACACGCAGGTCATCGGTCATTGATGCTCCAAGGCTGCGTCCCACACACAGACGTCCCCAGTGAGCTCTTCCTCTGTCCAGCCCTGTAATATATTTGAAGCACTTACTGTCATATTACTGGGTATATGGTAGGAAACGAGCAGTACACTGAAAAACATCGTACACTGCAGGGTGTCAAAGGAGTCATTCAATCTGTTGATGATACTGTAGGTGAGAGATTGTTTAATAGGAGCGCGTCACTGCTTTTCTCCTGGATATTAACCTAATTTACAATAAAGAAAACAACAATTAGATAAGCATGTAAGCAACATAAGCTAATTAAAAAAGTTACAACAACAGTGAAGGACAAGCCACAAGATAAAGAGTCTTAAAGGAAGATACTGGGCTTGCCGTCACTAAGCTCCTCAGGCAGGTTTCACAGATTAGGGGCTCGGACAACAAAAGCCTGATCCACCTTGTAGACAAGTCGGGATTTTGTAACCATTAGAAGTGAATTGCTCGAGGATCTCAAGCAGCGATCAGGCTCATGGGTAGTTAGCAGATTACAGATATAGAGCCAGACCAATTAAGGCTTTAAAAAACAAGCAGTATAAAAAAGAAAGTGTGTTTTCAGTTTATAATAGTTAATTGTGACTTGTATTGCCTAAAAATGTATTTTTCCGCATTCGGTTGCACTTAGCTCCACCCTCTGGGTAACCACTTTTGTTTTTTATAAAACAAAACAAGATGGCGACGGGCAAAAGGTCAAACTAAAGGCTCAAAAAAGGCAGTCCCCAAACCATTAGTGATGTCATGTTGACTGCGTCCTCTTCTTATGCATCTATGGTGTTAAAAGTGAGGCAAACGCATTTTGTTTCAACTGCGGTCTTTGGATGTTTCGCCTGCTGAGATTAAAGGGCGTTGCATAATCAAAGTTCAGCCTCCAAAGCCTCCATCGTGTCCATTTACTGATCATGTCTGTAAATGTTGCACATGAACTCAGTCTCATTTATTATTTTTCAGATCATCTAGATAAAATATTTGCTGGCAAAGTGCAAAAAAATTCAAATGGGATTGAGAATCGACTGACGTTGAGATGCTTTTGCTCACATTACTCTGTGATGTTCCTGTTTTTCTACTACTGAAGATAAAGTGTCTAATTAACATTAATTTGTGACAGTTTTAGAAATTATGCAGTTTATTGCACCAGTAGGAGCAGTTCAATTCCTCGGCTGGAGAAAGACTCCCCCTTCCAGCTGCTCTGCTGAGGGTCGCTGAGGGAAGCAGGGAGCCCTCTGGAATCAGACGGGCCAAACATTTTGTGAGATTCGCTCCTTGTGACATGGGTATTTCCTCAGGAAACTGCAGCGGCCAGAGTCAGAGTGTTGCCCTGTTCTGTTCTTTTTGGTTTCACACTTCTTTACCCTCCTCTGTGTGTTTCTGTAAATTTAATTTAAATTTAATTAAAATTTAATTCTGTAAATGTTTCTGGGGCGACTGTGGCTCAGTGGTTAGCAAGTCAGCCTTTCAATCAGAAGGTCAGTGGTTCAAACCCCGCCTCAGCCAGTCCATGTCGTTGTGTCCCTGAGCAAGACACTTAACCCCCAGTTGCTCCCCGGGCGCTTCACGAGGCTGCCCACTGCTCCTTAAAAGGATGGGTCAAATGCAGAGGATAAATTTCCCCACTGTGGGACTAATAAAGGGGTTTCTTCTTCTTCTTCTTCAAATGGAAAGACAAATAAAAACCCACCGCAGGTTTGCCAAAGAAAGTTCCTCTTTCTCTCGTGTTACATATCTTTAGCAATTTCACACATATACAATAGAATTGTGAAACTTCTTTGAAACTTTACCTGGGAAATAAAATGTAAAAAAAAAAGGTTCACACATCCCTAAGGCCTAAGACTAATTGTTAACACATTCCTCCATTTATCATCTACTCCCTCACCACCGGACAGCCACCGCACAGCTATTGGTCGGCTGCACAAGTAAGGCGGGGGGAAGAAACAGTAAGAAAACCAAAGTGTCTGACTCACATGGAAGCCTGCACACACACACACACACACACACACACACACACACACACACACACACACACACACACAAACACAATTGCTTGCTGGTACTTTGTTGTCCCAGACAGACTCCATTAATTGCTACTGAGTCACAAACGGGTGTCACTGCCGGAGCGGTGAGAACAAAAAAAGCTCAGTGACAAACATCGGGCTGAAATGTCTAATGGCAGACACACCTGGGAAAAGAAAAGGCAGAGAGCAATGCCGACCAGGCCTCTGCCGCAAAACAAAGAGAGGATTTTGTTTTTTCAGCCTTTCAACTTGTCTTTGTGCTAGTAAAAAAAAAGAAAGGGAGAGTATTTGGATGAAGGGTGAGATATTTGCACTGTGCAGCAGCTGTGGCCGCGGCCCAGCCGTCAGAAGGCCCTTCTTCATGCTCCGGTTTCCTCCTCAGCTAGATATTTCTCAGTGTGGGACTCCTGCACATTGATCACGGTGCATGTCCAGCACCGACCTATACGCTTTCCCTCGCTGGGCCACAAAGAGAAACCGAGCGGGTTTGAAAGACACTCAGCAGAATCACTGATGCAGAGACACGGGTGAACAGAGTCCTCTGAGTCGGGCTTCGTGGCATGCATTAGCTTCACAGACTTTAAAGCTTGACTTGAAACAAAAAGGAAGGAAGTATGACATTTCAGTAGATTGCATTGCCTTTTACAATAACGTGCAGATATACTGCATGAAAGAACCAATGCTTAGTGCTTTCTGCATATTTGATGAGGCCACATGGCTCAATAATGATTAGAATTCAACTTGACAGAGCCCTTTTTTCTGGGTGGAGCAGGTGTTTGCACACCACAAAACACACTTCACACTTCAGCCTGCATTCGTGTTCTCGGCCTGCGCTCGTGAAAAAGTGTCAATGCCCGTAAGCTGTGAGAACTTTTTTTTAAAGTAAAAAACAACCACCTTCCCTCACAACTTCATATCTGGTGTCAGATAAGTCAATATCAGCAGGTTGTACCACCAGAATGTAAACAACCATATATATACACATTGTAGGGGGTCACCAAACACTCAGCTTTATCAAGTCAAAGTTTCCTGTTATTTTACCCATTTGATGGATTTCCTCTCTGCCCATCATGTTGGAGATTTTTCCCACGAGAACCATTTCCTGCAGACAATGAGCATGTTTTCAGCTGTTGGTCTTGAAAACAGGGATTCCATCCTCAATGTTGTTTCTCGGTAAATCTACATAAATTGTCTAAAAGAAGCAATTATTAAAGTTAAGTTAACCATAACCCAAATAAGAATAGTTAATATATACACAGCATCTCAAGACAAAGAACACCCCCTCCCCCCAAAAACAGATAGGAAACAAAAAGACAAAAAGAGAGGAAATTTATCAGATATTCTTCTCTTTAGCTCTTAAATTAAATTACTAACCAAATGAGACAGCAGACAACTGAAAAGAAGAAAAGGGAATCACAAACAAGAACTACTGTGGACGGAAACAGGTAATAAAGCAAGAAGCTGAGCCGGCAGTCAGGCGGCTAACAACAACGAAGGACTCAGCTGCGGCTCTGTCCGAAGGTAAGAAAAGCCACCTTCCAGCACTCCTGAACGTGTACGTTTTCTTAATAATTCAATGTTTCTCATACACAATCCTTAAAAAAAGAGCTGCTGTAATATTGGGGAATACATTTTTCTTCAAGTCGCAAACCTCACAAAATAATTCAATCCATTCAATACACATTTGGAAAGCGCGATGAAACCAAGAGAGACTTTTAAATGAAGTAGGCCAATAAACGACTATTTATTGGCCTGAAACAGTTACTCCCTGGAGTCTCCCCTGGTTGCATTGCGACTACTCTGGAACAAAATATAATGTGTTGATTGATCTGATTTTAATATATTTTTTTATTTGCATCTTTAATTCATCTCTAATCTGTGAAATGTAAAAAAACGGCTCAATCATTATGGGAGGAAACACTCTGTCTTTGGCCTTCTCTAACACCCCCGCACACACACACACACACACACACACACACACACACACACACACACACACACACACACACACACACACACAAAAGAACTGCCGTAGGTCATAACCCTGCAGTCCAACCAGTCTCACACTGACAGAAAATGGGGGACATGTCAACCTTTACATTGCCCCATTGCGTAACAGCACATTCCATAAACTTACAAAGCAGCCAGAAGTGCACAATGCTTGAATTTTTTTTTTTACACAACATCTCCCTCTCTCTGCCAACTGCTTTTCCTAACGATGCATAAATACTGTAGAAATTAAAAAGCTCGTAAAAAAAAAACCTCTGCCTCTTGTCACCATTCTCACAGCTGTTTTCTTAGTGGGAGGAATCCAGTGGTGGAGTTTTCCTGGCCCTGCATGCCTTTCTCCTGAAGGAACAGACCTGTTAATATCATCCCTCTGCTTTGAGGTGGGTGTGTCTGTGTCTTTTTCCCCCCATGACTGCACTGTTCTCCGTCGTCGTCGTCGTGCTGTTTTGACGGGCTGTCGGCATCTGGACAACAAGTTGCATCACAGCAGGAAAACAATGTCCGTACTCCCAGACTATGCATAGCATGCGGGGGATTAATGGATACCTGATTGCATTGTTTGCTGCTTATTATAGGAAGGTACAAATTTAGCGGCGTGATGTAAACTTATACCTAAGGGTCAGACTTTCTCTTTGCTGCTCTGCGGACTGGTTTGTGTCGGCGGCATCAGACGGTGAAGTGCGGTTAACCACATGGGGGTTCTCACCATGCAGAAGATTACAGTAAAGCAGCGAACCATAGAATTACCCACCCTGCACAACACGACCCAGAAATAGCCGTTCCTCACGGAGGGCCCAGTGTTGACCTCCCCACCCACCACACCTCCTCCTCCTGTCCTCTCCTTCAGCTAATTACGACCCAAAACGCGGTGCTGCTTGGGAAATCTGTCGAAACATCGTCCACTTGGGATTCTTGCAACTCTAGATGAAAGATGCAAAAGGAAAATGGAAGGAAGTGGTTTAGCGCTGTGTTTTCACAGGAAGTCATTATTTACTACTTTCGTTCTGCCTGTGAGGGGGGCTGGAATGGCGTGGGTGTCTCCTGACCTGCTAGATTTTTTAGTGCTGATACATTTGATCCCCCCCCAAATAAATCCCCCTCATGACACAAGCCAGAATAGCTTGGTCCTCTCTCTCTCTCACTTTATCTGCCCCCGTTTCTTTTCATTAGAAGACGTTAATGTTTCACCTTCGACAGAGATAACTGGTTTTTGAGATCGCAGACGGAGAGGAGAGCAAACACCAGCAATCAGAGTTCTAATCCCATTTAAACAATGTTAAAATTCCCGTCCCTGCTCAGTGGCTGTTGTTTTGCCCCGGAGTCACTCGAATAGCAATTAACGCTGCATTGTTTCACCGAGTGATAGCACTGACGGGCCTTGTGTGTCTAGACAGAGAGATACGGCTATCTAAATTACGGCCTATTTTCTTGTCGAGCAGAGAGAGGGATCCCTGAGCCCATTGTTTGGGGGACAGTCCGAGGCCTTGATGTGGGCCCTGGGAGCAGATAAATTGCCAGCAGAAGGATGTGTGTTTGCTCATCATTTAAAAGCAGTTCAGGAAGCACATGGCTGCCGCCAACCACCGATGAGCCCCCTTCGTTTCCTCTGGTTTGCACAGGAAACAGGGCAGGTACTTACCATAAAGCGGGTCCCCTCGTCATCCTCGGCTTGTGGCAGCACAGGACTTCCAATCACTCTGAATTATTTCTTTTTGTCTTGGGTGAACATTTAGAAGCCACAAAGCCAGTGAGCGTACACTGTGGCCCTGAGGTCCACCAGGAGCTCCCAAACAGTCAGCGCACCGGCTTATTTTCAGTTTACGTGGGAGCAACAGACGACTGGGAGGCTGGCTTTTGATTGGTCCTTCGCTTTGTCCGGCGCCAACACGTCACCTTTGAAGCTACTTTAAATGGCTTGACCCTCGTCATCGCCTCAGAGGGAAGACGTTATTTTCAGTGCGAGAAACGGTTTGTTCCTTCACCTTTCAGCTGTGGGTCCTTCACTATGTCTGTCACACTGCTCGCTGTCTCGGCCCCCGACAACTATACAGCCTGAAAATAGACAACCAGACTCCAGCTTACTGAGTCAGCTTTACAGATCGCAATGAAATACCTCGACAACATTTGGACGGGTCGCCTTGATGTTTGGGTTTACTGCGCCCGCCCACGTGATTGGTGGAATCTTGACACACACTAGCAACGTAGTTCAAATTAACTTAGATATGGGTGTATCACACTCAATTGCCAGCTGCGTACGTTTTATGTCACATTTATGCATGGTCTTGGTTTCACTGTTTACTTGAAAACATAATTTGTGGGCTGATGGCAAGGATTGTACACAATTTTTTTTTGCAATAGATAAAGGAAAAACATGTGATGTGACTGTTGCTTGTTTTGTTCATTGAGGGAGAATAATAGAGTCAAATAGTAACATCTTCATCTCTGATAACTCGGTTGATCATTGAACATATGTGGCTGTTCTTATTAGCAGAAGAAAATTATCAGATGAAATGAAACAGAAAGGCTGGAGAGGCTGTAGCAGACAATGTGAGTGAAGAAAGGTTGGCTGCCCTTGCTCCTATTACCGCACACACACACACACACACACACACAGTCCCTTATCACGACTTGTCATCAAGCACTCATATCCTCACATTGTCCCAGAGGAAAGCTGCTGTAGATATAAACTCGATCCAGCCCTCATGATCATCGCCTCCCTGTAAGAAAGAAAATGGCCGTGGGGGTGAGGGGGGTTTTGCACTCATTTCTCAGCCCATAGCGAGTGGACCTCAAGATCCTCGCCAGTGTCTTTTTTATCTCCCTCTCTTTTTTTTCTCAGCTCTGGGATGCAGCTGTAAGCCTGGTGTGACGTCGGTGGGGTTAACGGAAGGGCTGAGGGGTCAGTGGACGCCACAGACGGGGGTGTTTGGACAGGCACAGGGCCAGGTCTGGGGGAACCACTCTGCAGCACCGTGGAGATGGAACAACAGGCTCTTTTCTGTCTTTCACTTACTGTTTACTTTCACTCGGTCTCTCTGTCTGTCTTCTTATTGCCCTGTCGGTCTGCTCTTTATTGCTAGAAAATAAAAAGTGTCCTTATTCACCTCTGAGTCTGAGCCCTGAGGACTCCCTCATCACTGCTCTTATTGACCACTCATGCAGGCGCATGCCAAAAGAAAAGTATCACCATCACTCACCAATCATTTTGAATCTAGAAATCAACCTCTTAATAGCCTCATGTACATGCTAAGAAAGGTTTCTCCCCAACGCGGCACATGTTACTTTACTACCCACCTTTTTATTGCTTTGACTGAGGAGCCTGCAGTCACTCACATTCGTGATGCTTGGGTAAAGGAACTGTGTGTGAGTATGTGTGTGTGTGTGTGTGTGTGTGTGTGTGCACAATGCCTCGCAAACTCTGCTGAAGCCTGTGGTGAGCTGTGGCTGTGGGTCAGCTCACAGCGGTGTCACACAGGCAACTCTAGCTGGAAAGTGTCGGGCTTATTTGTTGTCAAACAGCTGGCATTTCTGCCACAGATCAAACCACCGATTTCGTGCGAAAACGCCATTGGTGGATTTCATATAATGGTGCCAAAGATTACACGCCCTCTGTGTTGATTACCAGAACTGGCTCTCTTTACTCTGAGATGCTTTGGAGATATGATGTGCACACAAATTTAAAAAAAGGTGTTTTTTTTAGTTTTGAGACTCAATTTGACATAATATGGGATATACAACAATCCCTATGCACTACAACCACAATGTGTTTAATGAATGGTACATGGGAAGACATACATATATCCCCTGGCTGCTCCAGAAGTCCCTCCCCCTAGGGGACCAAATACCTCTGGTTGATATTGAGATCACATTGGAGATGGCAGGTGTGAGCACCAGGGCTTCAGGGTAGCCCCGACATGCTGTAAACCTGTTTTCTGCATTTCATGCTGGAGATGCTAACCAGAGCTCGTGATTCCTGATAAGATAACTCAGCCGACTGCAAACAAGTCATGTTTCTCCTCAGGGACGGGTGACGGGGGCCCTCTGCCTCCTCACTATCACTTCTTCTGTCTCATGTCACAGTTAACATCTAACATCATAAGTCGTATAAAATCTGACTCAAAATGAAATTATTCTGTCAAAGAATAACTCTTGTTTTCACTTCACAAGGTCCTTCCAGTCAATCAAAGTACACCAGGTTTCAAAATACTGGCTATTGCTGACATTACAAAAACTGCATAGACTGTTATGTTTCAGTTTTACAGGTATTTGCATGCAAAACATGCAATCCACTGTTTTTACACTAAATGTCTTGGTTGGGAACTGTATGTCCACATGTAATGTTCACATTCAAAAGCATTCCAGTAAAAAACAAATCAGTTTTTTTCCCTTTACTGTTTACTACAGGAGGTACAGTATAAATACTGTTTACAGTATGATAGAACAGAAAAGGTTTTACAGTATTGCTTACAGTGAACAAAATATCCATGAAACACACAAGAGCATTCTGAACAAAAAAACAACGGCAAAAAGCCCAGATAAAAAGGGAGGGGGAACATGACTCCTCAAAGTCCTCCTTTTACTGTATAAGTAATGCCACTGAGTCTAAGCCCGACTGGAATCAGCTGTGGTTTGACCAATTTACCCAACATATATCAGCTGTGTGTCAATTATTCAATTGTTTGTTTATTATCAGCTGAGATATATTGTTTTAGAACTGATATCATTGCAGAAGAGGTTTTTAGACTGTATCTAAGGTTTGGAATACTGTTTTTGCCATTGTGGGATGTTGTGTGTTAACATTCGTAAATAATACAAAAACAATCCATAATTTTGTTGGGAGGTATAGCTTGTCTGTTAAGAAAATGTAAGCATTGTGGAAATGTGTTCACTGACTGCATATTGTTTGAAAACGACATGAAATGTGTGAATGGTATGGCCACAAAAGACCAATGCTGTGCTAATTGTGTTTAGAGTTTTGAAAATGTGACCACTGGTTGAACAAACGCTTGGTAGCGCCTGAAAAAAACTGTAATAGGCCTCATGTTTCCTTCTTTAAAAACTAGGACAATATGAAACAAGCGAGTGAGCTGGCAGAGAGTGTGGGGGTACGAGCGCAGCACGAGGTGAGGTCTGACCCAGATTACTGTTTCAGCTTCAGTCACATATTTACTTTCAGCCACAATTCTCATAGTCAGAAGGCAAACAGCGCGACATTTTGCCTCTGCGGTTTGTTTGGAGGTGGCAACTCGACGCCCAGCGTCTCTCTGTTTTTTATGTCTGTTGTTTCTTTCTATTTGATCGCATGGGCACCTGCTGTGTGTGTGTGTGTGTGTGTGAGAGAGAGAGAGAGGCACTGAACAAGCACAGTCTATGTGTCTGCATGAGATGTCCCACAAATGTTCATATGTGAGCTTGATACAGGCTATCTCTTCCAAATCTGACAAAAAGAATTATGCTGTGTGTCATCCTCAGTAAGCCCGTCAGCGTGTTTAGTGTCTCTCCCGGACAGCCAAGTGGGAGGACTGTTTTAAAAAAGGGCTTTTAGTGGAGTTTCTGGAGAGTATTTTAGTGTCTCTATGATGTTTTACTGTTCCGTCGAGCAGCGGGAGTCTGGGAACGCCGTGGCAGGAATGTTGGGCCTGTACGTTTGAATAAATGTTTGATGTAACCAGAGCCGACTTGTTTTTTTTTTTTCAAGTGGGGGAAAGTGGCAAATTGTTTCCATAAATCCGTGTTTACATTTTTTTTTAGAATTAAGTGGAAAGCATCACAAACCCTCTTCTCTACTAAACTATGCAATGAAACAAACCACATGGACTCATGACTTGTGCTGTCGTTCATTTCAAGAGTAGTTGACTGTTTCTTTTTAAAGAAATAACACGCTGCATGTGTTATTAATAAACTGGAAAAGGAGCTGCCGTTTACTTTACTCATCCAATGGACACGAACGAATGGAAGTCCAATATTCACTCTTTTTTTAGCTCTATTTTGACCTCCACCAACTCTTTAACTTTAGCAGCTATGTTCGCTAGCTCATCGCTAATCTGCCTGCAGTGTGGTTCTGAGCAGGTAGAGGGAATAGGTTTATGAGAGCTTTTACATCCCTAACAGCTGCCCTGCTGCCAGAAAGGAGGTTGACAAGAGCAAACAAAAAAAAAATCGTGGGCCAGAAAACCAAAACAATTGCTGAAAGATGCTAAAACACTCTGTAGAGCTGGGAAACACTGCTGAGTCTTTCACATTACACATCGTCGTTTAATCTATTGCTAAAATAAATAGCATAACAAATTATTTAACTGTGACATTCATCGGGCTGTAACGCGACCTCAGACTTATAGTGTATTCTGTGGTGATGCTCTCATGCCCCCTGCATTGGCTTTGGTGATGTTCTGTGGCTGCATGGGGCGATCGGTCCCTCCGAACTAAATAGAAACCCTGCGACCCTGAGCTTTAAAGTGCAGCTTGGCTCCTATGGAGAGAAACACTGCTTCGCTGAGCCTGTTTTGAATCCCTCATAGTTTTATCACGCATAGTGATACTAATCTTTTTTATTGCGGTATCCGCCGTCAGACAGCGCAGGGATTTGTTCTTTGATTGATTTGAAAACTATCTGATACGCAACACATGGGAATCACGAACACTGACAAACGGTTAACTGCAGTAAATATGCTGTATCTTGAATTCTGTCCTCATCATGTAAAGCACAGTCAGAAATGTCCTGATCAGCATTGTCAGCTCTGCCACGTGCGTTGTTTTGTTCTGCCTAAAGCCTTTCTGGTCCACTGCCAGTCCTGACTCCATGGTTTCTAGTTGCCCGCCGACCAAAAGACTTCAAAACTGAACCTTTTGTTCCGCCGGGAGCATCAGACCGCCAAGTGCAGACAGCAGGACCACAGCGCTGGTTGTCAGTCATTGTGTGTCCAGTATTGTTGTTTTAACTCTCTTTTGAAGCTTAATGAATCCAAACCTCAACATTTTCAGCATCAACAGGGGCCACTAGTGCATCCCAATTGTATTGTTGTTGCCATGTTCCCTTCTCCCTCCATCAGACGGTTCCCGGCCTTCACAGGGCTTCCCGAGCCACACAGGGCTGTTTGTTTTTATGCCGGTTGCCTTCCGCTCAAGGATTGCTGTGGGTGGAAAACAGGGAGGGAGAGACGGCGGGAAAAAAGAGCCAGAAGAAGAGAAGAAAAGAAGGCAAGAGGAACAGCAAGAGGGAAAAGGGATGCCAAGAAAAGGTCCAAAAGACATGACCTCTCTTTAACCTTTTCATTTGTCTGTCACATTGAGGAAAGTTAAAGGAAGCATGAGCCCTAAAATCCCCTAAAAGTTCGCCTCGACCCTGCCTCGGTGTCACTGGTTCATCGCTTTTGATTACAAGCAGGAGAGAGCCGGGATTCAGCCGGGAGGGCCCCGATACACTCTGCTCTCTGACAAATGTGGATTTCGGCTGTGGGCTGCGGAGGCCTGAGGTGGGCCTGCAAACTGAACCACTCCCCTTGCGGACACTTAAGAGGGGCTGTGTGAAAACGGGTGCCTCCCTCTCCCGCGGTCGTGCGTGGGAGGGAGGTCACGGACCCACCCTCCTTATCGAGGGCACGGGCTGACGAGGGGGAAAATAACAGGGCGCACCGGCCCCCGAGGGGAACTCTGCAGTGCCACCCTCTAATCACACTCACTCACATATGGACCAAAAAGTATATACTGTACATTCAATGGAACACAGCTCTACTGCTGTGCACACCCTGAAAACACATGCATGTATAGTGAAGACACATTAGAGATGACACAAACGCAGTGTGGGAACTATGCTGTGGCTTTGGGGAGGCTCATGTTGCAAAGATTTCTTTTTTTTTTATTGCGCCCCCCCTCATGGTGCTGGCTAGAACAGCGTGCATGCTGTTATCTTTATTAGAGTGAATTAGTGATGGATCACCCTCATGCATGAACCATACATCAATAAGAGCCTAATTTTACGCATTATCCATGATCAAGATACAGACTAATAGAAATGGAGGACGAGAGAGAGTTTCCAGTACTGCAAAAAGACAAGGCCTCCTCCCACCAGCACTTAAAACCATTAAGCAGCTAAATCTACTGGTCCCAATGGATCGCTGTGATAAGTGGGTTCACTTTGAGTCGTCTTGATATTATTGTGTTGACCTCTCTTTGAATTGCATTGTTGACCAACAGCCAGCTGTCGTTACACTACTGACCTTTGACTCAAAAGCTTTCAAGGAATGGAAAGTCCAAAATGGAGGTAACTACCGTTTTCATTTTTTTTTACACTATTATTCCCCTTATTTATATTTGTTTCCCTACTTATTTATTTCCTTGTTCGATCATATTTTCATCCCTTGGTACTTTTGGTCTGATAGGCATGTACATAACCTCTGTAAATGTATCCACAACATAAAGTAATACAGAAAAACATTTTTACTCCATTGACTCCATTGACTGATGCTAATCTGGCTTGCTAGCGTATTAGCCATTAGCTCTCCGGCTACAGTAGTTTGCCAACCGTCACTATGTCGTCAAGCCTCTAGAAACCAAATATTTTATGTGATGATGATGAATTTTGCTGTGCCACTCTCTGGTTTGACCTGTCCTTAACATGTGTCCATGCACACACACACACACACACACACACACATACCCACATACACACACACACACACATACCCACATACACACACATAAACCGCAATAGTTGGCGTTGTACCACTTTAACGATGCGTCCTTCCAATCCGAGCGTGGCCCTTTAAATAGACCACTGGGATTGAACCATCACTCACATGTCACTGTGGTCAGAGAAAATATTTTTTGCTTTGACAGAGCTGATATATGGCCACTCAGACTTCAAACGGATTTGGTTTATTTGAACTTGTAGTCTGTTTTACTTCCATTTCACATGACTATTCTCATAAAGTCAGGGGTTTAAAAAGACGAAGGGGGAAAAAAGACATTCTGGCTTTTCACAAAGCTCGGGTTGCACAAAAGAAAGAATTCAGTAGAAAAAGATGTAGATCCCATATAGCTGGTGCAGCGTGTGAGGGATTTCGGTATCGTGTGATTGAAGCTTTGCTGCCAAGCACCGAGGGGGCAGGAGGCTAAAAGCACAGATTTTTTTTTATTACGTTTGTGTGTGTGTGCTTGTGTGCTTGTGTGTGTGTGTGTGTGTGTGTGTGTGTGTGTGTGTGTGGCTGCATGGCTGCATGCACTTGCTGTGTTTAAAAGAGTGTGTATCATGATGGATGAAAAAGAGTTGGTTTTGTTTGAGCGGCGTGGCTTGGATTGATTGTGACTTTCCCCACTGCCAGCTGGGAGCTGCTGGGTAAAATCCATTATAGTCTGTGACTACTTGAGCAGACCGGACAGCTTCACACATTGTGTGCATCATTGGCCCCTTTAAGATGATTTATTTCAGCTCAGTTCCTGTCTGACGTCTTTATTGTCAACATTTGGTGTGATTGTTAACATGACCATATTCTTTTTTTCTTCTTCTTAAGGCTCAAACTTCCTAAGACATCATGAGGTCAGCGGGGAAGTGACTTAAGTGTTTATACGTTGGTACTGTGTGTGTGTGTGTGTGTGTGTTTGTCAGTGTTTAAGCCCATCACGTGATCAGATAAGACTAGAGTGAGGTTCAGGCTCTCTGCAGAAATTCTCCTCTGAACCACGGGGAAGATTTATGGGTACCATGGTTGCAGGGGGATGATCGCTCGGCTCAATGTCTTCATTGTGCTGAGAACATGTGTGACACTGGGTGAAACGAGGTGCATGGGGCGATACTCAATCCCCTTTCTGAAGGGGGGATTAAAAGGGCAAAACCAGGCACATGCACACGTAAGCCCAGAGAGCACGGACGGCACACAAACACGATCAAATCCCTTCACACGTCAGAGTTAAAAGCATCTCTCTGCTTTCAGGAGAGTTGTGAATATTAAGCTGAGACTTCAGCATAGAGTGAAATGATTAAGGGCCAAATGTTCTACAAATTAAAGACTCAATTCTGCATTTAAAACCCCAGGAGGAAATAGTTTTAAAATAAAACATGTTGTTGCCCGTGTGGCTCCCATCATCATAAATATTGCACCTGTGTTGATCGTGAGAAGAGTACGCGTAATGCAGCTTCCAACAGCAGGGCAATAAAAACTAGCTTTGTGAGGTTTTTCATACATTTTTATTTGGGAGACAAATGTTCGCCCAACATTTGCAGGCCAGAACATTTTATCACCCATTTTCACAAGAATAATGAGTCCAATAATTTTGTTTATGACCAAATACCTGCAGAACTAATGACATTCCTATCAGCCTCGGCTGCACTTTATGTTTCATCCTAAATAGCTAGTTTTAGCGCGCTACACTCAGATGGTAAATATGCTAATCTGCTAAATATGTCATGTTAGCCATTGGATGGTAGCATTTAGCTCCAAGCACAGCTGTGTATAGCCATAACAAGTGTCACTGTCAGCTCTTATTGGGATTTAAATATTGCTATATTCAATATTTTACCATTTTGATTTAGCTGGTATTAGCTTGGCCATTGATGTGATGGGTTGTAAACAAGATTGACAAACAATAAAAATGTATAGATCAAAATGTACCCTACGCTTTTGATCTACCATAGTTTTGTATAGCTTTTCACCAACCCAACATACATATGTTAATGTTAATCACTATGTCCGGTATACATTGGTTTATATATATGTGGAAATCACTAACAGTTTCTTTCGAGATTTGTCCTTCATTACGTCACCAACTCTCTCCCATATTCTTCCTGATTCTCTCGTGTGACTGTCGAGTAAAGCCAAAAGCAAACAAGACTTTTAAAAAGATAGAAATCTGTATAGCAGCCAAATGGTTTCACAGCTTGGAAGAAGGCAAAGACACAAAAGATAAGCATCCTTCCCTGTTTTTCTTGGCTCATCAGTCAGTTGGACAGGCAACAAGAAGTTTGGACACTGGAGCCTTACGGAAATGCACTCTTCATAATTGGCATATCTTTGGTCACGTTCATAGCCAAGTTCACTATTTTTCCCACACACACAAAAGAGTGGCTCACCAACCGCTAAAGCCTCAGTCAATAAACTGTCAAAGCTTGTCTTAAATCATTCTCTCGCCAGCTGAAGACAGTTGAAAATGTTCCCGTGGCATCCCATAAAGAACAGTGGGTTATTACGCAAACAAGCAGGGAGGGCATGTCAGAACCTGTATGGCCTGTCACAGAAACATATTGCAATGTGTCGGTGCCAGAATGATGACGAGTGCTTTTCAGCTTTCCCTTCTGAGTTCATATGTCCAGCAGTTACAGCCATTTGTCCAAATGCATGTATGTATGTATGTATGTATGTGTGTGTGTGTGTGTGTGTGTGTGTGTGTTTATGTGTGCTACGTGAGTGAATACATGCTATTATTCAGGTTTGCGTAGAAGGCTGAGTGGGCAGTGACCTGAATTTCCCAATCATAGGTCGCTCATCCCCAGGAAAGAGAAAGGGAAACTGCTGTGAGTCAGTCAGCAAATACTCCCATGACTGATCGTCATCGTGGTGACAATCTGTAATCACCCCAAATGCACCCCTCAGGCCACCTGCGGTGAAAGTTCACCTGCTATTTGCAGAGCTCGGTTTTTCCTCAGATATAAATGTCACCAAATTCACAAAAAACAATGACATTGTCATGTCAGCATAACCAGCAGTAATTGTCTGATTGTAGCCAAAGATATATTACATAAGAAAAGGTGAACGTTAGCATGCTGGGCTAACTAGCTTACCACCTACAGTCGCAAACCAGCCCTGGGATTATCGAAGGTCAGGGACATTTCATACAACATTAATTTGAGGGGTTACAGGTTACATGTAAAATATTTTTTAAGTTCTTTTCAGGACCAGCACATCTGTGTAGTATTTCCCCGCTGTGCTTGTCCTGGATGCTATCAGAGCGAATCGGCTAATTAGTAGCTTTGTCCTGCTCAGTTGGATTCAACTAATTCCCAAACTCTACACTCACAAGGAAAGATAACTCTTGTTACGCTTAGCAGCAAAACAGGGTTAGAACAAAATGGCTGTGTGAATTTACGTTTTATAGGGCTAACTATCTCAAAACGGCGGTACAAGATGTCCTCTATACTTAGATACTCTATACTACTTAGATCATCAATTGCTGACACAGCTGATGTAGCCATAAATATGTGTATATATAGGACCTTTTACAGGGTTCTCGTTTTGAAAGTCAGCTGGAAACAATAGTTGGCTTTAATAGCTAACGTAAACTAGCTACAGCTGATATGATCTAGTAGCAACTGCTGTCAATTCAGCTGGAAAAGTCAATGGATCGGATGGAAAGGAGTAGCAACACTAACAAAACATTCCTCTTTCAACAAGATCCCATAAGGCTCAACAAGAGGTCTGGAGCAACGTGGGCCAGTCTGCATGACTTACATCTCACATTGTGCATGTAATGTGCGCCTCCTGCCATGGAACATACTTCGGCGCAGTACCGTACCATATGGGTTTGCACAAGAGCAGCTAAAAAGAAACTAGGAAAACCTGCTTTTGCATTTCCAGAGCAAACAGTCGCAATCCAACAAAAATAGATGCTCAAGACATTAGTTGTGAAAAGTGGACACATATTAAACCACCTGGGAAGCAAATACAAACTGCTCTGCATGTGAATCCATCCACATTCCACCTGTGTGTTCACAGGCTGTGCCGCCGCTGCCGCTGTCCGCAGGGTGTCAAAGGTCATGGGGCAGCCGTGTTTGGGACAGCGGGTGGGGGGGCTCCAAAACGTGTGGAACATCTGAAAAAGAGACCAGGTGGGTTCCCTGATGGCATGCCAACGGAGGAATGTGTCTGTCAGCGTTGAACTTGTCCGCTGGGAATCGCCCCTGGTATGTGTCAGCGTCACAGCTGAAGGTGTCGGGATCAGATGGTAGAGCGGGACTGGTGTGTGTGTGTGTGTGTGTGTGTGTGTGTGTGTGTGTGTGTGTGTGTGTGTGTGTGTGTGTGTGTGTGTGTGTGTGTGTGTGTGTGTGTGTGTGTGTGTGTGTGTGTGTGTGTGTGTGTGTGTGTGTGTGTGTGTGTGTGTTAGAGTATAGACACATCCTGCAGCATTAACCTGTATAACCGGCATGGTACATCAGTCTGGATGAACATGCATTTATGCAAAACAATGAGAGTTGGTTTTGATAAAAAGAAAAGTATGATGTGCACATAAAACATTATCAACTCAGATCAGAGCCTCAGATTAGAAAATATGTCTTTATTTATTTATAATGAAAAAAAGATTAAAATAAGATGCTCTTGCTCCTTAACATCCCTGCGTGCACAAGTGTGCATGTGCTGTTCTGTCAGGGGAGTGAAGATGGATTATGAAGGGGCCCCTGCTGGGAGAACACCAGGCTCTTAAAATGTAGCAGTCTGACCTCTAAATACACACCAGGGCACCCCGGGGTCACGGCCCCCGGGGTGCCCTGGGACCAGTTGCTGCGTGGGCCCTCTCGACTCACGAGTATGGCGGGTTGGGGTCACGGCATGTGACCCAACCACTTGCTTCAGATGTCTGGTGAATACTTTGACGTGGTGCACCTATGTCACCAAATGTCACACTTCCACACCAAGAGAGATCTTGTGTGTGTGTGTGTGTGTGTGTGTGTGTGTGTGTGTGTGTGTGTTTCTTTTTCTCTCCTCCTCGCTGCTGTTTGGAAGACGTGCGCGGTGAGTAAGTGGAGAGTGGAGGAGTTTCCGACGAAGCAAGCCAACCTCACGGCTTTGTTTCTGGAAGGATTACTGCGACCAGGTGGTCCGTTCCCACTGATTTCTCACAACCAAACTTTGGAAAGCCTCATGAAAGGGAGAGTGTGGCCACAGCCCGGCGGGTGTGTTTACACACTGGATTTGTGTAATAGTGTTGCCCGGACTCACCACCGTCACAGGACCCCGAAATTCACATCTTGTCCTCTTTCCTTTTCTCAGGAGATTCTCGTCTAAACAAACTCTCATCTCACCAGATGCATTTGTTTCCTCTGTGAAAAGCCTCTGTGTCCACTTTGGACAAACTGTAACCTGCTGTCACAACAATGCCAGGTCAAGATGATGACAGAGCAAGATAGGCGTCCCATCTGAGGCTGGTTTGAAAAAAAGTGTCAGACGCAAGTGTGTATTGCTGCCATTGTGTTCCTTCCATCCTCCAGGCTCTGTATCTGACTGCAGCACAGGGCGAACACGGCCCTGCAGAGTCCCGTGAGTCCCAATAGGTTCCTGCAGGCTTTTACCATTGGTTTAGTAGTTTTCAGGGTTTAGGCATACAATTAATAAATAAGAAATAAGCTCACTGAGGTCAGCAGTGTGTTTTATGGCATTCGGTTCACTTGTCTCAACTCAAACTGGAGTGTAGATGTACCCAGTGGGGGCATAAAAGGCTCGTGTCAACACAGTTTCTATGAGCTTGGAAATGGATGTAATAAAAAGTTGATTTGGTCGCCAGAATATTGTATTATTGGTGTAAGGGCGCCCTCTACTGGAAAGATCAGGGAACTCTTTAAATTGTTCTGAATTAGTCAAACTCAACATTTAGCAGAGGCGATTTAGTTAAGCTCTGAAGACACAATACTTGGCATCGCGATTGTAAATGATTATTATAATGTTATGGTGAAACTGAACTGTGCGATTGACATCCGGTTCCTTAGACGCTGTTTCTCTTTTATCCTCCTTGGTGGCCGTCCCCCCTCCGATACTTTAGCCAAAGTTATTACACATTTCAACATGTTAATGAGTTGGACCATCTGATCTGGGTTTGTGTTTTCCTGTTGAGGCTGCACCAACAAACCATAAAGTGGAAGTTGTATGACATTACCATCGACCACGTTTCCTCATAAAGAAAACGTCTAATTCACCTCAATGCATGTATCAGATTGTTTGGTATTGCCTTCAGGGTCAGGAGCTCAAGCCTTATGAGTTACATTTAGGTTAATAGTTTAATTGAGGTGGTGAGCCTCTCAAATACAGAAGTGTCTTTGGTTTCTAAACAGTTTAGTTAGTAATAGAGCTTTTTCAGACCTTTTGGCATGTAAAAGCAAGAAAATCACAGGCGTTAAGTACGTACCATTAACGAGGGCTCTGTTCCATTTAGGTGTCCCAGTAAGTGAGCATGCACACTACCAGGACCATGAAACATGTGCATGTGAGTGGAATGTAGTCATGATTTATGTTATTAATGATACCTGCACAGCTCATGGTGTGCAGCCGACTTCTGTTGTTTTTTTTAGGACAAAAGACTGCGTATGAATTAAAACTAATTACATCCAGTAAACTAATCAAATGAAGTTTGTTGAGAAGCGTTGTTGGCATAAATAACAGCATGCGTTGTATGAATGTGAACTCCCCAGACTGCTTTTCAGTCCGTGTACAAGGCAGCATTATAGTTTCTGTTAAAATGACTTTTCTGTTAAAACCGAGTCCAAGGGGCTGTCAGCTACATTATTACATCAAACTGAAATAAATACTAGAATGTATTTAGTTTATGCAGAAGCTGCATTCGTGTTGCTGTTAAATGGTAGTTGTTTTTCATACCTGTCCCCAAAATTAGCTGTATAGTGGCCTGAATTCGCCCTGTGGTCGCGAGGCGATATTTTTTTGAAGGCGTTTCGTTTCCCCGCCACTAGATGGCGCCACACGGTAATGGCGACGCCGCGCTGAGCTCGACCCAACCATGTCAGTCCCGTCAACTGACTCCAACGATTATTGAGAAAAGTGTCTTCAGACAGGAGCAGAATGAGACGATGACACACACACACAGAGAGAGAGAGAGAGAGAGAGAGAGAGAGAGAGAGAGAGAGAGAGAGAGAGAGAGAGAGAGAGAGAGAGAGAGAGAGAGAAGGTTGCATCGCTTTATTGTGTTATGGAGCCGTTTGTCAGTCCATAAATAATGTGTTAATGAGAAGCTCTACTCATGAAATTTACACATGTAGCCTATCCTCCCCTATGAAACTCTCTCTCTCTCTCTCTCTCTCTCTCTCTCTCTCTCAATTCAATTCAATTCAATGAGCTTTATTGGCATGAATGTACAAAAAGACAATATGGCCAAAGCATTACAACAACAAGAGACAAACACAAAAATATACAACTTACATGGACAACCACAATAATAATAAAACAGATCTCTCTCTCTGTGTGTGTGTGTGTGTGTGTGTGTGTGTGTGTGTGTGTGTGTGTGTGTGTGTGTGTGTGTGTGTGTGTGTGTGTGTGTGTGTGTGTGTGTGTGTGTGTGTGTGTGTGTGTGTGTGTGTGTGTGTCTGAGTGTTGCAGATGTGTTTGGCTCAGCACCTCTCCGTTGTCTGAGTGCGTTTCATGCAGTTATGATTCATGATACCTTAAATTACACGTTATATTATTGTCCACCGCGCTGCCAAGATTTTAAGGGAATCAAGATGAGAGAGATGGGGGCATTGTGTGAAAACAACCTCAGCCTCTTTGAAGCCGTTTCCACGTCTCCCAATGAAAAGCACGCTCTTTTTGTATTTTTTTTTCTCCAATATTTTATCACTCTCTGAATCATGCGAGCGGCTCGAAGTTTTCACTGAGATAAGAAAACATTTCCAACTGAAGGAGCCCGTCACAGCTCCTTCTAACGGGTTCATGTATCCAGTGATCCGGTGAGATCCCGGCCGGGTTAGTCCGGCTGATTCTTCATCTGCGGGACAAAACAAACAGGATCTCCAACAATGCGTGTTTGTGTTAGATAGCAGGCTTTGTTATTGTTAAAATATGCGCGTAATGTGGCTTCTGGGTAAAATATATATATATATATTGATTTGAGCGTTTCCATATTCCGTCTTTTAATAAAAGAAAAGCATGAAGAAAAAAACACCTGTGACGCCGAAGCCCAAATTTAATGGCGCATAGCTTTAATGAAATTGTGGGGGAAAAAATAAAATTGGAGGCCATATCTGTAAATTTGACATCGGGAAGCGTTCAACGCCAGCTGCGCGCGCAGGACAGTTGGGTGCATTTATTGTTGAAAATGTCCATCATCGTCCCCCTGAGTCGTTTGTCCCCCATATACATGTCTCACGTGATGTATATATATATATAAATAAAACATATATACCTTGAGCTTGTAGTGATTTGACGCTCCCGCGCTCTCGTCTTCATTGAAGCCACACAACGCGCACGGGGGCCTGCTTCCAATCTGAAGACATGCGTGATGAATTTGGGAAATCATCTGCAGCTTTGCTGGTACCGTATAGAGAGCCCACCCAGCCCGGACCCAGTCCCCCCCTCTGCCCCGGGGTATCAATACGATTAGAGGCAGGAAATGTGGGAATCCCCAACAAAGGGCTCCATCATTAAACACAAACAACCAGAGGCCTCCCAACAATACCGAGAGCGCCCTCCGCTCCTCACTTCTCTTTTAAGTCCGCGCGAGAGAAAATCTACTTTCATCCCAATATCAGCACTCTGCTTCCAGCCGCCCATTATTAAAGAAGATAATCCGACGGGGTGGGGGGGTTATGGCGGACTTTGAGAGGTGTGCGTTGGAGCCGAGAGCAGAGTATAGAGTTTCTAACCCCACTGATCTCAGGTTGTGCACATCAAATATATCAAATCAAAAATTATTTATTTAATACGTTTTCACACATGGTGATGTTTATCGATATATAAAGTTCTTTCAGGAAAAACGAAAAACATGCAGAGCCACACTATGTTCGTTCAAAGGACGGGCAGATAAAATGGTTGGTTTTGCGCGCACGCACAAAATTACCCATTCCGGGTTTTTACCCCCCAACGTCTGAAAACATGTAATTGTGCTTCAAGTGTTGGTGCGTAAAGAGGCTGCAGAGCCTTGGAGGGGGATTAAGGCCTAAATCTCTGCCGCACTTAGGGACCCCCCCCCCCACCCACCCACCCCCACACACACCCCCCCACACACACACACACACAGTCTTTTAATGTCAACCAAGTGTATCTGAAATTAAAAAAGATGGTCGTTTATTATCATTTCCTTCTACATGACAGTTTTCCCCTCCTGCTTTTTGGGTGAATATAACATTAAAAAAGGACTTATTTTAAGAAATATTTATAAAAATAAATTAAAACGCAGAATTCAATATGTATTAAGAAATATATTGAATATTGATTATAATAATAATAATAAAACAATAATAATCATAATAATAGATTTTACCAGTTTGGGGAAATAATAACTTGTAATTTAAAAGTCAAATAATATATTTTTTGACTTCATATGTGGCCTATTGTTAAGCATCAACAAATCCTTTCACTCCCTGCCCATAAGGATGTTTTCACTGAAGGAACTCGCGTCGCGTGGACTTGGCACTCGTGAGCCGATGATGAGAGTGCGCCACGCACGGGAGGCTGGTACCGGCCTCCTTGGTACCCGACGCGTCGTTTTCATTGGTCAGGATCCTTTTCCTCGAACCTCAACGTGACATCACATCCACCCGACCCGCAGGAAAGCAACCGAGATTACAGATGATGCTGGACTTCTCAGAGGACGCGCGCACTTCTTTTGTTTTTTTACGCTTCACGCACAAATCACTCGCGGAGCAGTGCTCTTCTTAGCGAAATATAAAGCACATTGGCGCGTGCGGTTTGCAGAGTCCGTTTGCAGAAAAAGTAGGAGGAGGATTGCGCTCGGATTTTCCCTTCTTTTTTTGTGAATGGAGATTAGTCCTGCGTAAAAAAAGAAAAGAAAATAATCTGTTCATCGCATTGAAGAGAAGAGCTGTCACTCTCCCACCTGTTGGCAGGTGGTGTTGGCTTTCACCCGCGGACATCTACTATGACATTGGGTTTGGAAATCATGGAGGATATTGTTATCGACGTAGTAGGGGAAGGACTCAGAGACAGCGGCGAAGAGCAGCTCCTACCTTCGGATGAGTCTCGGAGCGAGCAGGAGCGCAGCGACGAGACCTGCAGCAGTCGGAGCAAGGAGCGGGACTACAGTCCCGACCCGGGGTGTCCTTCCCCGGCCAAAAGCAAAGGTCCCGCGTCCGTGAAGCCCCCGTACTCGTACATTGCCCTGATAACTATGGCTATTCTGCAGAGTCCGAAGAAGCGGCTCACCCTCAGCGAGATATGCGACTTCATCAGCCAGCGCTTCGTGTATTACCGGGAGAAATTCCCCGCGTGGCAGAACTCCATCCGGCACAATCTGTCGCTGAACGACTGCTTCATAAAGATGCCCCGAGAGCCCGGCAACCCTGGCAAGGGCAACTACTGGACGCTGGACCCCAACTCCTCGGACATGTTCGAGAACGGGAGCTTCCTGCGGCGGAGGAAGCGCTTCAAGCGGCAGCACTTCCGCTTCGACCCGCTTAAGGAGCAGCACCTGGAGCCCAGCGGGCTGCACGGCTTCGCGCACGGCGCCTACGGGTTCGGAGCCGCGGCCCTGCAGCTGCCCGGTCTGGAGATCTACCCGTACCTGCATCACCACGCGCACGCGCCGTGCGGGCCCGCCGCCATCCCACCTGTCAGCAGCATCCTGCCGGCGCTCTCCAGCTTCTTCTCCCGCAGCGCGCTCACGGCCAAGGCTTTCCTCCAGGCGCAGCCAGGCATCGAAGCCTTCTCCCCGGCCCAGTGCGCGGCGTACGCCTCCCCTCTGACCTCCAGCGCGGCCTTCGCGTCCCCCGCGCTCTTCCACCCGGCGGCGGCTCCGCACTTCCTCAGTTTACACGCGGAGTATCAGAAACTACAGACTCCGCGTGGCAGCGTGGACCTGGCCAAACACATCCACGCCGCTCACAATGAGTGATTCTCGGCACCGCGGGACTATGAACTCGAGTTTTCTCAGGTAACAGAGACGCTGTAAGCAGTCTCCCGCCAGCATGGGAAGATGAATAATCTGCTTTCAAAGAATGTTGTACATATGTTTAAAAAGAAAATCTCCTTTTCACTTTTATGACAAAAAAAATATGTTTCAGCAAACGTCTTTTTTTATTATCTTGAATTATCTTCATTTAAACATATATATATATTTAAATGAAGAGTTTCCTTTATTTTTTTCTGGAAAGAAATAAAAGTGAATATTTAAACCTTGCGTACAGTTGTATTTTGTGCTAATCCACGTGGTAATTTAAAAGCTGTTTATTTATCTTATGGAGTATCTAGAAAACCCCAGACTTGCTTTTAGATGTCACATGTTTACTCTTTTTACTATCAGTTCCTGGGTTTCGTGGCAATAAACCGAAATGACCTTCATTCAAACGTTAATAATTACAGACTTGGCAATCAAGTAATAGTAAATAATAATACAAAAAAAAAAGTAAAGAATAATTTGACGTATGACATAAGCGGAGACCCACCAGTCTAAAAAATGTGATTCACTTCAAATAATCTCTCAAATAAAATACAAATACGTAATTACAGTCATACAAATTACATCTTTGTCGATCATTTCAGGTTGGACGTTGATTTGCATACGACTTCAACGACTGAGTTGCTCTGAGTTAGAAAATAAAAATAAAAAAATATATTTCATGTTAGAAATGACGGGAAAAGTAGCAGAATGCCTGATTGACAGGTCCAGGTGTCAATATCAAAGCCTGTAACATAAATGGGAAGAAGCCGTAATAATAATAATAATAATAATAATAATAATAAGGCTTCAAGATCAAAAACCTTTTGCATGTAATCTGAAGTTTAATGTGTGTGTGTGTGCGCACGTGCGTGTGTGTTCAGGGACATAACGCTGAAAGTAGACATGGCATTAATTGCCTTATTTCGCAGGGCCACACACACACTCCTGCTCCCGCAAGAAAATCTGTACAGCACATTTTCATGTCAAAGTTCTCATCTGTTGAATAATAGAGATCATAAAACCTCCGGAGCGGTTCTTAGTGCATCACTTATTATTTAGTTTATTAATAAACGTCGAGAAAGTGTTGGTCGAATGTTTTGTTATTTCTGATTCGTATTTAAAATGTCTTTAAGTCCTATTTGAAATCATGCATTTTAAAAAGGTACCTTCCTTGTATAATTCATATTATGAACTAATGCAACAATTATAAATTCTTTACTTTTAAAGAAATAATCCAATAATTCAGTTTATTAATAATTAAAAAGTTAATATTTATCGCTTAGAAATTGTCAATGCTGACATTGTACAGAGGAATCCAAGCAGTCTGACTTATACATGTTTATTTTCCATTTACATGCTTGTGTATAAAGGTCGAGCTGTTTAGAAAGCTGAATCAAATTCAGCATAATTAAATTAAACCATAATCCATCATCTCACCAAAACAAATAAGCTAATTATTTCTGTGTGTGTGTGTGTGTGTGTGTGTGTGTGTGTGTGTGTGTGTGTGTGTGTGTGTGTGTGTGTGTGTGTGTGTGTGTGTGTGTGTTTGTGTGTGTGTTTCTCCAGGTGAAAAAACACACGCATACAGGATAAGTTCACAAAATTTGTCCCAAAAAACTAATTTATCCGCGTTATAATTCAGGTTATCCCATCTATTTCGTCCTTTCTCTTTTTTTCCTATTTAAGCCGCTTCACAGCAAGAATGACAGTAGTTAAATAATTCTGGGTTTGAGAGCATGGAAGTATTTATTTAATTCTATTTTGAGTCTGGTTTAGATGGATTACCGCGCTGAGGCTCTTGGACGGGGCTGATGGATCACACCGCACGCTCAGTCCTTTAGCAGACTTTGGCACCCAGTGAGGGCCTGAAACAAATAAAAAGATTGTTACCTGATGGTGAGCTGCTAAGCAAGAGGAGCACACGTTCTCATTGATTTCCCTTCGCTCCGTTCGGGAGATCCTTACAGTCGGGGACACATTTTTGATATAATCCAATCTGTTTTGAGGTTTTTCTTTCTTTTTTTGTCCAAATCCAAATGTTTATTATTTTCTCTGCTAATCTTAAACAGTGCGGCGAGAGCTGCAGTTAAATTGATCCGACATGAGATTCATATCATACGCCGCTGCACCACTTCTGCTATTAGAACTTATCTGATTGGGAAAACCAAACATACAGTTCAACGTGTATTCCTTTTCATTCTTGTCTCCACTCAGTCTCAATGCTTCGCATGTGGGGATTTGAAAATGTCACAACTAAATATGGAGATGCAATATAGAGGGGGTTGTGACTCTGGAGCTGCAACCATGGAAAATGTTGCGTGTGATCCACAAAGCAGGCCTCGTGTGCAGACACACAAATAGGATGTGTCCCCACAAGGTAGTGAGACAGTGTGTGTCAGGTAGTGAGACAGTGTGTGGCAGGTAGTGAGACAGTGTGTGTCAGGTAGTGAGACAGTGTGTGGCAGGTAGTGAGACAGTGTGTGTTAGGTAGTGAGACAGTGTGTGTTAGGTAGTGAGACAGTGTGTGGCAGGTAGTGAGACAGTGTGTGGCAGGTAGTGAGACAGTGTGTGGCAGGTAGTGAGACAGTGTGTGTCAGGTAGTGAGACAGTGTGTGGCAGGTAGTGAGACAGTGTGTGTTAGGTAGTGAGACAGTGTGTGTCAGGTAGTGAGACAGTGTGTGGCAGGTAGTGAGACAGTGTGTGTTAGGTAGTGAGACAGTGTGTGTTAGGTAGTGAGACAGTGTGTGTTAGGTAGTGAGACAGTGTGTGTTAGGTAGTGAGACAGTGTGTGGCAGGTAGTGAGACAGTGTGTGTCAGGTAGTGAGACAGTGTGTGGCAGGTAGTGAGACAGTGTGTGGCAGGTAGTGAGACAGTGTGTGTTAGGTAGTGAGACAGTGTGTGTTAGGTAGTGAGACAGTGTGTGTTAGGTAGTGAGACAGTGTGTGTTAGGTAGTGAGACAGTGTGTGTTAGGTAGTGAGACAGTGTGTGTTAGGTAGTGAGACAGTGTGTGTTAGGTAGTGAGACAGTGTGTGTTAGGTAGTGAGACAGTGTGTGTCAGGTAGTGAGACAGTGTGTGTTAGGTAGTGAGACAGTGTGTGTCAGGTAGTGAGACAGTGTGTGTTAGGTAGTGAGACAGTGTGTGTTAGGTAGTGAAACAGTGTGTGTTAGGTAGTGAGACAGTGTGTGTTAGGTAGTGAGACACGGCGATGTTGTGGTCCTTCAAGAGCATCAGGGGGAGAAGACATATTTGTCTTTGGGACGGGTTTGCAGTCAGGGAGGGGGAGAAGCTGGTGCACCTGATAAAATAAGCAAGTCAGACACCCCAGGCTTGTGATTGTGTGTGTGCGTGTGTGTGTGTGTGTGTGTGTGTGTGTGTGTGTGTTGCTGTGACTGCACATCAGTTTTCCATCCAGAAGGAGGTGAACGTTGCCAGCACACTGCTTCAAACGTCTCTATACTTTCCTTCTTCCTTTGTGCGTCATTGAGTGTGACATGCTTTATTAAAGCCCCACTTATATTACGAGCAAGATTTTCCTGTTTGCAAACCATGCTTTTCATTTTTTTTTTCATAGTTTATCTTTTAGTTTATCTCCAAGTTAGATTTCATGTAATGTAATGTTTGACAAAGAGGGGGGATGGGGGGGGGGGGGGGTGTTTGTAATTGAATGTGTCACCGCAGAGATCCTACCCCACCAGTGCACACGATGACTGGGCATATATTTACATGGCGACCTCTCAGTGGTGCGGGCCACGTTGTGCTCGGTTCAGCTCGGACTATCAGGTCTGAGTTATCACGACTCATGACGCCCCTCTGATGTGGAGCTCCTTTCCCTGGGAAAAGTGAGTCGACTCCATTCATGCCTAACGCCGCCGTGCTTTCGCTCTCCACTCGCCAACGCCAAGCCAAACAGGCAAGATAAACTCATCGGTGGAGCGCCTCGCTGCCTCTGCTCCTTCGGCTCCTTCTGCTTCCACAGATACCCAGAGTGCAAGGGGAGCGCTGCATTCTGGGATACCCCCCCTGCAAGTTCAGTTGGGACAGGACAAACAATGCGTCCGTGTTGTTCCATGGAGTTTGAAATGCATGATTGGGAATGAATTCCCTTCAAATGTTCCCCCTGACGTATAGCCCGCTGCTTTTCTTTGTAATGCGGGTTGTTAGTCTGCAGACACACTAAAAGTCATGATGGCTTACCTTTTACACGCTACTCACAACCCCCAAAACAGCGGGTTGACCCGGTGTTGCTGTTGTTTTTGTACTGTTCTTTTAAAGGGTCAGAAATAGCCCCATATTAAAGAGTGCATTTGTGAGTGTCATGCCGTTCCCTTTGGACAGTTTTAAGATAAGACTGGTTGCATTTTACAATAGCCAGTGGGGGAAATAACTCACGAGTGTTATAAAAGGCGACAACCCGTTGGTGCTGGATAAGGTGACCTCTTTATTGTGATTTTTAGTGTCTGTGTGTAACTGAACACCTGATTGCCAGAGGCTGATTTGTGTTGGTCTTAAGTCTTTCAAGGGGTTTATTTGTGCGTCCATAGACTCAGAGTTTGGAGAATATGAGGGTGCTGTGGTTTTTCAGTTATCATTAGTAAATCTCTCACCTTCCTGCTGAGGCCCATCACAGCTGAGGTTTTCGCTCCTCTCACTTTAATGGCTGATTTCCACAGGCCTCACTCGCCCCCTTGGCGTTTGCTTTTCCTGGCAGGGCCAATCCCCGCTGCCCTGCTTCAGGGAGTTATTCAATTATAAATCTTCCCCCCTTACCTCTCCCTCTGCTTTCCCTCTCTCACCGGCCTATGCGTTACCCTGCCAAGCCCAGTAAAACATGCTGCTCCGTTAGTGCCCCGCTCTCCAGTCTCGTGCCCAAGAATTTATTATGCTCAGGGTGGTGAAGCGGAGTGCGGTGTGTTTTTGGGAAAGGGACCCCCCCTCAAGCATCGGTGCCAACAGATGACAGTGACATATAGCAGGAAAGCCACCCAGAAGGAGAATGATCTCACACCTCAGCCACGCGCTCCGAGGGAGTGGGAGAAAATAGAGAGAAAGAGGAGAGAGCTGCAGCTGGGGGCAGAGGGGACAATACAAGCAAGATGAAAAGAGGCAAAGGATGGAGAAACGCAACGGTGGAAAGGAAAAACAAACATCGGATAACTGAGAGCCAACCGTAAAAAGCAAGTCAATGATCTGACGGAGGAGAAGTGAACCAAAAATAAACTTGAACATTATGTCTTATATCCGCATAAACACAACTATGTTAAACCTCTTAGATATTCTATCCTTACCCTCAGACCGTGGCTTGTTCTGGAGGAAATGCACTGCTCCATTTGGCCTCTTCAGAAAGATCCTCAGATCGTATTGCAGATAGATCCTCCTCTTCACGGCATCTGTTTCTCAAGAATCTGCATTTCACCCTCTTGTTGCTCTTTATTTTATAGCTTCGTGGTACCTCACTGTTCCCCAGCTGGAGACCTCATGGCCCCGCCGCGGGTGCCCATGGAGCTTGACATCTCCAGGTTTCATGTGTACCACCACGTGCCCGCATTGGGCGTCGCCGTGCGAGGTATCCGCTCCAGGTACAAGGCGCCCAACCAACGAGAGCGACTGCTCGGCCCTTTACAGGCCCGAGATCAAAGTGTGATGTCACCCACGGCAGCCCCAAAACCACTTATTGCACCAAATGAGAGCCATTAGCCATACAAACAAAGATTGAAAGCGCTCTGTTAATCAAAAGGGGAGCAGGAAACACAATTAACATCTGGGCCAAGATGTGTCAGAGAGGGGTCAGGCTATAACCGTGCCGGCTCTCATTACAGACGTACAGTCCGAGGCCTGGCGGTCGGCGTGCGGCCTAATGAGAGTCGGCAAACCTCAACCTGAATCCGACTGATCTCTGAGGAAGACAAAGTGGTCTGCCTTCCGCACTAAGCATCGGCATGGAGAGCTTTGAACATAGCCGGGTTAAGAGCTGGAAACTCCCCCCCACACACACTTTCTCTCTCTCTCTCTCTCTCTCTCTCTCTCCACTCACTCTCTACCTCTCTCTCCCTCTCTGTCTGCACTTTCTCTCTCCACCTCTCTTCCCCATTACATTTGGTTTTCTCCCCTCAATAACGTCTGCAGTGGCATATTACAACTTGGAAATGGTTTTTAAAAGGGAGTGGAGAAGGGTGCCAGAATGGGAAAAACATGGATTGGCTCAATGGAGGCAGATTAAGTTGGCATGCCAAACCTCACGCTTTGTAAGAAACAAGAAAAAGACCCCTTTTTACATTAATGCTCCGAGTTAAGGACCAACCGCAAAGTCGGGGGGAAAATAAAAAAAATCCCACCCTCTTCGAAAAGAGAGAATGAAAATTCCAGGTGGTGGATTGTCACCTCATACGAATCCTTTCCCCTTCGGTGTCACCAAAGTGAATAACTATTTTATTTTTATCACTGCTGCAGGTCTCTGTGTGCTCGGGGGAACTGTAAAGCCAATTCATAGACCTGCAAACATCCTGTAACAGCAACATAAATCCACTAATTCAGGCCTTTGTGTTTGGTAATGGATGTTGTGCCATACGATGTAGATGTGATATGATAGGATTGATTGCTCTGAAGATCACTGAGGCTGCTTTCTAGCACCGCCCTGCCACCCAAACTGTCGGCCAACAAGCCGTTCATCCCATGTTGCCTCTGTTGGTGGTCCCTGGTGTAAGCTATATTTTCCCCTCACTTCTCTCTCCCTCTCTCTCTCTTTTATAGCTAACACAAAATTGTTCCTAATTCGCTGCTGCTAGAGGGGGGTAATTTGCGGCTTTTGGCTGAGTGTCGCAAGCCCCAAATTTGAAAAAGCTGCTGTGTTGAAGGCGTTCTGTGAGACGCTGTAGGAGCAACGGTGGGGAGAGGAGAGAGGGAGAGGGAGTAAATTCAATCAGTTGAAAAGGAAAAACAGCAAAAGCATGATGAGCCTAAAAAACAGGCAGAAAACAGCAATGCAACAATAACTGTTGGGTTATGTAAGCCGTAGCCACCAATATTTGTTTTAATCAAATGACGGCGATTATGTCTCCTCTTCTATTTCAAGTTAACACGGTTTCTGTTTGGCCAACGGAAAGACTTTGACTTTCTTGGCCAAAATAGATCATATTTCCTTTGTTTTAGGGGAGATAAAAACTCTCTCCAGCTGACTGTCAGTTGCATAATATTCAACCATCTGTGAAAAGAAATAAACAGCAGAATAGTCCTTAAGACCATTTAATAACAAGCAGTGCTGTGATTGAGGGCTCAAGTCAGAGGAAGTCAAAGTAAGTCAACGGCCACAGTTTAAACTGACTTTCTAAAGGAGCACCTCAAAGTTCTGTGCTTGGACCACTTGTATTTTCTCTCTACATAAATCATTTACAATAATCATTGTAATGCAAATGACGCATCTGTTTTAGCTGTAGCTGTACATGTGGATCTCTCATGGGAAGCCTGTGATCATTGTAGACAGTATTAAGCTCAGAGAATATGGAAGACAGAAGTTATTAGTTGTTCCAAATGTCTATGGTTTTGGCTTAATGGATGTCTTTCTTTTAAAGGAAAATACTGACATTTTGGGAAATAAACTAATTTACTTAAGAGTTAGGTGACAAGATTGATACCACACTTGTGTCTGTAGGCTACATATGAAGCTACCGCCAGCCGCCGGCTGACTTAGCTTAGCACAAAGCCTGGAAACAGAGGGATACAGCTCACCTGGATTTGTTTGTAAACACTATTTTGATATGGATTGAACAAACAAGATGTATAATATGTAGCTTTAGAGGAGTGTGATACCTTTGGACCCTTGATCCCAGTCTTCATGCTAAGCTAAGTCAGCTAGCTACTGTGGTAGCTTCACATGTATCACACAGACAGTTGGGTTGATCCACTCGTCTAACTTTTGGCAAGAAAGGCAATAAGGGTATTTCTCAAAATGTATTCCTTTAAGCAACATGTTGAAAACCATCTAAGGAAACTGTGGTGCCGTTTCTTTTTGAAGCTCGGAGAAGGCTTGTTATATATATGTGCTGTATAGGACTACATCAGCACAGTGTCACCACGTGTTGGACTCTGTTTATCGGAGAGCGCTAACATTTGTAACCAAATGAAAACCTCTCACGCATCATTGTGCTTTGTTTCCCAGAATTGTGTGGCCAAGTCATTGCTTTATTTATTTTATTCATTATGCCATATGTGGCAATCATAACTCTGCAACTGTGAAAAGACTGTAGCTTTGTCACACAAGTGTGTGTGCAAGTTAAACAAGAAGTCTAAACAGCTAAACATGAATAGATCAACCGTTTGAATAGTTTAAAGTAAAATTAGCCTCAATGGAAACATGAAAAAGAATACTTTTGAAGTCCTAGCCCCAATTAATTTCTCCTTGGGAGATTACAGATGCTAAATTAAATCAACAGACATAGATACAAACAACTATTTGCTTTGTAAAGATAGTGGAATAATGTCTTTGTTGACATAGCTGGACCGACCATGTGTGCCTTTTAGTGCATGTTTGTGCACGTGAGGGTGCCCCACTGACATAAATAAAATATAAATTCAGTTACGGTTTCAAGTATTCAGACCCGCTGTGTACTCGATGCTGCAAAGAGGAAGAGGTTCACTGATAGGTTTGTGCAGGAGTGCGTCTGGATCTCTCTTTCCACCCAGAGCGTCGTGTTCCCTGAAGCGGAGGGGGGCTGAGAGGTCCTCCTCTGAGGGGCTGAGAGGGCCTCCTCTGAGGGGCTGAGAGGGCCTCATTCATTTTGATTAACAGGGCCTTCCTCACCCTCGTCCCATCCTCAGTGGCTTTCTCTTCCGGGGGGGGGGGTTGTATCCCACATGGTTTTTCGCTTCCACAACAGCACGTCATTACCCGAGTGTTTAAACACTTAGGAGAACAGTTTAAACGGAGGGAGAGGAGGAGGTGGTGTAGGAGGAGGAGTGAAAAAAACACTTGCGAGCAATGAACAGTTCTACATTAACTCTGCATCACTCAAGGGAGCTGTAAAGGCCGCCCGTAAGCGAAATGAAGTCAATAAATAAATGTGGCTGTTGTCAGATGTCTGGAACAGCTTGAGAGGGTTTCAGCGGAGGGGCAGCCCACCATGTTGAAATGAAGGGTGATAAGTTTGGGCGGCCCCGCAGAATTAGATGCTACAACTTGCTGAGTGCCATTGACTAATGAGGGCGCGTTTGCTGCATGATGAATTCCAAAAGAAAAGAGAGGAGCGTTTGATCTGCTATAAACTACAGATTGTTGAGAGTCAAAATGCCTCAAAGGATCATAACTCGGAGGAGGCTTATTATTTTATGCAGATCCCACGTGAGCCGGCCTCCGATGTCAACGCTGCTCCCTCCCCAGAGGCCGGCCTTCGCAGCAGTCAATCAAAGCAGAAGTGACAACAAACAGCCGGAAGAGACAGGAGCTGTCAGTGGACTGAGCGCGCCTGCTTTGCTTCACGACTTCATCGGATTCGAAAAGCGTCCCAGAAACTCCCGTTTGCTGAGATGGCGCTCTGCAGGTTGACCCCCGCACCCCGAGAAGAAACGTCCGCAGAAACTATAACACACGAGGAAAAGCAGTAGCAGCTGGATGATGTTTTTCCAAGTTAAAGCAATCGATCGGTGAGAGTCCAAAGAGAGGCCAAAGGGGGGGGAGGGGCCGGGGGGGGAGATGGTTCAGAGGAAGCTGCAGGTGTGGGGAAGAGAAAACACAATCACATCTCAAGTCAAACAAATGCATCCCCGCTGATGGAGATGGATAGAGGGTCAGCATTCCAGTCCACGCTGGAGATCTCCACCACTTAGCCACAGGTCCTCTCTCTCTCTCTCTCTCTCTCTCTCTCTCTCTCTCACACACACTCTGCATCTGCTGCTGCCGAGCCAAACATCTGGACAGATAGACAGAGAGAGAAGGGTGGACATGAGGATGGATGAAACGAGGTCAGGAGAAGAGGTGAAAGATGTTAAACGAACAGCCGTGTTTGTCTTCGGGACTCCTGTGGAGGAGGGAGCCCACATAAGTGAGCTTGTGTCGGTGGGGGAAAGTTCACACCCTCCTTGTGCCTGCTCTCCATTTCTCATCATCTTCATCTGCCTCACCCTCGTTCTTTTTGCCATTTTTCTTCCAGGCAGCCGAAAGGTGAGGCTTCAATGGACGGTAAATGGAGCCACATTCTGTCCAACGCTTTAAACTCCTCTCTCCTCCCGTCCTTCAGACAGCCGCAGCCTCAAACTCACTTTCTCTCATTTATTTATTTTTCCTCCCTCCTTCTTTGTGTTTCCCCCGGAGTCCTATAAAAGCCTGTTCAGCTCTTGTTTTCTCTGCAAGTCATGGGATGAGCTGGAGCTCATAAAGAGAAAACTCAGAGGGCACACTGAGGTCCTGCACTCTGTAAAAATGACTGGCAGCAGCTCTGGTGTTGGTAGCAGCGGCGGAGAGGAATATATAGTTATACACACACACACACACACACACACTAACTACACCTTGGGAGTATTTGATCCCTGCACGGCCTGGGGAGGACACGCTCTGTAAATTTCCCTCCTGTGTGCTGTGTTCTCTGTAACAGCAGCCTGAGCTTGTAAAAAAAGAAAAACACACACATGACAGGTGCCAAAGTCAGGAATGTAAAAAAAATGAAAAAAACGAGAGAGAGAGAGAGAGAGAGAGAGAGAGAGAGAGAGAGAGAGAGAAAGAGTGATGAATTATTGTTATGGAACTTGTTACTTTTCAAGTTTTCTTCTATTTCCTTTATTTTTGTAGGGTGTGTGCTGTCACGAGTGTTGAGTGTGTTTATCGGCATTAACACGTTGCATTGATACAATGTTGGAGGGAATACTCTGTATTAAAGGCACAGCGGGTAGGATTTCTCTCTTAAAAAAACAACTCACATCACTTCTGACCCACTGGAAGTGTGTGGCGATGTCTGTATCTGCACGAGACCCGAGACTCTGGCTGTGACCGGGTGCCAGATCTTAAGCACGCTCCAAAAGAAAGCTACAAAAACAGTGTTCAAAGCAAGTTGATACTATTAAATAAAAAAAAAGAGATTGTTTGCATACAATTTAACTGTGTTTAGTCTAATTTGCATTAATATGCCCATGTGACAGAAGCTATGCTTTTCAACCATTTATCCAGTCTTTTCCACTTTTTAAAAGCACAACTAAGCCTCACTGGTTTATTAACAAAACATTGCATCATACTTTATAATCTCATCATACGAATACAATTTCATTCTGGAAAGTAAATAGTAATAGAAATCTATCAAACAAAAACAGACAATATTAGAAGTATAGAGTAGCTTGAAATGGACATTTTCAAGTACCTCAAATTTGTATTCAAGTAAAATACTTAAAAGTAATAAGCTTATACTTTCCACCACAGCGCACATGTGTGTGTGTGTGCGTACGTGCGTGTGTGTTTTCACTGCTGATGGCACAGTGGAGGATTTATTTGAACAGATGTGAACTCTCACTGCCAGGGTGACCTCAGGTCCTACTTGGCTACACTGCAGCTGATCTCTCCGCCCTGGAAAAATAACACTCAGTTTAACAGACTGACCTGTGGAAGAAAGAGCCCGCCAACGCACCGTGTAACAAGTCAGGAGTAAGGCTACATTTCCTCTCAGAGAGTAATTGAATCTCTGTGTAACCTTACCATCAGCCTTGCTGCAATGTGGAGCACATGTGTCAGGTTATGTCCTTGTCCTGTGTGTGTGCATATATATATATATATATATATATATATATATATATATATATATACACACAGTTACAGTAACCAGATTGTACAGTAAAACTCTCAAAGTTATATTCCTTTCCAAGTCAGATATATGGCAAAGGTTTTATCCTCCCGTTGACTGAAAATGGAGGGGTTTTATACCAAATGCAGTGCACGTTAACAGCACCGAGGTGAGTTAGGGGAGTGCAGAGGTTGCCGACAGAGCCATAAAGGAGGTGAATTTATGTGTCGGAGCAATAGAGGCGGGAGGTCAGAGGCAGAGTGAAGTGTGGAGGGTCGACAAGGATGAGGAGACAGCAATGTTTGGAGAGAGGAGAGGAGAGAGCGGTGCTAATTTATACCCCGCTAATTGGAAACAGCAGAGTCCTGCACCTGAACCGCATTCCCGGCCCCGTGGCCGGCTCCGGGCCCGTGGCAACGTGGGAGGGTGATGAGGGCCGGGGGATGGAGAGATGGGATGGAGGTGAGGGTCAGTGTCAATGGCAGCATTGTTGTTCCTGTCCCTGCAGACGGGACAGCGTTTGGCACGTGTGTGTGTGTGTGTGTGTGTGTGTGTGTGTGTGTGTGCGCCCGCATGTATGAATGTGAGGTCTAGATGTGCGTGTCTGAGCGGAACTAGTGTGTATGTTAGAGATTTTCTGGGGGTCATGTTGTGTGTTGTGACAGTCTCTCTCACACACACACACACACACACACACACACACACACACACTAGAGCAAAGACCACCCGGCCTCGACGGAGAGAGGGGAAGGAGGGAGGGATCAGCTTAATGTGGCATGGTTTCAATCTGACACGATCTAACATACGACATGGCTGGACTTCAGCAGTCTTAGCTTCCTGGTTAAATAAATATGACAGCCTCCTCCGATAATTACCGTGCGGTGACCGTGTTGAGTCACATCATCCGTTAATTATTAAGACGGTGCTGCGTGAATACGTTGCTATGTTTTTCCCCCCAATCCCTGCTGCTCGTGAGTTTTCTGTAATATTTCAGTGAGTGATGATGTATTCAGATGTTGGCTGTTACTGGAGTCTGGCACCGTGCTAAAAAGTGAAGTAATCTCAGAATTTAGAAAAAACATGGCCGTTGCTTGACGTGCTTTATATATGCAGGGTCTCGGGTCGGTAACTACTTGTAGTACTGAGGGGACAACAACAAAAATCTTTTTTTTTAAATGGATACACAGTTGAAATTGTCAGTTAAAGTATTCGATGAATGGCGCAAAAGCTAAAAGCAATGGATAAAGTAAACAGTTAAAGTAGCTAGCTAACGGTATTAATAATGAAAACGCTAAAAGAAGGTTACTGTAATGGATAAATATTGACAAAGCTAAAAGTGGTGAATAAATGATGAAAATATATATTTTTTAATGGGCTGAAATGTAGTTAGCTAAACGTGATGTCTGTATAGTGGAAAAAGCTAAACACTGGTTGCAACAACTAAAGGAGATAAACAGTTGAAGAAGTTATAGCCTAGCTAACAGTAATGGCTAATGATGACAAAGTGATATATAAATTAGATACATTATTGAAATAAAGATAATAAATAACAGATAAATGGCTGAAGCTAAAAGTAATACAAGCTAAAAGTAGTCAGTAATGGTTGAAATATGTTATATAATTGGCTAAAAGTATGGGATAAATGGGGGAAAGCCCAGAACACTAGAAATAGAGAAGTAGTTGGCTCATATGTCCAGCTTTAGCCACTCCAAGTGATGATATGCAAACATGCCCAAAACAAGACAAACATCGAGACTTGAATTGCGTGGAGAAAAAAACATGTTGTGATGTATCCATTGTTACATACTAGTGTAAAATAACATCCACATTTTGGAACATAACTTGTGGTATTGATAAAAGGCTATTTGAGTTCCTCTACATCAGACTGAATCAGGATGGGAACCACTGATTTAGGCTCTATTTCTTAATATGCTGTGTGTGCTATTGATAAAGAAAGCCATCGAGTCCGTGCTCAGTGACGGGCTGGCAGCGTTCACTCACTGACAGCCTCCGGATACCTCACAGGGAAAAGACACATATGTGCCAAAAAGCCCAAAATTCCTCAAAAAACAAAACAAATCAAAAGAGTGGACATGTGGGGAGCACATTGGTGGCGGAGTTGTGATCACACAAGTTTCCTCCGAGGAGAAGAAAATACAACAAGATTTAGATGTGGTGGTGGGGGGCTGTTTTGTTTCCCTTTAAAGGCGTGTCAGTTGTCTCTGCTCTGCTGGAGGATCCTGGAGGGAAGGGAGAAAAAAAGCTTCTTTCTACTTCATCACTCAGTGATTGACATCTCCATAATCTGCAGTGTGTGTGTGTGTGTGTCGAGCCGTTTGGCCGATCATAGCACTGAAACACGCACACAGAGTTCCACACACGATCCTACTGTGACATTTGAGACATTTGTCCTGTGATATTGCCTTTTTCCCCCACCTATCTATTCTGAGGACCGAGCTCCGAGCGCACATCAAAGCCACCACAATCTGTCTTTTTCTCTCACGATTTGTCTCTCACACACTCCCTCCCTCTCTCTCTCTCTCCCTCTCTCCGGCCTGCGCCTGTGCACAAACCATGCACAAACTAAAACATATTTGTGTAAGAGTGTGTCATGGGAGGGATTCGACGTGTTCTTTGATCACTGCTCATCTGACAGCGAGTCCTCTCCAACATGCTGTTCAGAAACACAGATTTGCTTCTTGGCGTTGAAGCCCCGGACTTTTTAACACACTTATCACATAGACTTTCCTCTGACGGATAATATTATCCGAGCTTCAGAAGACGATGAGATCGCACCAGAGTCATTGCATTTATTCTTGACACTACCTTATCATTTCCACATTGATTCCACTGCCCTCTCTGGGGGCCACTGCAGCTGCACATCTTAATCGTATTCCTCCTCCGTCCTGCCGTCATGTTTACTTGATGTTCTCCTCTCTTCTGCAGGATGCACGCTTTCAAAGGGACCACAGAACAAATCAGAGGCCCATCCCATGTGCACCAATGGCCTGTCTCTCATTTCAGATGGAGATTGAAGGACAAGTCTACCCCGGGCGCGTCAGTGGAGGATCAGTGGTCCTCAGTGGCTCCCGTCGGCCCGGGGGCCTCCGTGTTTCCACTGCGTGGGAGCCGGACCGTGACACGCACCAAACATGGAGCCCCACCGCAAGTGCCTCTGCCCCGCGAGATCCGCTGACTGGGCGCACAAAGTCGTCGGAATCCCTTGTTAGCTCAAGGTCGTGTGTGAGTGGAGCGTGTGTTTTGGGTTTGGCGTCCTTTGAAAAGATACGACAATAACTGGCCCCTCGAGCGAGAGTTATTATGTGTTTGGCTGAGAGCGCGAGCTCGTGTGGCCGCGATGGAAGTTGGACGCTTCCCACTGTTGTTTTGAGGTGCTTTGGGTTTGTTAGTCATAGCTTACTGTAAAGTGTCTCCCAGGACGCTCCTATTTAGAGATTGTTTTGCGCGCGGCGACTCTGAAGTGGTCTCACGGGTCAGCTCCTCCGGCTTTCCTGGCGGAGGATGTGTGGGGCTTGTGGATCTGTGAAAAACAACAGGGCGAGCGCAAGATCAGTTCCAGGTTGACGGCGCGCACTGTGTTTTGCGAGACGTGGCTCCAATCTCCCCGCTTGTCTGTCTCCAGCTCCGGTCTTTCCCGGCCCCCATTAAGCTCCCTCTGCTTTCATATGACACGGCGATACCCGTCAGGAGCTCCATGACAGCACATGGGCCTGAGTGACATTTGATGTCTGTGGCAGGAGCGAGTGCAGCTCCTCTTTGTGTCTCCCATTCATGTGGTGAGGGCGGGATTAAGACTTGATCCAATAGAGCAGGAGTGGCGAGGAGCGAGTTCGGGTCAGATCTGCCTTGAATTAAGTCAGTGTTGCAGCAGGAATAATACAATCACCTCCCCCAAAACCCTGTATAACTACTGAAGGGTAACATTTGTGTGCCTGTGTGCGTATTTGTTTGTGTGTGTGGGTGTGTGTGTGTGTGTGTGTGTGTGTGTGTGTGTGTGTGTGTGTGTGCTCGTCCTGTGCCGAGAACTGCGACCAAACCACAGGCTGGTGTCCTTTACAGAGAAAAGGGGTCTCTGTTGACGGTTCAAACACAGCCCGCGGCCCCCGGCTTCAAAAGGCCCCCCAATCATCGCACCCACTTACAACCAACGGCGCATGTCACTTAATGTGGACCACACTATTCATCAATTATGGTGAGCTCAGGGGCTATCCAACACCCGCACCACAGCTCCACAAGTAGTGAGTTGTCTTCTGTTCTGACTGAAGCCCCCCAAAGGGTCCTCAAAGCCCATCTGTTGCAGGAGGTGTGGCGTGAGACCGCTAACTCCTCAGAGCCGCCAGACGCACAGAGCCTCCTCTCTCATGCCGCGTTATCTCACCGCAACCCACGAGGAAAAAGCTCCTCGTCCTCCTGTGAGTTTAACTTCCTTTGGGCTTCGTAAAAGCTCCCTTCTTCCCCTTTCCTAATGTCATCGCTGCCCTCGTCCATCCGCACGCCTCAAACTCATCCCATTCATTTGCTTTGAGACATCCCACGGTAGGCTAATCCACCCGCCTGTTAGACACACACACACACACACACACAAGTCCACGGCCTTACCCTCCCACTCGCTGTTTATCGGGCCCTTTGGCAAGTGAACTGAGTCACACTGGAACTCATTAAATGCCATCTGATTTTGACATGTCGCCATGGGGTAGCAGTTAAACCCAAATGCCTTTTTGGCATCCAAGTGACAGGACGTATGTTCGGGTTGTAAGAGTGAAAATAAAAGACACAAATGTGGCGACCATATTTAGAAAAGCCCTTTAAACAGACGGATGACGGCGGGGCGTGCAAACCTGAACCAGACCACACAACATTATCCGAGCCTCTTCTTCTTCTTCTTCTTCTTCTTCTTCTTCTTCTTCTTCTTCTTCTTCTTCTTCTTCTTCTTCTTCTTCTTCTTCTTCTTCTTCTTCTTCTTCTTCTTCTTCTTCTTCTTCTTCTTCTTCTTCTTCTTCTTCTTCTTCTTCTTCTTCTTCTTCTTCTTCTTCTTCTTCTTCTTCTTCTCCTCCTCCTCCTCCTCCTCCTCTCCCAGTCTATGTCCATGAGAGAACTTCCTCCTCAGGGTTCAGGTCAGACCGGCCCGGGGATGAAAGGTGACTCTCGTGCTGACCGGTCCACTTGAGTCGTCCCATCTCCCATCTCCAAAAGAAAGGGGGTTCATCTGCTGGTACACATGCGTCTGGTTCGGTGTGTGTGTGTGTCCGTCTGAGCTCTAACCTCAGCAGCTGTGTGTGATCTTGTATTCATGTTGTCTGGGGGCTTCTTTCCTGTTGTCTGTCCTGACGCCTTGTTCCGTGCGGTTCTGCTCAGATTATGGATGTGAGCCTCTTTGTGTCGGCTGCAGAGCTTCAATATCTGAACGTTCTGTCATCTGTGACGAGGAAAGCCTTCTGGTTCGCTGTTTGAAAGTCAGGAGAAAAGATACATCCATAAATAGGTTTTTGTTGTTGTTGAGCAACTTCGATTTGTGATTTTCAACCCAGGGTGTGTGGAAAGATTGTGGATTAGCTCATCTAATTTGAACAAAAAAAATTTAGATGATTTGATAAAGATTTCAATAAATGCAGTAAACCACAGGCAGTGGATAAACAGTTGAATTAGCTTGCTAAGTTATGGATATAAGCTTCTGCCACTTATAATGCACATATAATGTAAGCTCGACTAAAACCAACCTGAACACTGACAGTTCAACTGTATGAATTAAATATTGTAACAATATATCCTTTGAAATAGTTCATCGTGTTAAATAGCATTCAGATAAAAAATCTGTCCAAGTGAACACATTTGGAACATGGCGGTGTGGTTGATGAAGGGTGCTGAGGGGGTAAAGAAGAAAAAACAAGTTTAGAAACTATTGTTATAAATTTTGCATCTCACATTTTGTCGTGTTAAAGACGTCTCTGCAACACATTTGACCAATTTTCTTTTATTAAATCTATTGTCACCAAAACATTTAAATTGAATGAACAGATAAATACAATTAAACATGATCCCATTGTAGATAGTTTTCTAATATATTCTGAGCAATTAGTTGCATAAATCCCAGTTTGGACACACACACACACACACACACACACACACACACACACACACACACAGAGAAAGAGACATACATACACATACACACAGTTGGATGGGAAAAGCATTGCTTCATAAACAATTGCAGCCACACACGCTCGCTCTAGGAAGGAACATGAAAACAGCTCTAATGGGAAAAAGATGAGAGGCTCGCAGTGAGCACACCCAGAGAGGGAGAGAGGAGAGAGGAGAGAGGGAGAGAGAAGAGGAGAGGAGAGAGGAAGAGAGAGCCGCCGGTCGGACACCGCCGTCTGGAATCAGACACAAAGCCGCCGCCCGAGGTCAGGCTGTTAACAAAGTCCCCCGAATAGCGAGTTGCATATTACACATTTGATTTGTGGCATTTGTGCATTAATGTTTCTCTCGTGCTTTCTCCCGGTTGTATCTTGCTAATTTTTCTGTATTGCTGCTTTATTTTCAACAACATTTTTAGGTTTTCAAAATGAGACCGATCATTTTGGTATTCAATTATCAGAATTAAGTTTTTCTTTAATCTGTAAATTCCCTTTTTTAGATGTTTTTTAAACTAATAAGTCATTTGCACCATTATATTGCATATGTATTATAAAAAAAGTACATGTTTTTATTCTTTTGTGAGGAGTTTTATTTGTATTTCTTGTGTATGTTGTGTAATTAATGGTGTCAGCTGATGATACTCTGAGCTCAGCTCTGCATTTTTAAATTGAAGTTATCATTGCGTTCAGATGAATCAGCTGATTTACACAATTAAGATTGAATATGCAAATGTCACAAATTTAATTGTTCTCTATGAAATAAATTTGTGTCAGTAGAAAAATGTTAAAAAACTAATGCTGTTATTATCGCTCATAACGATAAAAACAATTTGTAACATGTAATGATAAAGTGTGAGGCCAGCGTAAACCAGCAGCGAGCGCGGACACGGCCCCGTGCTGTCAGGGAAAAAGTGTGTCATCTTGTTTGTTTTCCTTTGGTTTGCTGTCTTTTCCAGCCCATAGGGCGCGATGATAACAGAAAAATATTGCGGCGTCCACGTCTCGCAGCAGAACTTGCCCCCCAATCCACAGCGGGACCACAAGGCCCTTGGAACAACATGCTCACTCCGAGGGAGAGGAGCAGAAGTTACTGCCTGTGTGTTAATGATGGCTCACTGCTGATTCCCTCTCATGTTTGTTCAGATTCGGGCTTTGCTTATACATACAGGCACAAATCAAACTCTCCATCCCTTTCTCTCTCTCTCTCTCTCTCTCTCTCTCTCTCTCTCTCTCTCTCTCTCTGTCCTCATCCTCAGGAGCCGAGGTTGGCCGACGCTCTGACAGCAAACTGGCCTCCGTGTGTGCTGTTTTTTTTGTTTTTTATACTTTTGTGTCCCGTATCTTCCTGAAGAAACAAATTCCCGTCCAAAAGAATTCTCATTAAGTTTTCTCCACAATGCCAACTCTATCATCGCTCCCTATGTCTTATCCGCGGCGTGTATCCACTATGACGGAATAATATTTGGACAGGTGTTCGTTCATACACATTAACTTCAAGGCTCCTCGTGTGCTATTTCATTGCAGTTTCATGAAGAGAGGGAGAAAAAAAGCAACATATCCTAGCCGGTGGATTCTTAAGCTGGTACTGTGTACTGCAGTATATACTGTATGTGTAATCCCTGACAATAAAAAACTGTTTAGCACCAATTTTCCTTTACTTTTAAAACCCTCTTCCCCCCCCCTGTTTCAGACAACTGTGGAGGCCACATCTGGAAGACAGATGTAGGCCTATAGACCCAAAGCTTGTTCTCTGCCTTTGACTCTCGCTCTCTCTCCCTCGCATTCACTGCTTCTCACTCACTCTCTCTTTCTCGCGTCTTACCCTCCCTCCCCTCTCTTTTTGGGAAACATGAGAGCTGGGCTAATTCGCCCTCTCTCTCTATCTCTCTCTTTCTCTCTCTCTCCCTCCCACCCCGGCTGGACCACCCACATTCGGAAACGCCTAGCTGTTCCTGAGGCAGAGCCTAGAGAGACAGAGGGAGAGAGGGAGAGAGAGAGATGTAAGGATGGGTTATGACTGACGGTTTTAGCAGAGTATCAATTACATCAATGTCAAAGCCATAACCTGCCATTGTGTAAGGAGGAGAGCGTCTCGGGAGAGAAACGGCTGTTTTGGTGCTCATGATTTCATGCAGCATGAATCCTGCACTCTTGTGAAATAGATCCTCTCTTTTTATGCTGCAGCATATTTGATGCCTCTTTATAAAATATGTCATAGACAATAAGTGTCCTCTCGCTTGAAGCTGAAAAGTTGAAAATGCTGCCCATCTTTAAGTCGGAGAAAGATCTCAGTAACCTGATCAAAACTGGGTAAAATAAATGAATCACTTGAGGTGAACGTCTCAGGGACAGTGAAATGTGCTTGAAACAGCAGCTTGTATTTGTGTGAGCAGTAAATAATTATCTCTCAGGTCACCTCAACATGTAGAACTTCTCCAGTATGAAGGTCAATGTCTCCACCATGTGGAGGTCTCCCATACTGCCTCTTTACAAACGGTTTTATCCTCTCGAAAAGGACGTGTAGGGGTTGTGACTGATAACATTTTAATGGTTATTTGGTCATTCATCATTATTTATAGACCACTAATAATCCACTCATGATTTTGTGAACAATCTATTTGGTTAGTGTGTATCCTCCTACAGTAGAACACCTGCTACCAGGTATTTTTATTTAAAGGTACACTATAGGTATATTTGGATACTAACAATGCTCCCTGCAGTGCCAGTGAAGGTCAACTCAGAGTTCTTTATTACTTCTTTATAACACTTTGAACCTTGAGGCTCAGAAATACTCCGTTCTTCAAACTGGTTGAGGCAAAGTGCTGCTAAAAGGCGAGCAATATCGCATGTAGGCTACTTTGTGTTGGATGTGCAGCTTTGTGAAAGAAAGGCCTGTTGAAGGTCAGGGACTCCCCACTCAGTGTACCAGTTCCTTGTTCGCTGGGATTAGCCTGCTAGCATCCCTGGTTCGGGTCCAAGTCATGAGAGGTCAATAGAGGTCAATAGAGGTCAATAGAGGTCAATACGCCTCACACCTCATGCGTGTAGAAGCGCTGGGCTAAGAGTGTAGACTGTGAGGAGTGCTGTGTTGCTCCTGGGGTGAGTCAGCAGTGTACAGCCTCCACACCAGTGGCCTCAGCTTAGTTTCACCGGCTTTACTTAGTTTATGCTGAAAAGGACATTTAAGAGGTTGAAAGGTTGTGTTATGATTTTAGAGTTTGTATTAAGGCCATTTTAGCTGAGATTATAATTTGCCATTTAAATCCTTTCCTCCAGTTGATATTCAATTATTATCATTAGGAAAGCACGGACGTCTTGTAATGTCAGTAATGAATATGTGTACATTATTCATTTTCAAAACGATATCTCAGATTTTTGAGATGGTATTTAATTCCCCAGGTGGCTTGGTCCAGTCTGTTCCTTTCTCTCATCATCGCCCTCACCCGTAATGGATGACATCACTAGTGGTCTGTTAAGAGCTCGCTCATAATGATGAAACCCCACGTTCCCTCAGTCTATTACATTTTTGGTGTTTTTTCTGCTCACTGTCTTCATTTCCAAGCCAACAACTTTATTATTTTGGTTCATATTCAATGTGCGCAGATCTCTCTGATTTATAGTACAAGTCATAATATAGTATGGCAATAAAATGTCATAGTCTCTTATAGTATACCATTAAACTGTAATAAAGAAAATTGCTGGTTTGAGAAAGAGGCAATGAGTTGCACGTAATCGGAGTTGGCGAAGTTAATATTTGTTTGAATGTTACGTTTCACAATAGTTAAGTGTATGAATCATGTTACATTTTTCCACCTCTGACAAAAAGCAGCACGCAGCCAGCAAAAGTGTAGTGATTCAGAACAGTCAAAGCATAGTCTTCAAAATATGTCGTCAAAACGTCAAAGCAGTGTCATGAATTTCAAAATATAGTATGCAAAAGTCTGAAATAAGTCGTAGTATAATGCTGTATTATGCCGTAGAATTGGGATTTGAAAAGTCTTGTATGTATGCCATTATGAAGTTACAGTAGAACATGTTGGAAAAATATCAAAATTGTACATCTTAAAAAAGTCAGTTTTGCATCAGTTATAGTTTGTTTAATTTGTACTACATATAGACTTCTTCATGGTAATCTATACCAATATATCTCCAGTTATATATGAAAAGTTGTTTTGACTTACTATGCAATGACCTTTTAGGACATGCTGTGCCATGAGCTTTTTTTCTTGCTATATATTCTTTTGACATACTATACCAACTTTGTTATGACAAAAAATAATATGACTTTATGATGCTATAATAATAACGCACTATTCTCTGACATTTTTCTAATGTGCTTTTGTCTGACTTTTTTTTCATGACATACTCTCTTACTTCAAGTATGTACAGGTTATTATTATTTGTCTTTTTTCATGACATACTCTATGATTTTTTTATTAAATAATATAGTATCACTTTAACTTTTAAAACATACTATATTGACATATTAATAATTACTTTTTATTTACTTTCTTGATACATACTACTATGGCTTTTTTTACTTAAAGAAATACGATGCTTTAACTTTTTATTTCAATTTTTGGTGACTTTTTTTGACATATTCTACAAATGACATATTTGGCTATTCTATTACTTTTTAACCGCTTTTTTTTCTTCTAACCATACTACAACTTTTTGGGACATGCTGTGACTTTTTCATGACTTTTTTGAAATTCCAGGATCATTTATTCTCATTATGCAACACAGGGGTACACAACGAAATGCAGCTGTAGCTCGTTTAAAAAACTATTCTCTGCTCAACAGTCCTCGACCTTGAAGTCTTGTTACATCATCTTAATTTCATACGACCGAACACAGACAGACAGGCTCAGGCTAGTGGAGTCGCCTCCTGTCATAGCGCGTGTGTGTGAAAATAAATACATGTCTTTAAAGAAGTCATAAAAAGCTGTGAAATGCCAAACTTGTCACTTGCCTCCAGATCAGAAGATGGTCTCGTCACCATCTTCGTCCTTTTGAGGCTCACTGACCTCGAGGCTGTCCACCAGAGCAGCAGCCTACCGGGCCGACCTGCAGAGTGGCCCTGCCTTCATCTGGGATTGCTTTTGTTATGTTCATCGTTTCTTTCATTCGTTTGTGGTTTCCTGCATTACTTCTTTTATATACTCGCCTCACCAACACTCAGTAAACTGGTGAAGAAGGCCGGCTCCATCATTTGCTGAAAACAGGACTGTCCGGAACAGGTGGTGGAGAGGACACTGAAGAAACTATTGTCCATATTTGACCACCTACTGCAGGGACAGCGGAGCACTTCCTCCAACAGGCTCATCCTCCGCTGTCACAAGGGCCGATACAGGAGAACATCCTGCCCACTGCTATTGGACTTTATAATAAATCTATAAATAAATAAAATAAAAATAAATAAATAACCCTAGCAATTCTTTTGTCATTTAGTTACTCACTATATATATATATATATATATATATATATAAGGAAAACAGTTGATCTAAAAAAGAATAAACGTTTGAAAGAGATACAGAATGGCTGAGATCCTTACTGCATTATATTCATTATATTTTGAATTGTCACCTGTCCCCAGGATGTAGTTTTCCTTTACCTAAATAAAGACATTTATACCATAAACTGGTTCATAAGTATTCTCAAGAATGCTGGAAATTAATAGTGTGACGCTCAAACATTTCTGGGGAAGAAGACTTTTCTTTCTCTCTGCATAATAATTATTTGTATTATTGGTACTATAGCCATATTGTTTTGCTAAAATGTCTGTACTTTGACCGAAGTAGCATTTTGAATGCAAGATCTTTACAACGTGGTGCTCACAGAATATTTCTTTCACCACTGCAAAGTTGTTATGTAGACTTTAAAAGTGATATGTCAATGTTATGTTCACAGTTTGATAGTGCTGCCCCCAAGTGGCAAACTGTGTTATTGCAGGAGTAACAACACTTGCATCTGCAGACGTATTGGAGTTCTGTCGTGGAAGACAACTTTATTTATCATTTACATTTATAACTTCAGTCACTGAGTGAGATAAATCATCACAATAACTAAGCTAACTGAAAATGACAAAGCAAGTTATACTATGAACACAAAGTGAGGGGATGTTTCTCACCTCTTTAATGTGTTATCACTGATCATGATGTATTAATCATTAATAAAGCCATTAGATAATACTCTTAATGAGATTGCCTGATTAGATAATTATATCCCTTCTGAAATAGAAAACATAAGAAGTGGTGCTCAGTGGTCAAGCATGAATACTATTTGACGCCAGCTGGTAGCCCATAGCTCAGTAATATAACGGCGTGCTGAACACAGTGAAGTGACTTTAAGATGCAACATGACACACTAACATGATTACGTCTCACTTAAGTTTCTTTGTTTTTCTTTTCCCCACCTCGGTAGCCACTGATCCCACCGTGGCTCCCATCATACCTCCAAACGGCCCTCCCACAAACAGGCCGACCAGTGCTCCCAGCAGGGCCTCCCTTCTCAGAACTTGGGGCAGCCACCTCATCCAGCCGGTCAGCTTCTCCCACAAGCCCCAGAGAAAAGAGGGAGCACGGGGGGGCGTTGAGTGGGGGAAAAAACTCTCCACATCCACATTCAAGGCACCTACACTCCTCACTGCCTCATCCCGGACCGCCTCCATTTCTTCCTCCGTGACATCTCCCTCCGTGACATCTCCCTCCGGTTGCGGGTCCGTGGCGCCCACCTGGTCCCCTCCTCTCCTCCGCCTCACAATCTCCACCTGCCTCTCTCGCACTCTTTCCTCAGCCTCCTGGTACAGAGGACAGCTGCAGTGTTGCGCCCCGCTCGCTCGCACCACCTGCTCTACCTTCTCCAGCAGCTCTTCAACAGCCTTCCCCTCCTCTGCCTCCCCACCGCGGGTCTCCAAAGTGTGGTAGTGATCACCGCACCTTTCCACCAGCTCCAGGAGGTCCTTGCGCCACGTGGCAAGGTAACCCTCCAGCTGCTCGTCCTCCTCCAGCTCCTCTGTGTGGGTGAAGAGCACGATGGTGTTTGTGCCGACTGCAGAAGGGCCGAGCAGCTTGGTCAGGACATCCAGCGCATGGGCCTCTCCCTCGGCCGGCTGGTTCACGGGGACGCACAGCAGGAAGACATGGGGTCCAGGGCTGGACAAGGCGATGAAGGAGGATATGTGTCTTCTCCTATCCTCAGGGTCGTAGCCTGAGCCGAACCAGGCTGGACCTGATACGACCACCACCTAACCGAGAGCGGCAGAAGCATGAAATCAAGGTAAAATAAATCAAGCTTATTAATGCTACACATTGATATTTCACTGTAACAAAACATAGGACAAGTAGGACTTTGTATAGATTATATTTACTGTAAATTAAGGGAGAAGTGATATTTAGAACTGGAGAAAGAGTATTGGCATGTATACGTTTGCACAAAGATACATATCTGCATACAAACATATGCAGGGATGTATCCTATCTGCATGCATATTAATGTACTGTATATATATATTCATATACATTTATTTATATATATATATATTATATAACATGTATTATTATTGTATTATGAAGACGTTCATAACGCCACCACCAGTAACCACAGGTCTCACCAAATCAACCTGCACTAACATCCTAAGGATTGTTTACTGGATATGATCTTGCATACAAATTCCTCAACATCTATTAATAACATTTACATCAAAAAAATGATACGGCAGTAATTGGCAACATTCAGGATGAAGAGGCGGGTGTGGCTTACACCAGAGATGCAGGTGCTGGAGAAAGCGTCAAACTAATGAGTCACTATAGTCACACAGAGTTTCCAAACTTAGTCATAAACTCCCTCCCTCGCCTCCGTCGCCTCCCTCCCCCCGCGGTGTGACGCTGCCTACCCGTCTGCCTGCAGCCTCTCCCCGGTGCTTGACGCACTCCTGCATGACGGCAGCATCCGCGTCCTGTGGAGAGTCGGCCAGGCCCAGAATGGAGCTGACGGCCGACCTTTTTCCTGCCCCGGTCCGGCCCAGCACCGCCAGCCTCAGCTCCGCTAGGAGTGGGAAACATATATTAACAATAATAATGATAATCATGGCACACACTACTACTTTATATGTTGTCCAGAGACTACACAAGTTTTTCAAAAGTGACAACATAAGAATTGTAATTCTTATCTTCTCCTGTCAGCTGTTTATTGAGTCAGCTGTTCTGAATGATGACGTATTTGCCATCGGGGTTTACTCGGTACCGCTTTCGCATAATTTCCACGAGGCGGCAGCGCCCTTTGCAAACAGTCTCGTCTCTACCCGCAAAACACCGTAAACACTGAACCGGGAGCCGACCTCTCCGACCTGAACGTTTCCTCATGAAGGCGCGCGCGCGCCGCGGTGAGCCCCCTACCTGAGTCCGCCGCTGGTGTTGACATTTCTGCGGCCGTTCACTGCCGTGTTTAGGGTTGAGTCCCGGGATGCTCACACTTCCTCGTTCCTGCCCTCGACTCGACTCGACTTTCAGCGGAGTGGAGCACAGCTCCATCTGTCGTGGTGGCTGGTGGAGCAGGGCGTCTCAACCCGGGGCCCGCGGACCTGCCCGGGGTCCGATACATATCTTTTTGTGGCATTTCAGCCCACAACCTATACAAAGTTACGCTCCGCTTTTTAGGGAAATAATATATTATTACTGCAAGCATCATATTTAAGATATTTATTCAACTAATTAACTAAGAGCAGTTGTTAGCTGTAGTTGGCACAGCAATGCTTTACTAGTCATTTTTACAATAATAGTTTTGCTTGTTAATATTTTATAATTAAACCGAGAACAGCTGTGCCCGATGGGAATTCATTGTGAAAAGTATTCATTGATGTCTGTACCCAATGTTAATGGTGATCCATCCAAACGCTCTCAGGGCCATTCAGGAACAAAACAAAGATGTCAACCTATTGTGACCTTTTGTGCATATCCATCCAGAAGGTTCCTGAAATATTTCAACCTGGTTGTGAAGTTGCATCGCGAATAAAAACAATTTAAAAGAAGGAGAAGCAGAATTTGGAAACAGTTTTTAATGTTGCCGTTTTGTTAGATGTCTTCCGATTAAAACATAGCTGCACCTAAAAAGGTGTTGGTGTTTTTTTTTCCTATCACTTTTCTACAGAGCAGTCAAAATCTAAACGCCATACGCACAGTAAAATATCAAATGTATAAAACAGCAAGGCATGACAGCACTGTTTACGCGGTAAAAGAACCAACAGTGCGGCTGTCAATATATTATGTTGATCGTGACCAAATGACTTACATGTTCCTGAACTTTTCGGTTTAAAAAAAATCTAATAGAGTAGATGGAACACTCGACAGCTAAACAAGTGCAAGCATACATACACACACACACACACACACACACACACACACACACACACTGTACAGTAACAATAAAACTAAGCTGACATGCCAAGAAAGATCAACGTTTCAGTAAAATGTTCATTTAAAAAATATACCAATTAGAAAAAAATTAAGAGAACAGGGTTTTTAAAAAAATACACTTTTAAAAACGTTGATGCTAGAAATATCCAAGTTTTCCCGATGCCGAGCAAGTGACTTAAATTAAAGTCCAAAGTCTGAGGGCCACTCCGGTTTGGTCAAATCCACTGACAAATGAGTCCACTTTGACTCACAGCCCCGGCATGATGTAGGCAATGTTGTCCAACGTATTTGACTGACAGAAAGAGAGAAAGAGAGAGCTTTGTTAGGAAAGATGCCACAAAGATGCACACGATCGCTGCCAAGTGGACACCTTAATGTATGTCAAACTGCTGTCCGGCTAACAAAGCACCCGCGATGATGTAAATTCATGCTTTACCAGGACGTTCCGAGGACATCCGTTTAACTGTGGTATCTGCGCGGTGAGACAGGTCAGCGGTCCCAGCGCACACAAGATGGAGTCCAGAAGGACAGACAGACTCCCGGACACCGCCACCATCCCCTGGCACAAGAAGAAACATCAGTCACGTGACCCACTCACTCAATGAAAGGTGCATTCACTGCAAATGCGGTGTGTGCACGCCCGCATGTGGATATTTACCTCCGTTTCCTGTAGCCGGTGGCCAATCAGGGACAGGGACTCCCCCAGGAGCTGCAGGTGAGCTGCTGCATCAATGGGATCAACATCTGGGACTCGTGCCGGGGATAGTGATATAGCGCCGGATGCTTTGTTCGGTGACACCATCCCTGTTCCCGCTGCGACAGCTTTGAATGACCAAACGCACACACAACAGTTATGAGAGCTAAGAGGACAGAAACGTATCAAACTTTGGAGTTAAAGCCAAAGATACCTTTGCTTTTGCCCTCGTTGACGCTCTTGTGTTTGACTGTCGTGGCCTCGGCTTTGTTCTGCTTGTGCTGCAAATACTGAGCTTTCTGCCGCCAAACCTGCAGAGGACAAACAGAGGCACGCGGCCCATTCAGTGCACCAGCACAACGGCAGGCACAAGCGATATTCCAAACTATTTTCTGATATCAATTACAAATGGAGTACCAAAACGTACCAATTTGTCTTTCTCTGGCATCGCCTTCCACACCTCTGCCAACCTTTTGCTCAGCTCACCAAAGACTGCAGATCAGACACCAGACAGATTGTTTAAAATGTGCATTTATTTGAAAGGCCGATATGCCAATCAGTGCCATTACATATACTGTATGTCATAACATCACCCACCTAGTCCTGGTTGTTCTGCATTTATGTTGACCCTGTACTCCTTACAAAACACCTGATACGCTGTTGTGTTCTTCTTCTTGGGCTAAGAGAGGACAAAGTAATTAACTGATTAACAAACGCAGGGAAAAAAGAAAAATAATCAGTTTTGGCACATTAGTGTGTTAGTTTGGTAAAACTTATTACCTTATCTTTTTCCTTCTCATGCTTTTCCCGATCCTTCTCCTCTTTCTTCTTCTTCTTCTCCGTCACTACATCGTTACCTTGATGGTGGTGTGTAGGGACGGGCGTGCCCATGGCGTACATTGGGCCGACGGCGCTGTGTGTGACCGTGGGATGGGAGTGTCCGTGGCCCCTCGATGAGTCTGAAGAACGGCATGCGACGATAAAGCGATGGTGACGACAAATATCGCAGCGACACATGCAAGTGTGCGCAGCAGAGAAGCGACTCTTTGTGTGTTGCACAGTCAACAAATAGAAAACTCACCTCCAAATCCTTTGCTGTGCTTTTTGTCCTTCCCACTTTTTTCCTTGTCCCGGTCCTTTTCTTTGTCCTTCTTCTTCTTGCTTTTTTTGCTCTTCTTCTTCTTTTTTGACATGTGTGTGTACGAATCATCTATAACCAGTTCACCCGCCTCCAGCTCAGCCCCAGATGACGAGCTATCGTCTCCCATACCACCTCCATAATGACCTGTAAAACAGGGAAACACATCAATGCATATTAATAAACAACACGGCATGGCATATATATATATATATATATATAGTTTCCAGAACAGAAGCCAAATCACAGCATGACTTTTTCTATGGTGTTCCTTGAGGTTTGCAATGTGGTATTTTGGATGGGCTTTTGATAATTTTCATCAATTCTGCAACACCTGATAAATGAGCATGTGAACAGCCATTATATATTTCTGTCGTAATGTTTAAAGCCCTTATACACTTTATCTTTATTATCCAATTCTCTCCCAACCCCACACCCCCATATAAAAAGATAAGTATGGGTCTATGTGGGCATCTACGGTTTAATGCTGAAATTATAGTTTGCTGAGATGAACGTAAACCTAGTTGCAAACCTACACCGAGAAGGGCGTTATGGGTAACCGCAGTTCTCAGAAGCGTGCAGAAGAGTCAACGTGCACACCTCCCAGATCTCATCAATTTTTCTCGTTCTTTACATCGTGGTTCCCTAACCCTGACCCTGCTTCTTATGAACATGTCCGTTACACTGCCTATCAATACAAATCTGAAAGAAACCCACACATAAACATGTCCATTCCACACCTGCATGCGTTGGCTTACGTGTAGCCCGGAAAAGCATAATTCCAACCAGACCATAAGAAAGATAACATAACTTGCATCCCCTGGAACATATTTTATGGTTTTCTTACCTTCCACCTCCACCTCTTTCCCCACTACAGGCAGTGGATCTCGACTCTGCTGCAGTTTCTTCTTGGGCGCCTTTGAGTGCTGCGTCCTGTCTCTGTCCTTCTCCTTCTTTCCGCCTCCTTTGGACGAGTGCGGCGTGAACGGGAAGGTCTCTGCTTCCTCTTTCTCTGGCGACATGATGAGCTTCATCTTCAGACCGTCGGCCTCGCGCAGCGTCAAGGGTTCCTCTTTGGGAGCTCCACCATGGAATAATGACGACTTTGAGGAAGACGAGGAGTGCTTCTTGGAGGACGACGAGGAAGAGGTCGGGGGGCGGGAGTGGGCGAAGGAGTGGCTCCCTTTGCTTCCGCCGCCACTGCTGCCCTCACGCTTGCGGTCCTTGGAGGAGTGTGAGGAGAAGGACGGGTAGGAGGGTTTCTTGTGTAAGTGCGGGCTGGGGTCCGAACCGGTGGCCAGTGGAGAGGTGATAGCCTGCAGGAGGCCCATTGCCGTGTCTGTTGGGTGGGAGGATGAGTGGGACAAGGGAGTAGGGGAGCGGTCAGCAGACTTGTGCTTTTTCTTGTGGGAAGGTGGACCTGAACCATCGTGGTCTGATACAGGGACGATAAAGGAAAAGAAAAAAGTAAATACAGTTGTCATTTTTCTTTTAAGTTAAAAGGTTATTACAATATATCAACCTCTCACCTCTGTAATAGTAGTCATCACTATGTTTCTTCTTCTTTTTGTGCGAGTCCCCTCCAAGCGCAAACAGTTCTGAATCCTGATTTGTGAATGACACAATTGCTTTTCAGTTCACCAATTCATAGATAATTGGTTCAAAATATTAAAATGTGCTACAACGGCATAACTATTGGCGCATCTCAAAAGCTTCCTGTGATATTAAACTATGTAGTCACGTTAGTGTTGACAGATAACCAACCTTGGGTCGTTTTTTTGAAGATTTTCGGACCTGAGCAGCAATCTCCTCTTCCTCCCTTAAGAGATCCTTGTACGACCTCCTCTTCTCTCTCTGGCTACGACCAGCAACAAGGCCTCTGTCGCCTTCCATCCCCGAGTCTAGAATAAATGAACTGACGATTATTATCCTTACTGTAAAACTTGTATGATTACTATTTAATACGGCTTCTATAAAGGATCTTGTTACGGCTATGTCAATTGAAATGTTCTTTGTTCCTTGTGCAACTGGCACTCAAATTAGTGGAGCAACAGTTAGGTTTCATACATCATTGTGTTTCTGACTGCTTGCAAATTGCATATGTTCAATGAGTCTCTATAGTGGGAACAAAGTGATGTATCATGCAGTGTACAGGCAGACATTACCTATTCCCCCTTTATTCTTGATCTCCTCAAAAGCCATGGCTCCTGCTCCTGTCAACACGTCTATTTGTCACAATGCGTCACTGACAACATAAGGCAGGATACTGACCTGTGAAGTGAAAACCATGGAAAGCGGATCAAATGAAAGTTAAGGTAATAATATCTATTCTGGACAAAAACGAATCAGAGCAGTTTAACGACACAACACACTTGGCCGTTTATGAGTACATATTTCGCATCTTGTAACATATCATTAACATCAACAAAGGTAATCACACTCTAAAAGGTACTGGGTTGTTACAACTAACGTGGGTCCGACACCGAGCTGTCCGAGCAACGCTGGGGCTGCGAGTAACCTGAACATAACGCTACTCAAAAGTGTGGAAGTGCTCAACGAATGGCTGCTTATTGAATGAAAATACAAGTTACGCTGTGTTACAATAACGCTATGGTCTGTCACCTCCAAAATAGTGCAACAAACGACAGCTAAACAAACTCCCGCCTACTTTCATAAAGATACACAAACACACCCCCTCTTCATTCACTTTGAGTGCTTAGCTTCCCAACATTTCCAGCACTCTGAAAGGGTCTCGCTGAGCGCGGCCTCAGCTCGCCGGTGAAAGCGGCCGAGGAAAGCCCGAGGCTTTCACCCACAGTTAGGCCGCGGTCGCCTCAAGTGCAGAGAATAATGTGACAAACATGCATTAAACTCTGCTCGTGTTTGAATCTCCTCTGGGGAGATAGCTTGTGATGTTTACACACGCCAGGAAGAGAATAAATAATGTGTTTATTAAATTTTACTACCTCTATGGATCTCCAATTTACGCGGGTCCGGTCGCCATTTTTTTTTAATTATCGGCGAAGCAACAATACGTGTCAACGTAGAGGCGGGGCTTCGGTTACGCAGCCAATCAGCGATGAGAAAAAGAAGCCATATTAACAATGCACTTGCCTAAGCTCTGCTTCCTACTCTACTGTCCTCTTTTATTTTTACACCCATGATCCTACTATGCAACATGACAACTAAAGGCTCAATCATTGAATAGGTTGATATTGAAACAAGTATTAAATTACAGAACTAAAACCCAGATATATAGAACATCCATTATTGGTTTATATAAAAAAAAACATTTGACAAGTATAGCCAAAGATATTGATTTATTGAATCACATATTCCATTTCCTACAAATATCAAAACAAATTTACAGTATGGTTCACATACAAACATGCAATACAAGAGAAAAGGCAACAAGATACAAAGAAGCTGTCAATAAGAAAACCAAAAGTACAACAGTGAAAACTGAGAAATATGTCTCACAATTATCGGAGAACTGAGCTAATAAAGGCAGGCAAAAAGAACCCCGCACACGCACACACACACGCACACACACACACACCTTCTGGGTTGGCTAGTTCCACTAGTTTCCTGTTTCTGTCTATAAATAAATATCCACTGCACTACTGGGCATTCAAATATGAGCATCTTTTCATTTGAACCCGGATAAGAATATTGCTTACAAAATAATGATTGTGTTATTATGCTTAAAATGACAGGGTGTTCAAATGTCACTGTACTGTAAAGTAATGCGGTAAATAAATATTTATTTGGAATATGGACAGAAACCCCCAGAACTGTACGGTTTAGAATGTTCTTGTCTGGTCAAGGCTAGTGCAGCAGAGGCTTCAGATCTCTATACACTTTTTCTCCTACCTATCCCCCAAATTATGTTTCTGCAGACTGAGCGATGTAAAACTGGCCAATAAATCGGTCACCTCATCCACCTATAAGGAAAAATACATACAACCATGTAAGAGTTTAAGTGAAATCTATGTAAATCCATGAGAATAAAAAATGTACAAAAATAAAATAAAATAAATACATTTAAGTTTAATTACACCATACATCTTTGTTTTTAAGCATGCTAATGTGATTTATTAAATAAGTATGTTGATCTCACCTGCTCTTTGGTGCGCGTGTGCTGCAGCTGTGTCGAAATGTGCTCCAGCCTCTCTTTAGCTTCACTCTGGCCCATTAAGTTCAGGTATTCCCTCAGCATTTGAATGATCTACAAGGGAAACCCAAAACGTAAAAATCTTTAGCGTTTGATTTACCTAAAAATTAAGCATGCAGTTTCCAAACCAAATCGGGATCCATTCAAAGCCTAAGACCGGGCAAATAAACGCGTTCTCTACCTGTGTGACTTCCCCTCGCAGGGTTTCTAAGCTGCGTGAATCTCCCTCCTGCAGAATATTAAGCTTGGAGCGCGCTAGATGCAGAGGGGTCCGGCCTGCTCGGTCCAGGGCATCCACACGGGCTCCTTGACAGAGACAATAAGAGCACACATCTCTCAGTTACACATGCATTTATTTATACTGCAACTGAATACATATGCTCCTTCAGGGCAACCTTGAATATAGTTTAAACCAATTAAGTTGATCCTGCGGCCCGTATTTTCAGCTAACTTACAACCAAGAGTTCTCCAACAATGTAAAAGTGATCAACATGTACACAAACAGGGCTCACCTCCTCTCAGCAATGTCGTGATTACAGGCACATGGTTGGTACAGGCCGCTGCAGACATACAGGTGGAAAAAAAAACATATTAAAGTGAAAACACTAAAAGGTCCCTAAAACTGTTGTGTTTTGGTGTAATTTTGCAGTACGTCTTCACGTAAGCAGGTGTCGGCCTCCAGCAGCTGCACAGTTATGAGTCAGAGTTAAACCACCGTCATATCCTGTAGCGATAGTGCTCCAGGTTTTACGGGGTCAAGGTGATCTTTCTCTTACCCAGATGGAGGGGGGTGTTTCCCAGGCTGTCTCGCTGGTTGGGGTCGGCGCCGTGGCTCAGCAACAATTGCACTACAGACATTAAAAAAAGAAAAGGAGATTTGGAAAAAGAAGTATGTTTAATTTGTTAAAATGTGGACTTGTATATAAACTGCAGTGTACAAGACAAGGGAATCATAATTACTTGCAGCATGGTAAACAACAGTTTGGCAACCGCGCTGCTGCACTACACACAAAGGTAATCCCAAACCTACCAATGGTCTCATTGCCATTGCAGGAAGAAAAATGGAGGGCTGTCCTTCCCTTGTCATCTGCTGCACACGGGTCTGTGTCATCCTCCAGGAGCTTTCGAACTGGAAGAAGATGAAAAAAAACAACTGTAATCACCTTCACCTTACGCCACTTGCAAGGCATCTGACGACATCCCCTCGGTGTTCGTACCTGTGTCGATGTCGTTGCTGTTCGCTGCTTCCCTCAGTCTTTTTGCAGCTGCGGAGAGACAACATTCAAAATGACAAGTATGTAAATATTGCTTTATGAATGGATCACATGACATTCGAGCAACAAACAATGGCTTTCCACCGTCAAGTCTTGGCCCCGACCCCGATTGCCAGGAACCTGGGTGTGACACTTGACAGTCAACTCTCCCTGACTGCCAAAATTACCGCAACAACACGTTCCTGTAGGTACATGCTGCACAACATCAGGAGAATACGTCCACTTCTAGCTCCGTCACTGCGAGCTAAACACTCAACAAAGTCTCGACTGTTCTCTGTCCTGGCTCCTCGATGGTGGAATGAGCTCCCCAGTGACATCAGGACAGCAGAAAGTCTCTACATCTTCCGTCACAAACTAAAAACACATCTTTTCCGACTATACCTTGAATAAAGGATGTAGCACTTTAGTAGCACTGGAATGGCTCTTACTGATTGCACTTTGTAGTTGAACTTTATTGATGAAATTGTACCTTCTTGATTCTTGTTGTTCTGATTCTTGTTTGTACTCATGGTGGAATGCACTTATTGTAAGTCGCTTTGGATAAAAGCGTCAGCTAAATGTAATGTAATGTCAAGTGGGGCGCTTGATCTGTACATGTACGGTTTATCAGTGCAACACCAAGCATGTTATTTACATGGGATTTTGGCCATTATAACATGACGTACTATATCTTAATATCTTCTTCTGGCATTCACTGTATTACATTGCAACATAGCACTGTACGCCACAACCCCCAGACACAGGAACACAGGAGCTTCTTTCTACCGGCCTCACTGATGAACAATTAACCAGACACCTTCATCTTCACTACTTGCACTATTACCACCTTTCTCCACTAATATCCAAAATTCATTGTTCAAATATATTATTTGATATATATTTATATTGCACATATTAGTTAAATGTTAATGCTTAGTTTCTGTGTTCTACCCTGTTGTCTTTAATGTCTTTTTTTAATATTTCTCTTGTTTATTTGTATACAATATGTACATATGTTCGACGAGAGCAAAGTGTAACCGGAGTCAAATTCCATATAACGTTATGTGTAGACACACATGGCCAATAAAGCTGATTCTGATATTACACTGATATAACTGTAAGTACCCTAACCCTCAAAGAGATCGAGGCGCCACACTACACTCACTCACTCACATACACGCACGCACGCACGCACGCCCCTTACCGTAAATATCTTTCCCCAAAGGGCCGAGGTTCCGGACAGCCCTGTGTTGCCGCCTGGCCCGCCGCCCCGCTACTTTCCCCATCTTGCTCGTCACGCCACCGGCGCCCAGCTCAGCTCGCCCGGGCTCCCACAACAAGTGCAGGTACCGGAGCTCTTTCTCGTCCCTCTGCCCGACTCGACCTAACACCACTTTGCCCTCTCCGGTCCCGCTCATCCCGAACCCGACGGCGGCGGTGCCCCCAGGGTCCGTCCTCTCCGGGGTCACGTTCCCCCGCTGCTCTCTGCCCGCCTCCTCCTCCTCCCGGGTCACATCCTCGGGTCCGGGCTCCACCATGTACTCCCCCTCGGAGCTGGAGCGGTCGTTATCGGAGGCCGTTGCAACGATTGGGCTCCACCCGTCCATACTTTATCGTGACATGTGGATGTCGTGTTTATGCTACGGTCCTTAATACTGCTGCCAAAGCAAAAAGGAAAAGAAAGCCGGACAACTTTGAATATGGCTTCCGCACCGTCAGCGACGCCATTGCACGGCACGTCAACCCAGAACCTCCCTCATTCAGGGCTTCCCATCCTCGGTACTTTGAAGTGTTTCAATAGCAGAAGACACTCTTCCTTTACGGCACCAAAATGTCCCCTATTTCACATTTCCCATTATCGCGAAGGCAGTAACAGACACACCCATTGTACAGTCAACAGACCCAGTGCAGGGCTGACCAATCAGATTCCGTGTTGTTCATTAGCTCTCGTCCAATAGAATCGACGCAACCGGGCAGCCAATCAAACTGTTCTTGAACTGGACCAACGATAGCTTCGCACAAACACAGTAAGAAAAAAAAAAAAAGAAAAACAACTTATTTGTAGTATTTCTAGTCCTTTAATATTCAATTCAGTTTATTTTGTATAGTCTAAAATCCCAAATTTGCCTCGGAGGGCTTTACAATCTGTACATACAACATCCCTGTCCCAGGACCTCATCGGATCAGGGAAAAACACTCCCAAAAAACAGAAAAAAACCTTTCACAGGAAAAAGAAAAAAAGGAAGAAACCTTAGGTAGAGCAACAGATGAGGATCCCTCTCCCCGAATGGACAGAAGCAAGAGATGACATGTAATAAGTTTCATCAGGAAAAAACATGTAAAATGCATTACTTGCATTACAACCTCCACCTAAATAGCTTTTAATATGATCTATATTTTTAGGATATTAAAATTGCATTATAATGTCTATATATCTTTTGTTAGGATTATAAATAAGGAACAATGCATTTCCAGCGATCAGCAGTTTCCAACCTGAGGGTTGGTTCCCCAAGAGGTCACATGATGATAAAGTAGGATAATTACCAAATCAGGAAATACAGTCAAGCATAATTTCATATTTTCCTCTAATCTTTGCTTTACTCTTGTGAATTACTAAAATAATGGTACTTCTTTGGACCCTTATACAATACCAAAATAAACAAAAAGGACATTAACTTGTAAAAGACGTTACATGCCCAGAAGGTTGGAAACCACTGATCTATGTGATGGTATTTTGTCAAGATATTTTATCTTATGGAGGGAATATTATGGATGCCAGAGGTAGCATGTCTGATGGACTTAAACTTCATCATAGACTTAGGCTTGTAACCATCCGTTGCTGTTGGAGGACTGTAATAAATGATTGGACGGGTTAGCAGCCTGCACGTATTCTTCCCACACACTCAGTGGTGATAACTTATAAATAAAGTTTACGTTTATTATGATAATTCTGGGGCCGTGGCTTTAAAGGTAGGCCGTAAAACTTTTTTACAGCCCTGCCTGCTACTTTCATTGGACAAAACCTTTGGCTGGATAATAAAAACAATCTCAGTTACTCGCTCCCAACCCTGCTTTAGACACGCTTGGGCAAAACAATCAGAAGTCAAGTTTCAGTCCTGAAGAAATGGAGGCTCCAGTTTGTGCCAGGAAGTTTGGGTATGCGGGATCTGGCCCCGATGCATCTCGCTCAGCTGTGGCAGCATGATCATGCTGGTTGACCGATGCCCACTGACTGTTGCGAGCGACACCCTGCCCCTTTAAGTACCCGTGTTGACAAAACAGCGGCGGCTTGCGATGGGTCAGGGATGAGCGGAAGCATGATTCTGATAGACGTGAGAAAACACAGGAATGAGTCAAACTACTATCTGTAATGATCAAATCAATATATAAAATATATATTACCATTAATAAAGAAAGTAGTGTGTAATTCATATGGTAAAATAGTATTTGCAGCAGAAACGGACAGATTTACCATCATAGAAGGCCCTGAGGTCAGTCTGGAGACAGTGGTCCAAGAAGCCCCGCAGTGGCTGGATATGAGATACCGGAGTCAACCAGTCTGTGAGGAAGTCCTCAACCATGTGGTGAATGGCCTTGGGCCTTGGTAAAGACCAGCCGGAGGGGCGGAGCTTCATTTCTTCCTCTGGGGAATAAAATAAACTTACATAAACCTTCACTCAGAGCTCGTTCCGCCAACTGCAGTAATAAAAAATAAATTATAAACGTTTAATGGCACAGCACTTCTACTCACCAGTGGGAAGTTTGTCATAGTAGTACAAAACAGGGTGCAGAAATTGTGAATGCCACGCAGAGGTCCAGTCTGTGTTAGCCCTGCCTCGCTCTAAAAAGTCAATTTTTTTCTTCCCGTACTGAAAGACCAGAACTATCAGTCCATGGTGGGAGACCTCATGGCCCGAGAGAGAGGAGAACTGAGGCAAGGCCTGGAGTGTAAACTCTTCCAAGTATTCAGTGTGAGAGCTAAGTCACGGAGAGAAGAAAGCGCCATTACAGGTCAAGCATGGAAAAATAACCTTTTAATTTACATATATGAATAGATAAGCTGTTATTGAAATTTTAACAGCATATTTTACACTTAAGATAAAGTATCGTAAAATTCAGATTACTAGGCACAACGTTTATAAGCTGCATCTAATCATAAACAAGCCGCGGTGGTTTATAAGCCGCTGTTGCTGCTGCTACCACTGCTGCTACTGCCCACGCCCCCGCTGCTCAAGTCGGGCGTCGAGCCCCGCTACCTTTGGTGGTTGTCGGGGAGCTAGCTGCTGAAGCTAGCGCTGACAACACTTTTTATTTTTGTGCTGAATTTTCAGTGTTTACTTGAGCTCAAACAGTGCAGCCACAAATTCTTGTGGCAGCAGCTCTTGCAGCTCTAGCAGCCCTAGCAGCTCTTGCAGCTCTAGCAGCTCTAGCAGCTCTAGCAGCTCTAGCAGCCCTAGCAGCTCTAGCAGCTCTAACAGCTCTAGCAGCCCTAGCAGCTCTAGCAGCCCTAGCAGCCCTAGCAGCTCTAGCAGCTCTAGCAGCTCTAGCAGCTCTAGCAGCTCTAGCAGCTCTAGCAGCTCTAGCAGCCCTAGCAGCTCTAGCAGCTCTAGCAGCCCTAGCAGCTCTAACAGCTCTAGCAGCTCTAGCAGCCCTAGCAGCTCTAGCAGCCCTAGCAGCTCTAACAGCTCTAGCAGCTCTAGCAGCCCTAGCAGCTCTAGCAGCCCTAACAGCTCTAGCAGCCCTAACAGCTCTAGCAGCCCTAGCAGCTCTAGCAGCTCTAGCAGCCCTAGCAGCTCTAGCAGCCCTAGCAGCCCTAACAGCTCTAGCAGCCCTAGCAGCTCTAGCAGCCCTAGCAGCCCTAACAGCTCTAGCAGCCCTAGCAGCCCTAACAGCTCTAGCAGCCCTAGCAGCTCTAGCAGCTCTAGCAGCCCTAGCAGCCCTAACAGCTCTAGCAGCCCTAGCAGCCCTAGCAGCTCTAGCAGCCCTAGCAGCCCTAACAGCTCTAGCAGCCCTAGCAGCCCTAACAGCTCTAGCAGCTCTAGCAGCCCTAGCAGCCCTAGCAGCCCTAACAGCTCTAGCAGCCCTAGCAGCTCTAGCAGCTCTAGCAGCCCTAGCAGCTCTAGCAGCTCTAGCAGCCCTAGCAGCTTGCGCTGACACCTCAGCAAGCGCTTGCTGCTAGAGCTGACACTAGGGCTGGCGGTATACCGGTTTCAAATTTCCTTACGGTATGAATTTTTCATATACAGTCTACTGGTGAAAAGCCGTAACAACTGTTGTGGCTCTTCGGCAGGCAGCACAATATATTGTTCACACTCACTGCTGAGTGAGAGAAACGTCTTACATGCATTGAGATGGAGTCATGGTTTTAACTTTATAACAATTAATAACCCAAAGCTAACGCTCTTTAACAGGGTAAAACACCACAAAACAGTTTGTACACAAACAATTTGTAACACTAATAGTTGTACATTTATAAAATTACACCGCTGAACTGCATGCTGTGTTCAGCTCGCCCACTATCACAACAAGAAGAAACTCTGTCGCTACATAGAAAAACGGAAAAGAGCGATACAGGAGAAACGAGACACAAGAGATGCACCAATACAACTTGTACCCGAGAGAGGATCTGTGTCTGCTGTTTGGGTTTAGAAAAATTTGACATAGATCAGAAAATGGATTTATTGCAAAGAAGCTGAACATGGAGGAATTTAGGACCCAGGGGAATGTAGATGAAAACAACCTGTAAGAGACAGAACTGAAGACACAGACAGCTGTTCACCACTCACCAGAAACAATGAGCGGTGAACAGCTGTTCAGTTGGCCGGTGGTCCTTTTCAGCGTCAATTAATGAATGGGTTTACTAATGTGTTTACTAGATACCGTAATATACAGTGAAACTGCAAGAATCTTACCATGATATGAATTTTTGGCCATACCGTGCCGCGGCACAACAAATTAGCCACAACGATATTTAAGCCGCACGGGTCAAAGTTGCGGCTTATAACCCGAATTTCACTGTAGGTCAAAACACCTCAAAAATAAAACTCTTCAACAAAGGTGATACTGAGGAATGGTGGGAAGCAGATGCATTGTGTCAAAACGTCTTACTGAGGATTTTATCTCCCTCACATTGATTAAAAGTTTGGGCGTTCAAAATAACACACTTACCCCCGAAGAAGGACAACGTCCCCAAGCACCTCAAACATTTGGTACAGCCCAGAGGCCTCGTTGATCCGCTTCAGAATCCAGGACAGCAGCTGCGTTGTCTGCATTTTAGTCGATTGCCACGGGTTGTTATGGTAACGCTTTTCAAGCACACGATGTACAGATCGAACTGTGGCAAAAAATAGTAGTATTTAATTACCTTAATTATATATACACCATACAACTTTGTATTTATTTATAATAAGCTTATAATGGCTGGAAATCCAAACAATGTTGTGAATTCCTGGGAATGTTGCCCGTTCATAATATATTAATGCAAGGGCTTTCATCGCAATCGCCATTGCGTTACCTCCTTCTGTGATAGCGATCTAACTAAAATGTACTTAGACAAAAATCTTTCTTCTTATTTAAATTTGTACTTTTAATGCATAATTGTCCCAATAGTCTGCATTCCGATTGAGACCCATGCAGTCGAGTGTTCACGGCCCACATTCGAGTACCATCGATGACACGTCCTGCCGTTGGAATTGGACCACAGAGACGAACAAGATGTGAGGGCCATTAGTAGAAAGGATTTTCACCTATGTATCGGAAACCGTGGATGAAGCCGCCGGCAGATAAGCGGTAGTCTCTGGAGTGGGCGGCGTTTCCCAGCACAAACAAGCCGGGGGTTTTCTCCCCTTCGTACCAGGCCGTCAGCCTCGGAAATCTCCCTTTGGCATTGTCACTGTGCATCGGGCGGGCAGATCTGGGCAGATTGAAGACAACAAATAAAAAGAGCTCAGATGTCATACAAAAGAGGGGCAGTCGGTGACAAGGCGGTCCATTACTTAACGTACAGATTTCGACACCACACAATAATCCTTACACAAGTCTGTACCTGTCAAATATGCTGAAGTTGAATCGGAATCCAAGGCACGCGATCACGCGGTCGTAAGGCTTTCGCATAGAGTAGTTGTCATTGTGATAGTCTGTATAGCTGCTATTCCTTTTCAGGTTCTCTCGTAAAGTCACGTACAGCTCTCCCTTCTCACCAGATCGCCTGCCTTGCTCCTTTTGTTGAGTGATGGCTAAGCCTTCTAGGGATCCTTCCAACAACCCATCCAGGGACTTCAGTTGATACGTGTCAATAACATCGTTATTCACAGCTCTGAAAAACACATTACATTAAAAGTGCTGCTCCAATGTTAAAAAAGTATCAATGTAGAACACAAACCTGTACCACTGGGTAAGTCTGACAAAGAAAATCATAAAATATTAACATAATGAATGTACTTATTGCATTTAAAACACTGTAAATGGTAAAAACAAAAAAGACAATTTAGGAGAGTGACGCCAACAGGACAACTGAAATGACCAAATCTTTAACGCTACCTGAGATCTCCGACATAATGCGTTTGCCAGGCCAGTCGAACGGGGCTGGAACTGAACATGTGCACCAACTTCGTCCTTCCCGAGATATTCTGGGCGGTTTCAAAAGCTGAGTTCCCCTTGCCCAGAATAAGTACAGACTGGCCCTTGTAGTCCTCGGGGTCAGTGGAGATGGACTCGTAGTCCTCGACCAGCTCGGAACCGAAAAACTTAACCTTCTGAGGATCCCACAGACCCGAAGCCACCAGGAGGACTCTGGGGGGGCAGAGGTACTGATGCACTTCACAGATTGAACAACAGTTGGACCATCACCTCAGGTGCAGTGTGGTGCAAACTACCTGCAATTGTAGTCAGACTCGTGCTGATCGGTCAGGACATAGCTCCTGCCATTGGGTGACATCACTGCACTGATCCTCCCGATGTCCACGCCGTACTGGACCCTCAGCCCGAGCTCCTTCTCAAACATGGACAGATAGACCAGGAGGCTGTCGGCGGGCGGGAAGAACTCCCGGGTCACTCGCTTTAACAGGAGGTCGGCTCTGTCGCTCAGCAGCGAGTTCCAGTCGTGGCGCATGTTGAACTCTCGATTCTGGCTTCCCGTGTAGATCTTGTTGATACTGATGAGCTTCCTGTGCCGGGGGTACCTTGAAGACAGAGCGGAGAAGGGCACCGTGAAAAGGTGAATCAGGTGGGTCAGACCGTATGACGTGGCCTCACTGGGTGCCCTACTTGTTGAAGAAGCTGCCCGGCCCAGAGTTCCTCTCCAGGATGATGTAGTCTCGTTTAGCCCTGGAGAGGAAATATCCCATCTGCAGCCCCGAGGGCCCAGCGCCGAGCACACAGTACTCATAGCGGCGGAGGCCGTTGTTGTCGTGGTGACCGTCGGGAGAGCATTCGATGCAGCCAATCAGGATGACGAGGACCAAACAAGAGAGGTTCGAATCCATAACCTGTTGGATGTGAGGCAATGGGGTAGAAGTGTGAGAGGACAACATAAGTGAATATGTCAGGAAATAAAATCCATTAACATTGTTGTAGCCACACACGCTTTAAACATTTTTAATTGTATTAAATAATCTGTAAGTTCCTATTTTTATATCGTAAAATGTTTTTTTATTTGTATTCATAGAGCGGTTTGTAAATTGGCTTAAACGTCATTGTCCTACTTGTATTTCACTCGTAGCCTACGCGCTCACGTGGGCACTGGATCAGGAAAACGGTTAAACTCGTTTTTAACCCTAGAACACTAAGGTGATTTCCACCTGAGCGATTGTGTTTACGTTATTTTCATTGTGTTGCTTTTTTCTGAGTTGCGTAGCTTCATGCAGCTCACTATTGAAGGTGGGCGTGTCTTTGTTGAAGATGGGCGTGTCTCTCTGCTCCAATCTCTGGTTTTTCCAACAGGCACGTGTTCGGGTGATTTTCACCCGACATTAGTATTAGAGGGTAAAAAAAAAATTCGGACGGGTTTTTACATTGACGTGTGACTTTTCCTTCACAGGACAAGGCTCACATGTCCCAGGAACATGTGGACCAAAGAACAAGTTCATAGCTCCATTATTTATGTTTTTAATTGTGTTTCATTTTTCACCCGATTTTGAGCCTTTTTTCAGGGTGCCACCATGATACCTGTTTTTCATTTTATGAGAAATCCTATAGGTTAAAATAATAGAAGAGGACTTCAATTTGCCTTGTATAGTTGTATTTTAACCTATTTTGATGAGAAGTATTTTTTATCAGGTAATTTATATCGGGTGAAAATCACCCCACGTTAGCGTTAGTGTTCTAGGGTTAAGCACTGAAAGTGGGTCCGGCTCTTACCAGGAGAACTGGGAGAACCACAACTCGCTGCGCCTTCGCTCGCTTCATGAGTTTCAGCGCAAAACTCGTACAGTGTCGAACTGGACGGGTAGCCTTGAGCGGGATTACACAGCGGCTCCGGTAACGGGGTAAGGAGCCCCCCTCCTCGCCCCCACCCCACACCGGCACTCTACGAACCCTCCGGCCGACGTTGGGTCACTCTCCCGAGGATGCGGCGGGCGCCTTCGTCCGCTCGAAGGAGAAGTGAGGTCGGCTAACGTTATCCCAGACAAGCCGTTATGTTACCTTGTAGCAGTTATTTCAGTCGGTCCCTCGCGAGCAGCATCTGCGGTTTCGCATCTATCGTACCTGTCGAGACGGCTACATGTCTACTAGTTTGCATTTTACTGCGCGATGTGTGTGCGCGTGCGTGCGCCCCTGTGAAAAGTCCACGAGCCCACAACCCACTTCCCCCTTTTGGACAACAAACATCCCAATGGAGGGCGGCTCGCTCGAGGGGCGTGCCTAGAGAACGTCATAGAACAGAGATGATTACAAAATCGAACTTCAAATTTTCAGCTTTAGAGCCATATTATCACTTTACACTTTTGCCTTAGGACAATGGTGCCTCATTATATAGATATCTGAGAATGTTCTGTAATTTTTGATATACAACACATGGGTATGTATCATGTGCAAGTGCCTTAAAAAGGTGAATAAAAAAGAAAAGTAAAATTGTCTGGGTTCCGCATTTGAAAAGCAAATGCCCCCCTTTCAATAATAATATAATAAAATAATAAGCTGTGTCTACCAGTTTTTTTTTCACACAATAAATAATGTTGCTACATAAAAATATTGAAATTATAGTAACTCCATCTGCTCCCAGACAGTAAAACCCTATGAAGGTTAAACATCTAGAAATCCTCCAAATGAGGTAATAAGACTTTTAAGGGCGTAAGAGGGGCTTTGTGTGAGTCCTGGCCATGGAACGTTATGTCACTCTAAATACCGAACACTGTGACACAAAGTAAAGAGCTTTTATTTCTCTAATGTTTTTGTGGACATAATATTCACTACATATTTAGAAGCCTGTCATTTTGTAACATTTCTTCATCTTTGATTAAAAAAAAGTCAATGATATAATAGTTAACATACACTATTGACAATTCCCCATTATACCTTTTGCATATTGACCAAAGGTTTGCATGCATTTCACAATTTTTTTCATGGAAGACTTCCACAAAATATATTTGTGGTGTATTTCTCCTTTGTTGTTGATAAAGATCTCATACTAACCTTCAGGTAGACGCCCATTGGGTGAGCACGAAGAAAGCACTGGGTTCTGGAAGGTCCTTCTGTCCAACTGCTTCTGGGATCCTGTGAGTTTTGCAGCAGGTTTATGCTAGTTTGGTGTCCTCCCTCAGCATCAGCATTTCCTCAGGGATGTTAATAAAGGCAAACTGTAAAAAGCCAGGGGAACATTTGTAATATGTGCTTTACTGTAATTGACTTTCCTCACAGGGTGTGTCCCTGTGCATTAGCATTCTAAGTAGTGGTTTCAGTATTCGGATCCTTTATGGAAGTAAAAGTGGTGATGCGTTCTTCTAAAACTTACATTTAAAAATACTCTAACATAAACTGTTTGTTTGTTTTTATCAATGTTGGGAAAAAATGTTCCCAACATTGATAAAAACAAACAAACAGTTTGCTCCCTCCGGGTGGGGACAGAGTGCCTACCACAAGCGAAGGAGTTCAAGTATCTCGGGGTCTTGTTCACGAGTGAGGGTAAAATGGAGCGGGAGATCGACAGGCGTATCGGTGCGGCTGCAGCAGTAAAACAGGCGTTGCACCGGGCCGTCTTGGTGAAGAAGGAGCTGAGCCGGAAGGCAAAGCTCTCAATTTACTGGTCGGTCTACGTCCCAACCCTCACCTATGGTCACGAGCTTTGGATCGTGTCCGAAAGAACGAGGTCGCGGATACAAGCGGCCGAAATGAGTTTCCTCCGTAGAGTGGCCGGGCTCAGCCTTAGAGATAGGGTGAGGAGCTCGGACATCAGGAGGGAGCTTGAAGTTGAGCCGCTACTCCTTCGTGTCGAAAGGAGTCAGCTGAGGTGGTTCGGGCATCTAATTAGGATGCCTCCAGGACGCCTCCCTTTAGAGGTTTTCCATGCACGTCCATCTGGTAGGAGGCCCCGGGGAAGACCCAGGACACGCTGGAGGGATTATATCTCCCAGCTGGCCTGGGAACGCCTCGGGATCCCCCAGAATGAGCTGGTAGATGTTGCGGGTGAGAGAGAAGTCTGGGTCAGCCTGCTTGACCTGCTGCCTCCGCGACCCGACCCCGGATAAGCGGTGGAAAATGGATGGATGGATGGATGGATGGATGGGAAAAAATGTTTTCTTTCTCCTATTTCTTATATATTTTATGGCCTGTGACTTGAACTTTCCCATAATTATGACGTATGTCCTGTATAGTTAGGAGTCCAGGAATCTTTGATATCTGTATGTCCCTGACTGATGGTATGCGCCTGACTGGAGACTCCGCATCACCGTATTCAAATGGTATGCGGCTGACTAGAGACAACGCATCATTGTTTTGTCTATGGCGGGAGGAAGGTTACGAAGACGTCATGATGACCTCCTAGTATGGGATATAAGGAGGGAGGTTTCCATCTACTCTTTGAGCATTTGTGGATGTACAATTAGTGAAGTAATACGTTGTATATCTGTATCTGCTCCTCTCTTGCAACAGAATAAATGACCTGTTGACATGACCACCAAGACCCGGTATCGAGTGTAAATTAATTTTTCTGACAATCCACCAAAAAAATCTCTCAATGAGTAAAGTGGACATTATTACATTTATTTAAAACCTGCACTATTTGGGTTTCTTATCGCCCAGTTCTTTCCAAGCAAAAGGGAGATCTGAGAAGATTGAAATAATAGTAAAGAGTGCAGCAATATATCAAAATATTCATGGGATAACTGGGAGGGCTGTGCAGGAAGAACAAACGGTTAAACAAAGAAACAGGATTAGTTCTGCAGTGTAGAGCAAGGAGTTTGTTGGCAAATGTCTAAGAATTTAAAGGTTTTCTTAATGGGTTAAAATATAAGCCAGATATAATATGTATTGAAGAGACATGGTTTAAACCAAACTTAGATTTTGTGATTCAGGGATATGGGTGCATAAGAAGGGACAGAGAAGGGAGTAATGGGGGAGGATGTCCTACTTTTGTAAGGCAATGGATTTGTTATTGAGAAATAGAAAAATTAAAAGACCTAGAATATGTAGTTGTTGGAAAGGTTGGTCGTGGTAAATTTTTACAATCCATGTCAACGATTGGAATAAGAAGCATTAGAGGCAATAAAGGGATTGGACAGAAGAAGGGTAATTTGGTGTGGTGATTTTAATGCGCATAGTACTCTCTGGGGAGAGGTGGAAACTGATAGGAATGGAGTGATAGTAGAGGATGTGATGGAATCATTGGGACTTGTATGTTTAAATGATGGGAGTGGCACAATAATTAATTTCAACTCAGGTAATGAGAGACGTTTAGGTCTGACAATAGCATCACAGTCATTGGCAGGTACTGTATTTGTGTGTGGGAGGTATGGAAGCATTCTACTGTGGGAAGTATTACCCCGTTTTCTGTAGAGTTGGAAGTGGAAGTAGTGTTGGTTCAGAATTAGTAATCCCAGAATTTGAGTATGAGTGTGGGAAAAGTGGATGACTGTGACTCAGTGGTTAGCAGGTCCGACTTTCAATCAGAGGATCAGTGGTTCGATTCCCTGCTCCGCTAGTCCATGTCCACGTGTCCTTGAGCAAGACACTTAATTGCTCACCGTTGCTGTGTCTACGGTCTAGTGAATAGCATGTAAGTCGCTTTGGATAAAAGCGTCAGCTAAATGAAATGTAAAAAAGTCTTAGTGATGACGTGTGAGATGATGGGCATAGTTATGGCTTTACAGTGGGTTGAGGACGTTAGGCTTGCTTAAGTGATGATTACATCTGATTCATGTGCAGTGTTAACTAGTTTAAAATGTTGCAACTCCAAAAGTAGAGAAGATTTACTTTATGAGGTTCTACATACAAGCACTATACAGAATCAATCAAATGGGGATGATGGTTAATTCTTTGTGGGTCCCGGCACACGGGAGTTGAGGAGAAAGCAGATAAAACTGCAAAAGGGGCATTGAAGAGTGGGAGAAACATGGTTAACGTATATTAAGTATAAGTAAGGCAGAATCTAAAAGAATCACGCTAATAACCACACAAAATATACAAAATATATCCCATGGGAGAGAGATTTCCCATGAGACAGAGATCCAGTGCAAAAATTCAATAAGTTTTGCAATAAACATTGAACCAGTCCGGCCCTCGTCTTTTACCAATTTTTTTATTTTGGCCCACTGTGTATTTGAGTTTGACACCCCTGCTGTCTTGTAACAGCAGTTAGACATGTAGTGTTTAGTAGCATTCAGACTTAGGAGTCTAAACGCTGCAGCTGATTCAGAACGCTGCAGCTCGAGTCCTCACTAAGACCAGGAAAGTGGATCACATCTCTCCAGTTCTGAGGTCTTTCCACTGGCTACTTGTCCAACAAAGAATTGACTTTAAAATCCTGCTGCTGGTTTATAGAGCACTGAATGGTTTAGGGCCTAAATACATTAGTGATCTACTGCTACCTTATGAACCGTCCAGACCCCTCAGGTCGTCTGGGACGGGTCTACTTTCTGTTCCAAGAGTCAGAACTAAACATGGAGAGGCAGCGTTCAGCTTTTCTGCTCCACATATCTGGACCAAGGTCCCTGAACGCTGCAGGTCTGCTGAGACCCTCAGCTCCTTTAAATCCAGACTGAAGACTTTTCTGTTATGTGAAGCACTTTGAATCGCCTTGTTGAAATGTGCTCTACAAATAAACTTGCCTTGCCTTAAAGAGGAGGGAAAGAGGGCGGGGGGAGAGTTCAGCTTCCTGACAGCCTGGTGGATGAAGCCTTTTGACAGTCTGGTGGTGCGAGCACGGAGGGCAGGAGGCTGAAGAGACCTTGTGAGGGAGGCAGGAGTCGTTTACTATCATGGTCGCTTTGCGGGTGAGGCGGGTGTCATATACGTCCTGCAGGGAGGGGAGTGAGGCACCAATGATCCGTCTAGCTGCATTTACTATGCGCTGCAGGGCTTTTCTGTTGTAGCCGAGCAGCTTCTGCCCCACAGGGATGCAGTTGGTCAGGATGCTCGCAATGGTGCCCTGGTGGAATGTGCACATGATGGGTGGGAGGGTTCTTGCTTTCCTGAGCTTGCGGAGAAAGTAGAGGTGCATTTTTTTTTGTACTTGTGTGATTAAAATGAATATATAATCAAAAGGGTCCACCAAATTGGTGCATAGAAATTCACCAGGAGAACGGCATGAAGCTCAGACGTTCCTGTGGAACCCCCCAGCTGTAAGGGTTTGAGTGAGCCAGCTCCTAAACCAGACGTTCAGAGTCGTTGTAATGTGGGATTGCTAACAAATTGAATGAAATTGAACTGGACCCTTCACTTAAAAAGAGTTAAAACCCCTATGGCAGTCGTTATATACATACAGTACAGTTACATGTATGACCTATGACCTCTGGGTCACATGGAGCAACTGTAATGCCACACTTTTGATTTCTGCCATGTCACGTTATCGGATTTCCCCTCAACGTTCACACACTTGCTTTGTCATGCTTCAGCCTCAGCAGTGTGTGTGTGTGTGTGTGTGTGTATGTCTAATGCTGAGTCAGCAGTCACACTTCCCATTTAACTGGCTGAATATAAAAGAGCTGCGAGGACCCGCTGGACTTTTACCCCCAGCGGCGCTGACGAGAGGACCAACCGAGCTAAAGGAGAGAAGACTTCAGTTTATGACCCGTGTGTTTCATACATTATTAATATTAAACCAGCTCACTTGTCTGCTTCGATGGAGACCATGAAGAGTGCTATGACAAAGGGAACGGGTGACATTGGCAGGTATGAGTTTAAATTTGAATTATTCATTTATTAATTTTAATTTAAAATTTAAAATTTTAACAATGGTGCGTGTGTCCTGCCGTCAGTGATCTGTCAGAGCAGATCAAAGCAGCCACTAAGGACAGTCATGTCAGAGCTGAAAACACCCAGCTGATGCTGAGTTACCAGAAGGGTCACATCACCCTGCCTCAGTACAAGGTAAGCTCTACACAGTCACTTCTGTTATGTTTGCATTGTCCTGATAAGTGGATCCTTTTCCCCCTTCATGGATTCCGGTCCCAGGTCCTGCTGTGTTCCCTCTACGAGATCTACAAGGCGCTCGAAGAGGAGCTGGACAGAAACTCTTCCCACCCGGCTGTCGCCCCGATATACTTTCCTCAGGAACTCGCCCGCCTGGAAACGCTCGAGAAGGACCTGGAGCACTTCTTTGGCCCCGACTGGAGAAACCGGGTGGTTGTTCCCGCAGCCACGCACGGGTACGCACAGAGACTACGACAGGTGAGCGGAGAGGGGGTGCACGCACGCTCGGGTTAATATTCAGCTCGAGTCTGTTGTGACACGACCGTATAATGTTTAAACAGATCGGGAGAAAGAGCCCAGAGCTGCTGGTGGCCCACGCCTACACGCGCTACCTCGGCGACCTTTCGGGAGGTCAAGTGTTGGGGAAGATCACCCAGAAGTCTCTCGGGCTGAGCGGCGAAGAGGGGCTGTCGTTCTTCTCCTTCCCCGGCGTCACCAGCTCCAACCGCTTCAAGCAGCTGTACAGGGCCCGGATGAATGGCATCGAGCTGAAGGCGGAGGAGAGGGCGGCGGTGCTGCAAGAGGCCGTCACCGCCTTCGAGCTCAACATCCAGGTGAGCGAGATGGGGAGGCGGTGGTCAAAGGGCGGAGATACTGGAGGACTCGACAGTGTGACGTCAGTGACCCAGGGTAGCATCCAGAAACTTGGAAAAAGAGAACTGAATCTGTCAACTTGTAATTATTTTTATTTCTTTCCATTTGTTTGGTCTTTTTTTCAGGTTTTCGATGACTTGCAGAAAATGTTGAGTGTCGCAACAGAAATGGCGGACCAATCAGTGGGCAGCGTCGTCAAAACTGCCATGTTTCCATATTTACCCAGAAAGCACACCGTGGGATTGTGTGTGGCTATTGCCACTATTGGACTGGGAATTTACACCTTCTAGATTTTACTAGCACTTTTTTTTGCGCACACACACACACAGCACTTTAATCAATGAATGCAACAAATAAAACTCGAGACCGAACACTGTCTCATCTGAAATGGTGATTCTCAATTTATCTTTCAGATGGAATTTATTAAAACAATCCCACACTGTGAAACTGTCTTTTTAATGCCTTGTGTTGAATTAAAAAAGAAGTATGAAACCAGTCCTGTTATGATTTTTCAAATACTTTAATTCTTTACACATGTAGAAACTTGATAACATCCGTTTACATTCTGGTAAATGTAGTCATACAGTTGCTACGGTAAAATCCAGAAGCAACCATGACAGGTTACCATGACTGAATTTTCTGAGATGTCCGGTGGGAAACATTAGCATGAATAGGCAGACCCAAAACTATTTACATCAATGACTTGCACATGTTTGCTCTACTTGACTCTGTAGAGCACTTTCCTCTGCATGCGGTGCTGCAGCTCGCCCCTCCTCAGCATCAGCTGGAGGACTTTGTAGATGGCGTGCTCCGGATACTTCTGTGAAGTGGAATACAAAGAGATTAGTACTCGATATTTAACTTTCCCTGAACATTTACAGTAGTGTGTTTTCAAAATATTTTTTTCAAAATGCCAAAATAGAGGGAATTTTCCTGCTCATTGATTCACTTGAGGCTCTAACCTGCAAGTTGCTCATTACAGGATTAAAACAAATTTGTTTTCTTGGCTCCCTTATATTTTCTACAAACATGTATAAGGTGTATCAACATCACGTGGCCGTTACCATTTCTAAGCCGACAGCAGTCATGCGTGCCGATAAAACCCATGACCTTCTCCAGTCGGTACAAAACACTGCTGCTTGACTAATTAAAAAAGGACAGAGTGCTTGCCTCTCTACCGGTTGGGTTCCTAATATTTAATTACTCACTAATAAAAAAAAGGACTTCAACAGCCTGTTCACTAAAAACGTTACGATCCACAGATTGTTGGGTAACCTTTATCACAGTTTGTTAGACCATGAAATGATCTGCCTACCGAACTCAGAGTGTCCAGCGTCCTTTAAATCTTGTCTTAAAAACATTTCTAAAAGAATGTGATGCAACAGAATAGAAACCACCCAGAAAAAAGAAAGAAATACACAAACCACAAAAGTGAGAAGAATGGGGACTCTGTGGGATCCCTAAAGTTAAATCAACACGAGCAGCAAGCATTTTGTCCAAATGTCAGTTAAAATGTAACTATACTTCTGTACGCTGAAGCGTTTCAACAGTATGCAACATGGAAGTACGCGAGTGCCAGAGCCAACTACAGCAAACATGTCCCATCATGCTGGACTGTGTTTTAAAGCTACAGGCATTTTGATCAGTTTCAGCCCCGGTTGCACATTCGGAGTATATTGTTTACAACAACTCTGTAGAACTTTTTCACAGCAGCCATTTGTACATGTAATTGCAGGGGAAAAACACAGGTGCCATTCATAAAACTGATGCGACGAAAAATATCCACTGGGTTAGTTCTTTTACACTGTGACTTGTGCGCCTTACTCAAACTAGAAAATATAATCAGTTAAGATCAGAGGAAGGAGGTGCAGAAAGGTCACTGTTCCTCTATTGTCTTAGTGATGACTAACCCTACACACGCTGTTCTCTGCGGTTTATAAGCAGCACACTTTGTTCTTCCTCCTTCCTGATGATTTAAACTTCTCTGTGCAGAAAATAAACACCACAAAAGGTCCCGTTCTCCACCACGATGACACAGGGAGACTGACCTGCTTGGTGAAATCTTGCACGATGCTGTGCTCGGACACCTGGGAGCCGATGGCAAAGCGTCTCTTCATCTGCTTCTCGACGCGCGAGATCATTTCCTGGTCCTCCTGGGAAGTGAAGCCCTCCACTCCTGGTGACGAAATAGGGCCGAGGAGATATTGAGAACGGAAAGTTATTGCTACGTGTGCAGTCAAAAAGACACGCTTTACCGAGTCCGTTTCTCTGCAGCGTGGACAAATTAAAACAGAAATGTGAGACGGCTACTACACAGGCACCTGAAAGGCTGCCGGACAGTGCAGCATCCAGCGTGGAAACCTGGAAGAGCCGGAGGGCCTCGTCCACCTCCTCCTCGCCAGCCACGGCCTGCAGCTTCATCTTCGCCAGGGACTCTGCGATGCGTATAACAGCCTCCAGCTGCCTGAGGAAGCAGCCACAGAAGTGTTCACTTGAAGAGCATTCGCGTATCAAAGATGGCAGTAAAAGTCAGGCTGACGAGTCAAAGCAAAAGATGACATCTTAAAAATTACCTGACAGTGATGGGGATGGCGGGCCTTTTGTCAGACTCCCTTTCGTGCTCCCTTGCTCCGCTCCTCATCACCACGTACCGGTTTTTCAGCTTCTCGGCGGCCGCGGGAGAGAGACGAGGGCCACACTTACTGCGAGCAAATATTCAGAAATTTTGTTTGAGCATTAAAAAAAAAAAAAATCTGAAAAAGCTACAGCTCGTGTGTTTGCGTGAGTAAGTGACTCACGTCCTGGAATAGGCAATGTATTTCTTGAAGGTGGCCAGCGGGATCTCGCCCTCGACGCCCTCGGTCTGCGTATGGGCGCTCAGGTGAACGTTCATCACGTGGCGAGCCAGAGTCTGCAGGCAGACGCGCGTCGCAAAGAGCGTTAATCTTCCCACAAGGATGTCAAGCGGCTAACTTTGGAAATAAAAGCGTACGGCTGCTCACCATGTCCCGCTCATGGTCGTGGTGGTCTTTGATGATGAAGATCATGTCAAAACGAGACAGGATGGTGGGCATGAAGTCGATGTTGTCCTCCCCCTTTGTGTCGTCCCAGCGGCCAAACACGGAGTTGGCGGCGGCCAGCACGGAGCAGCGGGAGTTCAGGGTGGTCGTGATGCCGGCCTGGCAGGGGGTGTCAAGGTGTTAGGTTACCATGTTAACCACTCAGTACACTAAAAAGAACATTGTGTTTTAAAAAAAAAGACAACGGGTTAATACCTTGGCAATGGAGATGGTCTGTTGCTCCATAGCTTCATGAATGGCCACTCGGTCGTCCTCTCTCATCTGAATAACAAACACAGGACTTTAATCCTTGAACACAAAAAACGTTCAACGTCCTCCACAAAAGATTTTTTTTTTTTACCTTGTCAAACTCATCGATGCATACAACCCCACCGTCGGCCAGAACCATGGCCCCTCCCTCCATGATGAACCCACGGGTGTGGGGGTCCCTCAGCACAGAGGCGGTCAGCCCCGCAGCACTGCTGCCTTTACCAGAGGTATAAATCTGTAGGCGCACAATGACGACTCGGCATCAGTGGGTGACCCAGCCGGGCAGAACAACGTGCGATGAGGTGATATACTGAATAGGATAACTACCCCGATAGGAGAGCACCGCTCCACAAACTTGAGCAGCTGGGACTTGGCCGTGCCAGGATCTCCCAGCATCAGCAGGTTGATGTCCCCCCTACGAGTGAGCCCGTCGGGCAGCCTGAAAAGACGGGGAATTAAAAAGCATTACTAAACACACGCAGGAGGAGGGAGGGGGCCATGACTGAATGGGAGCACATCTGATAGCCTCACCTCTTCCTTGAACCCCCAAACAGCAGACATGTGATGGCCCTTTTCAGATCATCACTGCCGTAGATGGAGGGAGCTACAGAGCGTGCCAGAGAGGCGTAGACGTCCGGCGTGGCAGACAGCGCTCTCAGTTCCTCCTCCTCCTGAGGAGTAACGGATCCAGTAGCACCCCGTCCTGAGGGGGGCGAAAACAAAACCCATCTAACCTCTCCCCCGACATGCTAGAAAACTAACGTATGACACTTAATCAGCTGGTGTTTGAGTTGCAGAACGTCAGCTTTACCTGCTCCCTCCGTGTCCACCTGGATGCCAACCACTCGCAGGTAGGACGCACGGATGCCCACACCGGCACTTTTCTCACGGCCTTTGGCCTTCACGGCGGCCGTCTTCTTGATGGAGTAGATGCCCACGATGGTCACTCTGTTGCCTGGGACCACGCGGTCACACAGATACCTGGAGGAGGGGGGCAGCTTGAACCAGCAATCCTTAACATTTCTGATTATTTGAGAGTGCAGCAGCAGAAAGAAAAAAACAAACAAACAAACAAACAGCGGCCTTCCTGCCATCTGCTTGCGTGCGCGCTCTTTACCGATCACAGTAGAGCTGCATGTGACGGGGCATCTCTCCGTGAGGCACAGCATCCGGGGATTCCTGCAGGCGGAGAGTCTGGAAGTCAACGCAAATGCAGCGGTCCGGGATGATGAAATAAGGGTCCACGGGACACTTCACGCCTCCGGTACCCTCGCTGAGAAAAGAGAGGAGAAAAAGAAGAAAAATCAAACCCTTGGAAGAAAGTTCTGCATCTCTAAGGAGTTGAAATGGTCCCGTGTCAGCCGTTCCCCATCGTCCCGATCCAGACAGCTGTACTCACTTATTGCACTTGCGTGGCAGAGCGTAGCCTTGCAGGCCCGGGGGCAGGGGGATGTTGTTGATAAGGCCGCGACAGCTGCGACACTGCAGACACACCTTGGTGGCCTTTGCCCGCACCGCGGTGGCCGAGATGATGATGCCATGCACCTTCACCAGACGGGACACCTGCTCTGACTACAGGGGGAGAGGGAACGGCAAAGGTTGGCTCGAAGTGGTCGACGATAACTGTGAGACACGAAGGATGAGGTGCGCGGGTACCTTGAGGCCACGGATGGAGGCGTGGTGTGCGTCGCTCCTCAGCATGACCTGGATGTCCTGGACCGTCTCCTCTCCCACGGGCCGGGGACAGGTCACCTCGTCGGCCACCTCCTTCGCAGCTTCCTCGAGCTGGGAAAATAAGAGCAACCCGGTAAAGAGGAGAGCAATCGCGGCAAACAAAGGCTGTTTTAAAAGTAGTTCACTGAAAGATTTGCGATGGGGAAGCAAGGTGTCATCACTTTGAACTCACCATGGGCAGGTTCTCAGAGGGCACCTTGTAGAGACAGTCTGACAGCTCCTCGTCAAAGCTGGAAAGGTCCTCCATCTCCACCTCCACCCAGTACTCCCCCAGGGTGTAGTGTCTCTTCAGGTCATCTCTGATTTAGAAAACGCATGTTAATTACACAAACCAAAGCGGACACAGAATAAGCCATTTCCTATTTGCATGTCAAATGCCAGATCAGCCGGCTATTGACAGGTCATGCGAGATGGGTTTAACTACTCCCAACTGTTGCCCTTTAATATAGGTCTCGCTTCAGGAATAGTAGATACAACATTTCCCACAATCCTCTGCTTTTTTTCTACTGCTGTGAATGGGGACGACCTTGATGACGTTATCAGCGGGATTGAGCAGTGGTCCCTCGTGAACACATTCCAAATTTTTATTTGTTGACTGTCCCTTTAATATTGGGGTTCATCCACCAGCAGATTATATTGCTTAATGTTACTTATCCGTTTGTAATTGTTATCGGATTAGCGCATAAGATTCATCAGCCTCTCCACCTCAATAACTTCCATACAGTCCCCCTCTTCCTTTCATGCACTCACCGGTATTTATACGTGAAGCCCGTGCGGTCGGTACCCACTCGGAACTGCCGGAGGAACTCACGGAACCGTTTCTTGATCTGGGTCTTCTTCAGTCCGCCTTCATCCCCGCCGTGCACGTCTCCACCTCCGAAGCTGTCGCTGTAGTACACTCCCGGTTCGTCAAAGCCAGACATACTGAAGCAGGTCGGTGAACAACACGAGACGAACTGAAGCGGTTACGATGTGTTTTCTTAATTAAAAGAAAAAACCAAGATGGATGAAAACTTCCAGAGACAACGCTGCTCAGTGTGCGTGTTCCGCGGCCCAACACTGAAACACCTTCCCGTCTGTTTCCCGCGCTTCGCGTCTCGCGACGCCCCTCGGCTGTCCTCTGATTGGATGGAAGCCGTCACCGCCCGTCGCTATTGGTCGAAGCGGTTTGGCGGAGGGGTGTCTTCAGGAGGAAGGGCGGGGATTGTAAGGACTGGTGGCGCGAAAAATACAACAAACTGAAGAAGAGGAGGAAGCATGGGGAGTCACAGCACAATGAGCGAAGAAGAATGAATACAACATTAAAGTGCATCGGTGTTGGACAAAAATACACATTTGTTTACCGCATAAAGTGTAGCGCTGTTTCGTTAGGGAGCTCACTTTCTTTAAATACCTCGGCACCTCTGTCAGATTTAGAGACTCATTTTTCGTATGTTGAATGACAGATGGTGTGATTAAAGCTACAGATCAGTAAGACTTCATACAAATCTTTCCTTTAAGACCAATGTCTTAAAATGTCTCTAAACAAAATGTAACCCCGCTCCACACATGCTACCATGAGTCAAGGGGCCCTCATGTTGAAGGAGAAAAGGAGATCATGGAATACATGAGGTACTTTAACTGGTGAGTTTGTGAGGAGGTTCATATGTTTATCTTGCATATTGGACAAAATCCAAATACAATATTTAAATAAATCCTTAATTGGAATATTTAAAAAAAAAAAAAAGTTAAGACATGTTTTCTGCTTAAAGTAATTTCCCAGTTTATATACATCAGAGGCTTCAAAAACCTGAGATTGATTATAACCTGAGAAATGAACTGTATAATTGCCTAAATGTTTGGGATGAAAAAAAAGAAAACATACCTTCCTTCGCTCCTAAACGCTTTCTCACAAAAAAAATTCATAAAACAAAGAGCTCCAATTCTTCTGGATGAGCGGAGCACTGATGAATTATGATCATGTGACTGATTGCATTCTCAAAAAGTGTTACTGTCCTCAGGATTATCAAATCCACAATCTGTTGAACTGACGATGACGACCCCAAATAAATAAACCCACCTATTGCTAAGAAACAAAAGCACTCATCGTTCTTAAAATGCAAACACGTTAGGAAAAGTGCTTTATTCTGCTGAGCAAAGGCAAAAATAACATTAACATCTGTTGACCTACTAATGTAACTAATATTTCCAGCGAGGTCATTCATAGATCTCCAGCAACAAGCTGCAAAATCTGGCCGGAGCAGGCGCGTCGACGGGGTTCAGCAGGGCTTGCTGGATGGTTCTGGTTCGGCGCTTTCAGGAGACGACTCCGTGCTTCCGGCCCGTCTGGATGAAGGCGTCCACACAGTGGTCGATGTCTTCGTCCGTGTGGGCGGCTGAAATCTGCACGCGGATCCTGGCCTTGCCCTTTGGTACGACGGGGAAGGAGAATCCGATCACGTACACCCCTGTGGTGGTCGAGAGACGTGCATTTCAAACTTAAAGATTTGTGAACACGATGAGCAAACCTATTACTTTTTTCTTCTTCTATGAATTTCCCCCTTTTTACGGTTAAGATAAGATCCTGGTGAAGATCAAATGTATTTTTTACAAAGCATCTCAGCCCTTTGGAGAGCTATGGAAGTAGGGAGGAGTACTTTTTAACAGGGAACAATGGTGGAAAGACAGAGAGGTAGGAGACATATGAATGAGAGTTAATGAAAATGATTGAAGTAAAGGTTTCTGCCTTGAAAGAAAGTTGTTAGAGAACGTCACAATTCTACGGATTTTCTCAGATTTCCGTGACTGGGAGCCACTCTTTGTTCCCAGTGGTGTCCCAGTGGTTTCCTCTGCTGCCTCACCAAGCTTCAGCATGTCGTCGGCCATCAGGGAGGCCAGCCGAGCGTCGCCCAGCATCACGGGGCAGATGGGGTGAGCCGAGCCGGAGATGGTGAAGCCAGCCTGCGTCATCTTGTTCCTGAACCTGGACGGATAGCGGAGGAAATACAAAAATACAAAATATTACAGAAGGATAGCGAATGCACCAAATCGAGTCGCGCTTTCTTTGAAACAGTGAAAGTTTGAAACGGCTAAAACGGGAATATCTCGATTGTCTTTGGGCAACAAAAGGTCAAAGTCTGGCTGTATTTCCAGTGTTGGCAATCCATTATAAAAAAGCTGCAAATATTAAATAAATGTTTGAAGAGAGGCGTAACTGTTTTCGCCAGAGGGCCTAGAGCTAGCACTCTAAATCACAAACGTACATAACCCGAGGACACCAGAGCCACCCCCTCCCCCCTCCGCCCCTCACCTCATGGTTTTGGCCACCATGCTCTGTGAAATCTCGTTGGAGGCCAGCAGCAGCTCCACAGCCCGGGTAGCACAACCCACCACCGGAGGGGGGAGGGAGTTGGAGAACAGGTACGGTCGCGAGCGCTGCCTCAGCAGGTCGATGAGGGGCTTGGGCCCGACTGTGTAGCCACCTGAGGGGAGGGGACATTTGCAGTACATTTTCGGGGGAAATGTGCTCGTTAGTTTGTTTTCTGGCACAAATCTTCCGTATGTAAGATGAATACAAGGTGACATCCTGGGAGGCGGCATAAGCTCAGCACAAAGACTGCCGCCGCTAGGCAGGCTCTGATTGACATTATGCAGCAGTCTTTAACAGACAGATGTGAGAGGGCCTTAAATACTCTAACTTTGCACCTGAAAAGCGTGAATCTAAACTAGAATTTCCACCTCCGGGTTGTCTGCCTCCGGCAACCAGTCAAGTTGCAGTTTGACTGTCCAAAATGTCATCCCTTCATCAATCTTCATCATATTAAACATTTGTGTGTCATAATTAGCATTTTAATTCTTAAAGGTTATGGTCCAAACACGGTGTAGCGAGGTCACAGCGACCTTTGACCACCAAATTCAAAATCAGTTCATTACTGGAGTCCAGGTGAAGGTTTTGTGTCGGGTGCAGTAACATTTTCCTCGAGGTGCTCCAGAGAACGGGATGCATAAAAAAAAAAATACTAAAATAAAAAATTATGAAAATAAAAAGCACAATACAAATGAAGCTCCGTCGAGACATACCAGCTGCTCCTCCCAGTGCTTTCCCCAGGGTGGAGTTAACGATGTCCACTCTGTCCATCACTCCCAGGAGCTCGTCCGTCCCTCTGCGAACCACAGGGAGGAACACCATTAGCTTTCACACGGAGAGTCAGACACCTTCATCCACATCCAAGACATTTAACTCCCCTGATATGTTTTTCTCATATGAAATACGTGACGTTATTGGATCAGGTGCTATTTAAAGAGACAGTATATTGATGAGGTCATACTAACCTGCTGAAATAAAGCAGCATTATTCAACATCTCCTGATTTTATATCCTTAAAAATGAATGAAGTCTAATGTTGAACAGCTCACATGGCACTCAGGACTCTTTGAAACTGTTCACGTGACGAGGCATGCAGCATTTTAAAAAGAAATGCGTCCTTTGCATTTCATTTTTTGTTGTTGTTAATCAGGATCTTACCCACCTGCCTCTGGGCCCCAGGAATCCGGTGGCGTGGCATTCGTCTATGAACACCATGGCTCCGTACTGTTCGGCCAAGTCACAGATTTGCGCTAACGGAGCCACGTCTCCGTCCATCGAGAAGACTCCATCCGTCACGACCAGGCGCATGCGAGAGGACTGGGAGGACGACACGGAGTCTGAATCAACACGGTCAGCCTGATCTGACCCCGTCACCTCAGGAATATGGCTTAATGCACCGCGCCGTGAGCCGGACCCGTCTGAACCCCGCCTGAACCCCGCCTGAATAGGTTTGGTGGTGATTTATTGTGACTTAACACTACATTGAATAAATAAAGCCCTCCACACACCGCGAAAATGATGCAGTGAATGCCGGTGAGGATTTGGGAGATAGCGAGCTTGAGTCAATCATGGCCGGTCTTGGGTGCTTTAAACAACACTAGTAAAAGGGGAATTTATAATCATATCGTATAACGATGGGTTCACATGCAACCAACTGTTTGCTGAGCCCCGTCCTTATTTGTCACGGCACATTATGCAGCTTTTCAAGTACTGTTTCAATATCACACAGACAGACCAAAACGGTCTTCTAATTTCTAGGTAACGGCCAAAAGATTTTTGCCATTTTAAACAGCTGCGAGAATATTTTATCAGCTGTCGCTCAGTTATTAAGTTAATATTTGCTCCAGGAGCTGGTGGCAGCCGCAGGTGGATTCTAGAGCCTCTAAAGGAGTTATGTCGCCCCCTGGTGGTGGTTTGCGCGCAAAGCCCAGTGAAATAACGCTTACCCATAATGAGTTTTGATGAATATACCATTTCAGTGTACATCAGCCATTAAACTATTTTTTGATTGCAAATTGTTGCAAATCATGATTTATCTCTTAAAAAATAGATATTCTGTCCTGGTAGTTAATGCAGTCAATAATTATGACAATAACATCTATCTAGTTCTTTCTGTCAGAAAAATAAAATTGTATTAAAAAAAAATAAAACTTAAAAAAACGTCCTCACAATAATCTTGAAAGACATGATAATACCATCCCCAGACATTTGCATAGCTTTGGGCTATGCTATTAAATCGTTTTTAAGCAGGTTTTTTGTATGTGGGTGTTTTTATCTTTTTCACACGAACACCAACACACATACAAAACGTACGGAGGGCCCCTCCCATAAAGAAAATCCTGCCTAGGGCCCCTGTTGGTCTAGGGTTGGGCCCGTTTCCAGCTGACTTGTTTCAGAAGGTGGATCTTAAATATGCACTTGATGGCTACATACATTATGTAATGTTAAAAGAGCCAACACATCCCAGGCAAAAAGTCAGTATGGAGACAATAAATAAAGCACACTGTCCACAGTTTTCTGAATGAAAAGTCCTTAATAAACTGCTAAAATGTTTGAATGTTTGAATACACCTGTGGACAGGGTGGAGACCATGACTCTTATGGCAATGTTCAAATATTAAGACCCCCCCACACACACACACACACACACACACACACACACACACACACCTGAGCCTCTTTGAGCTTGGTCTCCAGGTCCCCGAGGTCCATGTGTTTGTAGCGCAGCCTCTTTGCTCGGCACAGTCGGATCCCGTCGATGATGGAGGCGTGGTTTAGCTCATCAGACAGCACTGCGTCGTCTGGGCCCAACAGAACCTGCATGCGCGTGCGAGTGCAATGGGATACTTCACTTATCACAATTGGGAGAGCTCGTTCCCGAATGCACGACCCGTGACCCCCGTGAAGCGTGGCATACCTCAAACAGTCCGGCGTTGGCATCAAAGCAGCTGGCGTAGAGGATGCAGTCCTCCCTCTCGTGAAACTCTGCCAGCTTCTGCTCCAGATTTTTGTGCAGATCCTGTAAAACACAGAGCGGGCGCATTAACCCTCCCCGCCCCGGTTGTCAATGTGCTGATCGAGTGGCAAATCGGGCCTCGTACCTGTGTGCCGCAGATGAATCTGACGGAGCTCAGTCCAGCACCGTGCGTCTTCAGGGCATCGATCCCGGCCTGCACCACCTCCGGGTGACTGGACAGGCCGAGGTAGTTGTTGGCGCAGAAATTCAATATGCCTGAGAAATGACAGAGAGGGTTTGGTTGGTCAGAAATTCCCTGTGCCATTCAGATAAGTAAAACAACAAACAAAACAACAACCCACAGAGAGCAACCATGACCCCTCGGTAGAAAACCTGTCTGCATTTTGGTTTGGTTATTGGCACAAAAGGAAAGTGACAATAAAGCCAGCACAGCAGCACTAGAGTGGGAAACCAAATCAGTGCATGGGACTGTGGGTGCTCAACATGCAGGTGGATTGAACAAAGTGTGTGTGTGTGTGTGTGTGTGCGCACGTGTGTGAATTTTAAGTCATAAATCAGCTGAGTACATTTGTGTTGGGGGGGGTCGGGCAAATCCTGAAGTATAAACACTTGGCAGAACAGCAAACAGAATAGAGATAAGCTGCTTATGGAAGTCAAGTTTATAACGCCTTGCTGTTTAGGTTACTTTTAATATCTTTGATTGCAGACCTGACTTATTTGAGATTAGCTTTAAATCGTGTTTTGGACATGTGTCCTTCAGTTAACTAACGTTAGTTTGAGTCAACATGAGTCTAGCTCAACATCAAGATCACGAGAGGCAGAGCGCCCAATGAAAACACAACACTCAGCAACTAGTTATATCGATGTCTGTCCTCCGCGCGGTGCGTTTGAGGACAATCGGGTCACATTGCCACCGTGTTATATGTATATACACACACGTTGTATGCACAGTCACTCGTGTAAACTGCCACCACTCACTGCTGCGGCTGCTGTCCACGTTGATTCGAGGTCCCTGCCTTGACGTGATGATCCTCTCCGCTTTCCACGTCCCCGCGGATCGGATGCCGTCGAGCTCGCTCTCCAGCACGGCTCTGGCATCGGCGACAGCGGAGTAGCTCCGGCTCGGGGCCGAGGGCCGCAGGGCGCCACCGACCGGTCTCGCCAAACTCCGGGCAACTTTTCCAAGAGACATGACCGCGGTGCCGTGTTTTAAAAAGCTGTCACACGTTGCGGGGAAAGGGCAGAAACGGCTGAGAACCGGACGCGAAGAAACGTGGCCGCGAACGTCACAGGAGGTAGGCGTATGTGCGGCGGGCCAATCAGAGGGCAGGACACTTGGGAGGGTGGTTTGTTCTGTCCAATCAGGTTTCAGAGAGGGCTATGGCAGGTACGTGGTGCCTAATGCGAACTGCTGTGTTTGCCTTTCCTTCAAGTTATTTTTTTTGTCAAAACAACTTCACCTCTTTGACTAATTGTAAAATCCACATGGGGTTCTGCTTTATCAACAGCAGTGTGACTGAAGTGTATACAAGCTGCACAATCACAACATTGTTTAACATGGGATTGTACCAACAACATATAATATACAGTATATTTGTTTAAAGATTTGCAGTGTCCCCATACCTGCAAATCCACACTTTAGCATTAGAAATAAGAACAGCCAGACTTCCAGTTAATAGTTTACGTTTAATATGACAATTGTCATGACTTCCTGTTAAACTTCAAGTAAAACATCTTCACAAGGGAACGTTGGATGTAAAAAAAAAAAAAAAAAAAACTACAACAACCATCATTCTGTTTTCCTTGACAACCTAGATCAATAAGGATGTGAATCATCCAATTATTTCATTATGCAACAGGCGAGCATTCTCTTACATACAAGCTAACAGTGTTTGCTACTTAGACAGGGGCGCTTTCTGTAACCCATCATGTTTAACAATATATATATATTTATATTTAGAACAGCAATATAATACATAATCTATGTTGCAAAAGTTGTCTTCTGTAACAATACCCCCCTTCTTTCAACAGCAGGAATGTAACTATATAAAATGTGCAAATGTTTGCATTCCACACATGGACAAACCCTTATAACAATGTCAAGTAAAAACCCCAGCCCCTTCATAAAACATAAAACAAATATTTGTATCAGTTAAAAAAAAACATAAACACGCTTGCTCCCCAGTAAAGAGCAGTACACACAGCAAGATATGGGTTATGGCTTCAATGTCAAATGTGCCATTCAACCCGTTGACCAGGAAGAAGTGTCCCTTTCTCTGCCGATGGCGCGGGAGCTTAATGACTGCTGTTAGTTTGGCGGGTTCCAAGCGTAGCTTAAGACTCAGAGTGGTTGGTGTCCTGAGAGGAAGCTCTCACCGATGGAAGGCGCTCAGCTGCTTTCGCTCTTCCTGCCAAAAACTTGTCAAACTCTGCAGTGGGAGAGAAGCAGGAATAGGAGAGGTGACACTTCAGAAAGTAGTGCTGGGTCAAACTAACCCATAACTTATTAATTACAAAGTCACTTGATCGCGTCCTGTTACATAAGAAGTAATATGACAGCAGTTGTTTTAAATTACTCAAAAACTGCATAGCTGTTGAGTTATTGTGCTAAATAGGTCTAAGGAGAGGTGGTGTGTGGCACCACGTGCCCCGGTGGGACTATAGTGCCACCTACGGGTCAAATGCTCAAATATTGTGGCAGATGTGATTCCGATTTGTTGAAATAAGACGTTTATATAACCTCAAAATGTTTTGCCATTCAATTCAGAACAAAGTAATAATTTTCCCTATAAAAACTAACTAAATAAACATGATAAGGTGCGAGGATCCTCACCTTCACTCGTCACGCCGTCCGAATCTTCAAAGTCATCATACTGTGTCACAAACAGAAAAGATATTATAGATAGAAGAAAAGCTGCCATCTTTTGTTACAATGGCCGATACGTTGCTCCGTGGGTCATGACTGGTCAGGATTCATTCTGTTGGGCTGTTACGTTGTTAAAATGCCTCTTTCGAACCCTAATGTTCGTGCAGATTGAACTGGGTAAGGAGGATTCAAAAGTGAAGGGATATGTAACATTGCTGGAGCCCAGTTCCACCGATAACGACAGTGTGTAAAAACGTCCTATTGGCGTTGGTTAAAAATCAGTCAAACTCTAATATCTACTTTGGAGTGAATGTAGGAAAACCAGCCATTTACCTCATCGTCCAACTCTAACCATTTCTCAATGTCATCCATTACAGTGGACTGGTTGATAGGAATCTGAGAAAGAAAGCAGAACAACAGGAAGGTCAGAGCAGAAAATATGAACCGCTGCTTTATGAAGATGAAAGTAGACTGCCAAACCACTCCGCCAAAAAAATACAAAGTGACAACCACACGTTGGGAACAAAAGCATGAAAGGTATGACAACGATGTAGCAACCCAGACTATATGTCATGCTTTCTGATGGGCAGAGCTCCAAAAAACATCTCACATCATCTTCACTACATATAAAAACATGCAAAACATTGGGTTTCAGCTCAACCACCAAAATCATAAAAAGGGATCCAAACAAAAGCAATCCAGACCACAGCAAAAAAATGGAAATGCAACCTCATGACAAAACCAAGCGACAAGAGGGTGTGGAAGGGTGGATCAATGTGAAAGCAGGCGCAGACGCACCATTCCCCTTTTAATCATCCAATCTAACTTTGGTGAGGAGCTGCGGGTGGAGGCGGGGCTGTCGTCCTTCACGCACAGACAGAGAGTTCATTTAGAAGGAAAGCAGTTACCGAGACAAGAATTACACACATGTATTGACTCAACTGAGAAGCTTTTTACGAGCTAAGTAGTTCTGTACCGTTTCCTGAACTGAAACTCAGAAATCTCTCCTCCCCATATGCAAAACACAGCTCAGACGTTGTTCACAATATCACGAAGCTATACAGCGAGATCGTCACTCCGTTGAACACAAAACCTCGGGGTTCGACTTGATGTTGGTGTCAAATGTGAGGACGACAGTACGATACACGTGTTGGGTTTTCACTGCAAAAGCTAGAATAGTTTCTGAAGCCAAATGAGCAATTTCCACACTGAACATTTTCACATCAACGGTCACATGGCAGACAAGAAAAGGGCACGGCCTCTTTGCTTACCGCTACAGCGCTGCGTAGTCTGCTGTCCTGAGCCTGAGCCAGCCCGTCCACTGCAACTTCACTCGGCTCGCTGAAACACAAGATTTGTACTTTGGTTAACTGCCAAGTAAGATAATAACAAAGTCAACACAAAGAAACATTTGAGGGAATGAGTCGGAATAAACTCCATTTTTGCAAATGGCAATTCCAGAGAATTTTGCTTGAGAAAGAGTTGCATGAATGCTTCGTAAGAATGTATTTGTAACATGTTGATATCACAGATCAGCAGAATTGGTTTTGTTATCCACTATACTATAGTGGTTGCCAAACCTTCCATCTAATGTACCCCTCAGATGAACTCATCCTTTATCAACCCCACCATGAAGTGCCGTTATTTAACAATATCAAATCACATATGGGATATTAATGCCAACTTTCAGTGTAGAATCTGGACTTTAAGCATTTAGCTATTACTTAAAATGTATATTCATTACTTTTAGCTAACTATTGAAATACTTAATATCTTTAGCAAACTGTTCAAATATGTAGCATATAGCTAACGTTAACTATTCAGTTTGTATTCATTACTTTTTGCTAACTATTGAAATGTCGCTTATAACTAACATTCAATATGTATTCATTATTTTTAGTTAACTGTTCAATTATGTACCATTTAGCTAACGTAACTATTCTCTATGTATTCCTTACTCTTTGGATGGCTCTAACACGTTTTCATAAAATCTTTGTGTAACTTACTCTCATCGGGAAAAACTATTTTTTGTAACTCGTGTTTACGGTGTACATCTTCAAGATCATATGGATGATAGTCTTTCTGTACCTTGGCCTTTGTCGAGTTGAGACATTTATATTGTTCGATAACGTGTCATCCGATTCGCTCGTACCTGCAAGAGGAACAGCGAGAAGTTACCAGTGCACAGAATAAGTGGAGGTGTCCACTGAACATGTGCGGCATACACGACTGTAGTACTTACTAAGTCTTGCCATCTGACTGGAAAAACTGTCAGCTTTTGACAGACTGAGCGAGCTGACCCCTGATTGGCTAACGGACTCAGGTGTCAAATCGAAGTCCGTCAGGTTGACGTATGTGTGACTCTGACAACAAAAAGTGAAAGTCCATGACTCATCCGTTGTCCAGGGAGAAAAACAACCAATTAAAATATGACCGACATGTTTACCTTCTCTGCTGTGCTTTGACCGTTGGGTATTCGTCTTTCAAACCTGTGAACACAAAACACAAAATCATATCGTCAAATGGTGAAATACAACCCGTTGAAAGACTACAAACCTCTTATTTGCTAAATAAGTAAGCGCAATAGCGTCAACCTGTGGTAGCGGGTAAAGGCGGTGTTCATCTCATCGTTAGCTGCCAGCAACTCTTCAATCAGCTTCTCCTCACTGAGTCTGGGGACCACCTTTACAATCCTGTCTTGCATTTCCTTACATACTGTGTATAACTGCTAATGACACAATCACACAAAGAATGTGTGGGCGGGGGTTTGACAGGGGCAGATGCAACACAAAATATATAAAGTAGGAGATCAGTTAAGGGTAAGGCACTTTTACTCAACATGACTGGAAGGAAATGAGTTGCACAGAATACTTCACATCATTAAAATCTGAGTGTGTGTGTCGTCTGTGTTTTATTATTTTTTTTACCTCCAGCAGCTCCATGTCTGCTTGTTTTACCGTGACAGGATCCAGCTGAGTCATCATGTCTGACATCATAGTCAGGTTGCTTCGCACCACTCCCAGCTCCGTCTTCAGCTGTTTTATCTAAGAGATCAATCATATTTCCTGGATAAGCACAGCTACAGGCATATATTGATTTCAGAAGTGCTGCAGGCCAAAGTGATAGACAAAAGGCAGTTGTGAACCAGCAAAAGACCAGTGATTTCCAGGAAAACAGTGCAATTAAAACGTTAAATAAAAATAAATAATCCATCTGTAGCGCAGCAAGGCCATCACCTGGCTGGGAGTGAAGGCATTGTGTCCCTCCAGGGCCAGTTTTAGCTCGGAAGTCAGCGGTGGGATGAGCGGAGGTTTGGAAGAGAGGAGCACGGCGGGCAGAGTAGTGACAGCAGGTCCGTTCCCAGGCGAAGGCTGGTAAGCAGATGCACAGAAATGACCCGCAAGAAAGGAAGAAAAAAATGACCAGAAAGATGACAGGTAGCACCCAAATCAGCGAGTGAGTGCAGAAGCCATGCTTGTACCTTTTGGGAGGATTGGACAGGCGAGTAGCCGTCCAGCTCCGTCATGGGGAACTCAAGTCCCTTCCTCCGCAAGTCTTCGTACACGGACACCACGCCCGTCAGGTCGGGCGAGCTACGGAACGCATCAGCCCACGCCTTGACGAGAGACAACCACAAATTACTATCAGACAATGAGAGCAAGGTGATCACACCAAGACTGATTACAACATGACAACGATTTGTTTACCGCTCCATGCTGACAAACATGTAATGTGGCTTTTATTTTTCTTCACCTGGACAATGCTGAGCACTCTGTCATGCAGGACTAATGGAGGGTTGTTTTTCGGGATGATCGACCGGACGAGAACTCCCTCGACAAAATCCCGCGTGGTAACCAGGACGTGAAACTTGTAGCCGCAGTTCTTCACGCACGTCTCCAGGACCTAACACAAGGGGAGATGCAACAGCTAGAATTCAAACCGGGTGTAAACATAAACTGAGCATGAGGGCGAAGAGGGAGCGGCACTCACAGTGAGCGCAAGCATGACCTCCTTGAAGTTCCTGTTTCCCACAATCCTTTTCTTTAAGGCCCTGACTGCATCTTTAGGTCTGTAAATCAGAGAATGTTTAACAGTCAGAGGGCGTGTAAATGCCAGAGGACTCACACACACACGTGACAGATAACACACACACACACACACACACACACACACACACACCCTTCCTCTGAGCTGTTGATCATGTCGCAGATCTCCATGTTGAGGGCCCAGTCTTCTGATGGCATGCTAGAACCAGTCGCACTCTCTGCAAAAAATATGCAAAATGCAATGTTGAATAATATGAAACTGCAAACTAAAATGTATTGTGTAGTCACAATATATATATATATATATATATATATATATATATATATATATATATATATATATATATATATATATATATAGCTAGCTTGTCTTTATGATTAATAAGATGATTTTATTAATGCGTAGTACATTTTTCTCTGAATTTAATAATAATAATGCTATATTCTTCATAGCATAACAGTACATAGCAGTTGATAAAATAAAATGTTTTTTCCGATTTGTATAATATGGACAGATGTATATGTAATGTGTGTATAACTGTACAGTTTGTATAATGAATAAAACTGGCTCTACTATCATTACATCTGTTCGTTTCCTAATCTCGATCAGTAACTGAACACACACACAGTCATTAAGCTACAGTTGAACGTGCATCTAATTTAGGTCAGGAGGCTGTGGCCCACTTTTCGTCCCGCCCAGCTATTGGCTGGCTAAACACAGACTCAAAGAAACACCAATCAAGTGGAGAACCGCGGAATCTAAGTCCCGCCTCTGTTAAACCATTGCTTTAGCGGACGCGTCACTCAAACCGCAACCCGTCGCTCCTCTTGTCAGCCTTAATACATTTACCTTATTTTCACCATGTCATTGTATGACATTATACACGCGTTAGCTCGCGCAATTTAAAAAAAACAACGCGGGCCGTGACTTAAAATGGTAGAAGCGGCTCGACAGAGATGCGCGTGCCGGGCGGCGTAATGTCTCCGGTAAAGGTGACTGAGCCCGACTAAAGGATTCGGTCAATACAATGTAACGATTTGCGGAAAGGTTGTAAAAAAACAAACCGCTCACCGATGCGCTGTCCCACCGGCGTGCTGAACGGATTCCCCATCAAAAACTCCATGTTGAGGGCGGTTCAGGGCCCAGCGAAGCAGAGGCGTGCGCAGCGTCAGGCCCGCTCGCTCCCGCAGACTGCTGCTGCTGTGCGGCGCACAACAAAGTGGGGCACCGGTTGAACTGCGTCACGCGTTAAAGTGACAGCGGCCCGGTCGGTGGAGTGCAGCTGCGCCCCATCCTGGCACTTTATAATCCCGCTGAAAAAGAAAATGCTCCTGGGAAGTACCTTCTGTCTTCACATCAATGTGACAATACATGATATTTCTGCTGTAGCTGTACACATGATGTCATCTGAATATTTCAACTAGCTTTTATACCTAGATGGACAATCAGCTCACATTCATGGGACTTACTAACTGTCCTTCTTAAAAACCTGCTATAGAAAAGTATTAGTAGTAGTATTGTATTAGTATTTGATGAAATGGGACACAATGAAAGCACGGACAACTTGATAATGAGAATTGTTACACAAAACATATTTTGTATCATATTTGTAACTGTCAGAGAGACATGTGTATTGTAATGTAAAGTGGTAAAGTAACATGCCACACCCAGAGTGGGTGTGGGCATATTACCGTGGCATTGTGGGTTGTTTAGCGCCGAGGGAGAAAGGAGTGAACGACCCCATGTTGAAAGGATTCTGCACGTGGTCCAAGTGGTGCACACGGTAAAGTGTTTATTTATATATCATTTTATGTCTATTGTTGTTGACCTGCCTTTATGTTTACATGTGTTGCATTTTTGTGTACTTTGTAGTTTGTGTCATTATTAATGTGCTAATATGTGCTAGCATGTATAGCGACGAACATTTGCTTGAGAGACTCCAAGAAGAGCTCGCAATTTATGCACAAATGTTTATGTTTGTTATAGTTTTCACGTTGTCTGAGGTGACTGAGGAGCGGAGAGAGAGAGAGAGGGAGAGAAAGCAAGACGAATAAAGTTCATCAGACATCAGTACGAAGCGTCGCCATTTTTGCTGGACCAGTGTAGCTACAATATTTGTCACATGAACTTTTGACAGACCTCTTATAAACAAACTGTTCAAAAATAACAGAAATCCTGAAAAGCCTTATTTGGGGTTTAGGAGGTGTAGTGCTGTGTGAAAATAACTGTCATAATCAATCATGTATATAAACCATATATAGAAGAAGAAGAAGAAGAAACCCCTTTATTAGTCCCACACTTAGTCCCACAGTGGGGAAATTTATCCTCTGCATTTGACCCATCCTTTAAGGAGCAGTGGGCAGCCTCGTGAAGCGCCCGGGGAGCAACTGGGGGTTAAGTGTCTTGCTCAGGGACACAACGACATGGACTGGCTGAGGGACTGACTTGCTAACCACTGAGCCACAGTCGCCCCATCCATCCCTCCATCCATTATCTGAACCGCTTATCCTGTTTTAGGGTCTCGCGGCGCTGGAGCCGATCCCAGCTGTCATTGGGCGAAGGCAGGGTACACCCTGGACAAGTCGCCAGTCTATCCAGGATGTTGATCGATGTGTTGTATTTATGTATTACATTTCCTACAGTGGACCTCTGACACGTCATCGGTTCAAATTCATGTTTCTAATTAATTCTCATGCAATCAGTAAAGATAATGAAGTTTAAAGGTTATAAAACAATGTGTTTACGCTGTTAATGGGGCCCTGGGCCCAGAGGACAGCAAACACAGCATGAAGGTTAAAGGGATACTCTTCCATAAAGTTGGACGACGCACGAAAGGAGGCCTTAAAAGCTGAATGGTCAAAGAAATTAAGCAGCAGAGGCCGAGATTTCCTAACTAAGTTTGATGTATGGATTGAGAGGGAGGTGTTATGTTAATAAGATGGGTGAGAAAGGGAAGTTGCACAACAAAGTTGCACAAGAACTGAGCAAACTGTGCGTGCCGATGAAGACCACGCAATGCAACAGAGAACTGCTGTTTCATAGGCGAACGTTCATCCCCTTTATTATGCACCACGGGACATTAAAAGCACCGTGCTTGTGTTGAGGGGTTCTCTGCCACAAGGGTGCACTGTTTGATTTCACATTTTACAATGTCAGCCCAGTGCCACCTCTGATATCCTCCCATAAAGCCTCAACTAGCTCATTCTAGTTTTAACTAACCTAACCCTTTTGAGTATTGTGCTTTTATGTTTTTCGATTCATAAATGAATTGATGTGTAATCGAATCACCACACAGGGTCAGATGGTGGATGACGTGGGAGGTTATTCTATCCTTACTTACAGTCAGCAAACACTCCCGTCTGTGCGTTGGTTCTCACCTCCAGGAGCATTTTTAACAAAACAGAGATTAGTTGGCTGATTTACAAGAAATTGCGGACTCTCAGTGACACTGGGGAGGCCCATTTTGTTTGATCATGGAAACATAGATTAGAGTTTACCCACTCCTCTGTTTACGCCAGCAAAGATGACACAACTCAGGCCATTAAAAAGAGAACCAAAGTGTGGGCGATCACAGCGCAGATATAAATCCAGGCGGTTTCTTGTCACAGATCAAGAAAAGTGTGTGGTTTTCTTGGTCTCGTCCAACATCTGATAGAGTTCGTCGTTAGATCTTCTTGCAGAAACAGGGGAGACCATGTGGTGTCGGCACTGTATGAAACATTGACCGTGTCTAAGGTAGCTGCAATCAAATCTCTTTCATGATCTTCCTAATGGGTAAATGTACCTAAACTGTCTGCCACAGTGGTTGCTATGCTACTGTGTGGAGAAAATGATTACACGGCGAAACTATCCGTGTTATCTGTATAAATATCGATATGGATGTCTTCATTAGAGGGATTATTACGAATAAAAACCGGAACACCATTATTGGTAACAGCTGTTTTTGTTACAGTTTTCTAATGTGGAGGCCAGCATATGGACTCTTCCGATCAATACTGAAAAGAATAAAGCCAAAGGGACAAACGAAAATCACAGAAATAATAAACAGGTGTTGGGGTCTTGGGTTTCAAATTGCTTTGGACTCGAATTTAGTTTAATTTTAAATGCAATCAAGTCTATGGTAAGACATTCATCCTGTGTTTGTCCCCTCTCAAAACTCCCATTGGCCGACATGCACTCGCACAAAGATCTCTCCTTCCCTTTTCCTGCAGACTGCTGGAGGGCTATGCAGCTGCTAACATACATGTACAGCACCATCAGGTTCTGAGCTTGCAATCATTAAATGCTTTCAGAAGAGGGTGAAAGCTATGCAAAAAAAAGAGAGAAGAAAAAAGTATTTAATTGGCCGAGCATGTTAACACCTTTCCAGGGACTTTTCAATGTCTCAGCTAACAAGAGCAAGCAGTTTTTTCCACAATCATCCAATTAGAGTCGGTTGGCAGTAACTTGTCTACATTCATAGTGTGTGGCCCCCTGATTAGTCTTCTCAGCCTGCAAATTAAATATAGCGGAGAGCATTGCAGGTCTGTTAATCTGCAGCCAGCTGTGACGGCCTTTATCAACTGCCAGAGAGATGGAACCAGCTAACAGCACATTACTGCAGGAAAAGAGCTATCTGGGCAATATGTGCTTTTTTTTGTGGGCTGCCTCTCTAAGTCCACTGTATGACTCTTTAGTTGCTGCAGTGTGTATGAGGTGAAGCCAGGTGCGATGTTAGGTTCTGTGGAACTGAAATCATCTGGTTTTCTACTCACCACGGTGAGCAATAAAAGAACTTGACCACTACCATACACTGTAAAACATCACAGCCCTGTTTAGTTACTTCCACTTCTTCTCTTTAACTCAAAGAGCTCTGATAAGTTTTAGCTTTTGAACTTAACTGTTCAAGTTAAACGTAGTTAAACTTACAGTAATGCGTTGTGTTGACTTCTTTGAAATTTGTTCAAGTTAATTCAACTTGGCTCTTTAAGTGGTCAGTAAAAAAAAACAAAAGACTGAAAAAAGGCGGGAGTGGGGGGATAAAAGAACAAATGTTGTCATGTTTGAGTTTTAGGGAAACTGTCTTTTTTAAAACCATGGCCAGGTTGAAGCCTAGCCATAATCTACTGGATAAACACTGCAGATAAGTCAAATACTTAAATTCCAATGAAAATATCGGCATTTTGTGGTAAACAAGAAAGGACTACTTCCACCGGCGGAGGGAGTCTATTAACCTGACAACCTCCAGTGAATCGAGGCGGAGCAATTCACCGTTACTTTCCACCTGCATCAAGTAGAGCGGACTGAACAGAGCTGAGGATTCCTCTCGCTTTGCTTTGGCACATGAAGGTGAGTTTAAATTATGACTTTAATTAATTTTCTTAATTAATAGCATGGGTAACGTTAGTAATGTAACTGTAAATGTAATGTGCTTTTCAATGGTCTGGAAAGGCTAGCTAACTGTGTGGCGTTAATATTCAGCTAGCTTAACAATTTCCCTTAATAGTTTTTCCCATGAACATCTAAGACAAATGGTTGACCTATTTTATTTGTCCTGCAGTTGATAAAACTTAATTAATGTAGAACTAGAAGCTATTGGTTCATTTTCTTAAGTGACCGCAATTTTCTTTCATTACCCGCCAACTAGCTTGTTAGGTTAACTAGCTTGTTAGGTTAGCTAGCTAGCTAGCGCGTGCTAGCTAACCTAACACGAGCATCCACGAACATTAAGCAGGCTATAGAGTCATGGCTGAGGGATTCACATTGAAGGCTGAGTCAGTGCCCATGCTTTGCTTGCTCTTTGTCAGTGGGCAAAATGTATTTATTAATGGGTTGATATTTAGTTTGTATGCCAGTAATTACTTGTATTAATGCGAGCCGCGTGGTGCATGTTTGCACCCACACAGCAGACAGCATTTAGAAATGTAAAAGATTGATAATTGAAGCATAAAGTAAATGCACGTTATATTTATAATAAATACAAATATATGTGGGTTTTATTTGTCTGAAACTCATTTCACTAAATATGCAATTCTTTTGTTTTTTTTATTTACAGATGTCATCAAGAATGTCCAGTACTTGACGTGGAAATGTAAGTTTTGTGAATTCCCCTCAAATTGACAAAGAAGAATAATCCAGCATTATAAATATCATCATGGACATCATCATCGGTGGTGTTTAGGACTCAATCTAGGATTATACCTTTGGTATTGCATTCATCTACCCTTATCTGTTTTTCCTAGGATGCAAACCAAAACCGAAGAACAGCTGCCCTGCTTGGTCTTCCATGCTATCTTTCAAAGGATCCCTCTGACAATATCCGGATGTGTGATGTAAGACACTGTATTTACACATTTACTACACTCAATGGTTGTAATGTGACAATGGTAACATGTTTTGTGTTCATTAGTTTTATTACCCCTAGCCACACTATTTTTTACAGAGATTTTGTATAATTACAAACTGTCTTTTCAATAGTCTCCTTCACCTTTTTTTTGTTTTAGAGATTTTTAATAAGGATTCTACAAACATTGAACTAGTACTATTTTGGAGATGTCTGTTAAGATGTGAATGTCTTTATATGTCTCCAGATCCTTTGACAGTCTTCGATGTGGCCGAAGTAGCAGAGAAGATCATCCAACACGAGCTCAGAGACGTACCACAGGCTTTGCCATGTTGATGGCCACAATCTACTGCCTTAACCTGGAGTGCCCCCGTAATATGAACGACACCTTTGAGTTCCTTCATGAACATTAAACCGGACCAAGATTCCATGGGCTCAGAAGCAAACTGCTCAGATAAATGGTAAATGGACTGTATATTTGATATCTCTCTTCAAGTCTTCCTACCACTCAAAGCTTTAACGCTACATGTCATCATTCACCCATTCACACCCACTCACACACTGATGGGAGGAGCTACCATGCAAGGTACCACCTGCCCATCACTAACTAACATTCACACAAGAGAGGTCAAGAGTCTTGCCCAAGGACACATCGACATGGACTAGCGGAGCCGGGGATCGAACCACCGATCCTCTGATTGAAGGACGTCCTTGTTCTACCACTGAACCACAGTTGCCCCAGATTATAATAATAATTATAAATATAGCCAGTAAAACAATTAGAGCACATATCAAAGTCAAGCTTTAGACTAAAACTCTTCTAAACTGTAGATTGGTTGTTTTGACACGTAACACCTTTTGTGGGGCTGTTAGAATTGTGTTTAAGAAATTAAACATATAATACATTTTTATAAAGTTCTCAGTATCCCACATATTGCCTCTTCACAGCCACACTACCTTATCTCCAGCTGTCTCTAATTATATGTTTCCCTTTTTTTGAAAGTATGCAATTAAGTTGTGTGTATCCATTTTTTTGGGTGTTTACAATGTTCTTATGTTTATATTGATGTTACGGCCCCCCTTTAGGGCTAGGGGTGCGGGAGCCATAAACATAGAGGCAGAGAATGGTCGTAGGTAAAAGGGAACATTTATTGGCGAACAGGAGTAGTTAGCAAAACAAACAAAAGGAGGGTGGCTGAGGGTGCTGTGAAAATAACAAACCAAAGTTAAATAAAGGAGATCCCCAAAAGGAGGACTATGCCCGCCTATACATTTAACTAACGGTAGGTTCTCACAAAGGAAACACAAAGAGCACAGCACCCACCTACACCTATGAAAACTAACAGAGCAATACTACGTGTTGCTAATCAGGGTTTGACTCCTGCCCTCACTCCTCCTTTTGCCCAGCCACATGCTGGTAAAACACAGAAACCAAACACTATTCAGAAACTATAAGTACAACTAATAGCCGGCCACAAACCTGGCTATCACTAACTTAACCGGTTTAAACCATGAAGCACAAATACAGAAAAGGGCTAACACAATCCTTCACTAAGTGCACACAATATACACACAACAAAACAAAGGAGGAGAGGTGAAGGTATCTCCTCGTACATGGATGAACAAAAGACTAAACAGGAGGACAGACCAATTGCCTGTAAACACAAAGTCCCACCGAGGCACGCACGTCGACTGGCAACGACGCGCGGCCCCGTCACTCTGATGGCCGCTCCTTAAGACCCGGAACTCAGGCTGAGGTGGCGGCGGGTCATTGGTGGCGCTGCAGCACGATGCACCAATCAGGGCTCCACAGGAACCAGGAAGGGGCAGGTCTTCTGTCCCCAGGTAGATCTGTCTTCACCACAGGGGGAGACCCCCAGGCAACGGTGACAGCCGTAACACCCCCCCCCATCAAACATCAACCTCCCCTCCCCAGGAGACGCTGATCATCCCGCGAGGGGACACGAGGCCGAGGGCACGAAGGGCCGAGGGGACACGCAGGCAGCCAAGGGCACGGAGAGCTGAAGGGACACGGGCCGAGGGGACACAAGGACCGAGGGGAACCGAGGCCGAGGGCACGAAGGGCCGAGGGGACCGAGGGGAAATGGGGATACCCGAGGGCACGAAGGGCTGAGGGGACACAGGCCAAGGGCACGAAAGGCCTAACACCGAGGACTACCACCGCAGCCTCACACAGAGGACTAACTCCGAAGCCTCCCACAGGGGACTAACTCCGAAGGCACGACAGGCCGAGGGGACACAGGGACAGCCGAGGGCACGAAGGGCTGAAGGGACACAGGCCAAGGGCACGAAAGGCCGAGGGGACACAGGGACAGCCGAGGGCACGAAGGGCTGAAGGGACACAGGCCAAGGGCACGAAAGGCTGAAGGGACACAGGGACCGAGGGGAAACGATGCTGAGGGGACACAGAGGCCAAGGGGACACAACACGAAGCCGAGGGCACACCGCACAAGGCTGAGTGGAACACGAGGCCGAGGGCACACAGCCCAAGGCTGAGGGGATACGACACAAGGCCGCGGGGACACGGGGTGTGGCCGGGGTCACGAGGCCGAGGGGACACAACACTAGGCCGAGGGCACACAGCCCAAGGCTGAGAGGAACACGAGGCCGAGGGCACACAGCCCAAGGCTGAGGGGATACCTAACACAGAAAACTAACACCGAAGACTAACAATAGTACAAATGCAACATCCATTCACAAGTGACGTGAAACACCCCTCACGAAACTCACTGCTGACACAAGCACAACCTGTTGAGGTGACAGTGCAGGGAGAGACAGGCCTGCACACACGCACAATGATACACCTGACATGTGACATGCTGCAGTTTCAGAAACATTACGCCGTGTCTCACTCCCTGACAACGACCACTACACAAGGGTCCACACCCAACCAGCGATGTGTTTCGGTAGGTTATACCAACGAGGGCGCCGCTCCGCCAACGTACACACACGGTGCCCCGGCTACGGAGGCTGCTGCTAGCCTCGGCTACTCGGCTACTGCTAGCCGATGTCAGCCAGCTGCGACCGGCCGAGACCCGACGCCCGTCACGCAGGGAGCGACAACCCGCCTGCCCTCTTGCCCCCAACACAGGAGACGCCGGTCGTCCTAGACGGAACCATAAGGCACGTTTAAATGAACGCCACTCACCTAGTCGGCTAATTAGTTAGCAACCCTTAGCCGTAGCCACTCGCTGCTTCACACACCTTCCCTTCCCCCCAGCCACTCTCTGCCAAAGTGACGGGAAAAGTATCCCGGACGAGCCCCCATATGTTACGGCCCCCCTTTAGGGCTAGGGGTGCGGGAGCCATAAACATAGAGGCAGAGAATGGTCGTAGGTAAAAGGGAACATTTATTGGCGAACAGGAGTAGTTAGCAAAACAAACAAAAGGAGGGTGGCTGAGGGTGCTGTGAAAATAACAAACCAAAGTTAAATAAAGGAGATCCCCAAAAGGAGGACTATGCCCGCCTATACATTTAACTAACGGTAGGTTCTCACAAAGGAAACACAAAGAGCACAGCACCCACCTACACCTATGAAAACTAACAGAGCAATACTACGTGTTGCTAATCAGGGTTTGACTCCTGCCCTCACTCCTCCTTTTGCCCAGCCACATGCTGGTAAAACACAGAAACCAAACACTATTCAGAAACTATAAGTACAACTAATAGCCGGCCACAAACCTGGCTATCACTAACTTAACCGGTTTAAACCATGAAGCACAAATACAGAAAAGGGCTAACACAATCCTTCACTAAGTGCACACAATATACACACAACAAAACAAAGGAGGAGAGGTGAAGGTATCTCCTCGTACATGGATGAACAAAAGACTAAACAGGAGGACAGACCAATTGCCTGTAAACACAAAGTCCCACCGAGGCACGCACGTCGACTGGCAACGACGCGCGGCCCCGTCACTCTGATGGCCGCTCCTTAAGACCCGGAACTCAGGCTGAGGTGGCGGCGGGTCATTGGTGGCGCTGCAGCACGATGCACCAATCAGGGCTCCACAGGAACCAGGAAGGGGCAGGTCTTCTGTCCCCAGGTAGATCTGTCTTCACCACAGGGGGAGACCCCCGGGCAACGGTGACAGCCGTAACAATTGAAAACGTATGAACTTGTTGTAATTATCTCTCATTTGTCATTGTACAACCACACATACTGTCAGTGTCTGTCAGAGTGCCTCCACTTGTATGTGGGAAACATGTATTTAACACATGTATATTTGGGTGTGTTGAGATGTACTTGTAGCCAATGTTTCAGTCTGTGTATATTTTCTTCCAATAAATGTTATACATTTTTAACAGAATCAAGAATTATTGGTCATTTCGTTTTTATAAAGCAAGCACACTTTCAATTATCAGTCAAAATAACATTTAAATGCAAGTTGAAACAAATTTGTGATGTAAATCATCTTAACTTAAAATGGCAAGTTGTACACACACGGTAAAGTTATTTTAACTTGGTGGATCAAGTTTAAACAACAAGGGACTAAAAGTTCACTCAACTCTGACAACTTGACTCATCATGTTGAGACAACTAGCTCGTTGTAGTTACATCAACCTTATGAACTTACATTTCCTAGTTGAATCAAAGGAAATTTTTAAGTTGAGTGAAATCGCTTTTTCAAGGCAGCAGGCGAACTTTCGTTTGTAAGTTGAACTGGCCTGAAATGTTTTACAGTGTACAAACACAAAAGAAAAATACAATAAAGCTCCAAACATTGTACTTATAGGTAGCACTTTATAACAAGTGCACTATTTAGCATTAGTAAAGCATGATTATAATACGGGTAGATGAAATAACGCATTCTGATTGGTTGAGAGTGAGTCATGGGGTGTACTTTATTGAGCCATAAAGTATTGTAGCTACACCTGTTTACATTCACCTGAGCGTTCCATATCAGTGCGCACTCAAAATAACAGTTGGAAGCAGAGAAATCATGTCAGTGAGGACATGAATCCCTTCAACGCTGCTGAGCACCAGATCTCAATGACAGACAGCGATGGAGTAATATCCTCCTGGAGAAGACACTTCAACACCGAGCCACCGCAAAGAGAGCCAGAGTAGAAGCGATGTCATCAGAGACGAAGGACATGAGACACGTTTATGATGCACAATTAATGGAGATATTCTAAATCAACATAAACAAACGTTAACAAGTCCCAAGACACGGGTAACTTTAGTTTATTAAGTTTAAACTGTTCAAAGGTTGTACAATACAGTACTGCCTCTCGTACCTTATTGAATTCATTGTTCCAACATGAATACTCATTAGTAACTATTTAGTATGCAATTCATTAACACAGTTATAAAGGTTTCATTCTTGATTAATAAGCTTGCCTATTATGTGTTTCATGAAAATAAGTAAATTAACTAATGGCCAAGACCGCAGACCTCTCGCTCGCACACACACTCTTTCTTTCTCTCTCTCTCTCTCTCTCGCTCCGGCACCGTCGCGCTCTCTGCGCATAGCGGTTTAAATGAATGACAACAATAAACAAATGCTGAGTGCTGATCAAGAGTTTTGTGCGACCAATTTAACCCTAATTGCTCACCGTTGCTGTGTCTACTGTATATCATGTAAGTCGCTTTGGATAAAAGTGTCAGCTAACTATAATAATCATTATTCATTCAGGGCTTAAATGTGTCATCTGTCTGTTGCTTTCAGCAAAAGACATTTAGTGTTCAATAATATGTCTAAATCTTTTTTCAGTGGAGTGAATTCCATATTTCTAATTTTCTCGAGAAATCTTCATACAGAATTCATGATGCACAACAGAGGGTTACACTCATGTATGCACAGACAGCTCTGAATTTGACTATTATAACAATGTTCCCTTCACCAATAGATCAAAGGAAATATATTCTCACCACCACGCAGAAACATCTGATGACTCAAAGTTTGTGTTTGATCTGTTACACTAAATCTCCTTATGATCTGTCACTATATAGCTGGAAGTTTGTATTCTAGGCTGCAATATGACAAACATTGTATGTAATAGACAATGTTTGTCTAGTATTTCTGGGACTGGCAAAAATTATTTTCAACAGCCTCCACCTTCACATCCACCCACCTATATACCTACTAATAATACCACTCTTATTGTATCATTATTGTCCAGTTTTGGTTCTTAATAAACACTCTAATTAGTTCTTTTCATTACTATATAATTGTTTTGATATACATATATATATATTTACTTTTCTTTTAAAATATAGCTAAATATGCCTTCGCCCAATGTCAGCTGGGATCGGCTCCAGTGCCCCACCACCCTGAATAGGATAAGTGGTTTGGATAATGGAATATAACATAGTTAAATTGTTTGTAGAACAGCAACAGTGATGTTTACATCAACGTGATGCTGGTATGGAGAGGAGGGGAGGAGAAGGCTACAAGAATGTTAAGTCACATGGCAAGCTAAGCTTAGCAGTTGGACTACATACAGTTTTTGTTTGAGCTAGTTTGGAACCATTTGCTACTAGCCGAGCTAAAACAGCAGCATGGCTGAGACAGAGAAATATTGCTTTTCAACATGTTGATGCTTGGACGTTAATAAGTATAGTTTAAGGCCGCGATTCTTGACCCAAATATATCAGGCTTCATTCAGTGATTGAAAGAAACACCCGCTGTTGTGTTTTTTTTTTATTATTTTTTTTATTATTTTTTTTAACATTCGAATATTCATTTTCACATTTGAATATTCGGTTTCTAACAACTATTCGAATATAAAATATTCGTTGACAGCCCTACTGTGAAGCTGCATCAGTTATTGTAACTTCATGAGGACTAGTTTCAGGAACCCATCCATCCATCCATCCATCCATTTTCCACCGCTTATCCGGGGTCGGGTCGCGGAGGCAGCAGGTCAAGCAGGCTGACCCAGGCCCCTCTTTCACCCGCAACATCTACCAGCTCATTCTGGGGGATCCCGAGTCGTTCCCAGGCCAGCTGGGAGGTATAATCCCTCCAGCGTGTCCTGGGTCTTCCCCGGGGCCTCCTACCAGTTGGACGTGCCTGGAAAACCTCTAAAGGGAGGCGTCCTGGAGGCATCCTAATTAGATGCCCGAACCACCTGAGCTGACTCCTTTCGACACGAAGGAGTAGCGGCTCAACTCCAAGTCAGCTGCTTCAGGAGACCCCTGGGCCAACCAAGCCCAAAAGGCCTCCTTCTTCAGCTTGACGACTTCCCTCACCCCCGGTGTCCACCACAGGGTTCTCGGGTTGCCGCCACGAAAGGCACCGATGACCTTCCGACCACAGTAGAGGCTTTGAACATGATCCACTCGGATTCCATGTCCCCAACCTCCCTCGGGATGTGTGAGAAGTCCTTCCGGAGGTGGGAGTTGAAGACCTCCCGGACAGGATCCTCCGCCAGACGTTCCCAGTTCACCCTCACTACACGTTTGGGCTTGCCAGGTGGGAGGTGTCCTTTCCAGGACTCCGAAATGCTGTTTGGTGCATAGGCACAAACAACAGTCAGAGCCTTACTCCCCGCAACTCGTAGGCGCAGGGAGGCGACCCTCTTGTTCTCCGGGGAAAACTCCAACACGGCAGCGCTCAACCGGGGACTCGTGGGTATCTCCACTCCCGCACGGCGCCTCTCACCCTGGGCAACTCCAGAAAAGAACAAAGTTCAGCCCTTCTCCAGGAGTTTGGTTCCAGAGCCAGCGCTGTGCGTGGAAGTGAGCCCAACTATATCTAGCTGGTATCGCTCCACCTCCCTCACCAGCTCCGGCTCCTTCCCCGCTGCATCAGTTATTGTAACTTCATGAGGACTAGTTTCAGGAACCTAAAAAGTGAAATCATTTCACTTTCCAAGTGTGGACTGAAATCTGAACCCTCAAACAGACGTTTTAAAGTGCTGTTGAGGCGTTAAGATGGATTAATCCTCATAAGGACAGCTGTGCGTGGTGAAGCTGCATCAGTTATTGTAACTTCATGAGGACTAGTTTCAGGAACCTAAAAAGTGAAATCACTTCACTTTCCAAGTGTGGACTGAAATCTGAACCCTCAAACAGACGTTTTAAAGTGCTGTTGAGGCGTTAAGATGGATTAATCCTCATAAGGACAGCTGTGCGTGGTGAAGCTGCATCAGTTATTGTAACTTCATGAGGACTAGTTTCAGGAACCTAAAAAGTGAAATCACTTCACTTTCCAAGTGTGGACTGAAATCTGAACCCTCAAACAGACGTTTTAAAGTGCTGTTGAGGCGTTAAGATGGATTAATCCTCATAAGGACAAATGTGTTTTCAGTTCCTCAGTGGTGACATCAGGAGCCGGGCAGCAAGCGTTGCTGTTCGTGCTCTATTCGTGGTGTTGCTGGAGGATCTTCTTCAGGACACTGTGGATGCTTGTCAGAAATATGTTATTTCCTTCTTTGGTCAAGTGCACTTTATCTGCCAGAAATATGTTTTTGTTGTTACATTTCAGCTCGGGGTGTTCTATCACTTCACCGCCACAGTTGGCAACGGCTGTTTTTACGCATTTGTTGACGAAGTTCCTGTCAGAATCCATCTTAGCTAGATGTCCATATCTCCACGCTTGACGCTCGTTGATGCAGGAATATGCAATTGTCATCGAGGGGAACCTTGAGTGGAGCTGCATCAGGCAACTTTTCATTTTAGATGCGAGTATCTTGGCAGAAGTCAAGCCCAGATCATTGCCACCGCCATGGATGACCAAAATGTCAGGGGGACTTTGAGTCTTCAACTCTGCATCAAAACGTTGTTGGACCCCACTCCAGCGCATCCCTCCTTGGCCAAACCACTCGACTTTGGCATTAAGTCCGAGGTTGGGCCCGAAGTTCTGATACGCTGCTTGCTCCCCTCGTCGAACGTAACTAGAGCCAATTATCCATATCTTAGTTCTTGTTTCCTTCAAGTTCTTCTTTTTTTCTTGAGATTTCAGGCTCACTGGGATTGGAGCCGGGAAGGTGATCCTTGGGAATATCTTCCTGACTCGTGGAACGTCACCAATAGAGCTTTCAACCTGAGGTGTATGGTTGAACAACTTCCTCTTCATCACACGGGAAGATACCTCTGGGATTATTTTGCTGTCCAGCAAAATCTTTCCAGATGTCAGGCTCACTGGGGTTGGAGCCGGGAAGGTGATCCTTGGGAATATCTTCCTAACTCGTGGAACATCACCAATAGACCTTTCAACCTGAGGAGTATGGTTGAACAACTTCTTCTTCTTCATCACATGGGGAGACACCCCTGGGATTATTTTGCTGTCCAGCAAAATATCTCCAGAAGTCATGTTTACATCAGTAGTCACCTCAGAGATTTGTCTCTTCTTCTTCATCACATGCAAAGATGGGATTATTTTGCTGTTTTGCAAAATGTCTCCGGAAATCCTTCTTTGCTCAGGGTTACCCGCGAAGATGTTTCTCTTCTTCTTCATCGCATGGGAAGAAGTCTCTTGGTTTATTGTGAGTTTTTCGAAAAGTTCTATGAGAATCATTACTTCCTTTGAAATAACCTGGATGGCTTTTCCATTCTTCTTCTTCGCACGGGAAGACTTCACTGGGATTCTTTTGCTGTTTGGCAAAATTTGTCCAGAAGTCATGTTTTCCACAGCACTCACTTTGGAGATGTTTCTATTCTTCATCACGTGTGAAGACATTGCTGGAATTATTTTGCTGTTGCTGTTTGGCAAAATTTGTCCGGATGTCATGTATCTATCAGCAGTCACTTTGGAGATGTTTCTACCCTCAAACAGACGTTTTAAAGTGCTGTTGAGGCGTTAAGATGGATTAATCCTCATAAGGACAGCTGGGCGTGATGAAGCTGCATCAGTTATTGTAACTTCATGAGGACTAGTTTCAGGAACCTAAAAAGTGAAATCACTTCACTTTCCAAGTGTGGACTGAAATCTGAACCCTCAAACAGACGTTTTAAAGTGCTGTTGAGGCGTTAAGATGGATTAATCCTCATAAGGACAGCTGGGCGTGGTGAAGCTGCATCAGTTATTGTAACTTCATGAGGACTAGTTTCAGGAACCTAAAAAGTGAAATCACTTCACTTTCCAAGTGTGGACTGAAATCTGAACCCTCAAACAGACGTTTTAAAGTGCTGTTGAGGCGTTAAGATGGATTAATCCTCATAAGGACAAATGTGTTTTCAGTTCCTCAGTGGTGACATCAGGAGCCGGGCAGCAAGCGTTGCTGTTCGTGCTCTATTCGTGGTGTTGCTGGAGGATCTTCTTCAGGACACTGTGGATGCTTGTCAGAAATATGTTATTTCCTTCTTTGGTCAAGTGCACTTTATCTGCCAGAAATATGTTTTTGTTGTTACATTTCAGCTCGGGGTGTTCTATCACTTCACCGCCACAGTTGGCAACGGCTGTTTTTACGCATTTGTTGACGAAGTTCCTGTCAGAATCCATCTTAGCTAGATGTCCATATCTCCACGCTTGACGCTCGTTGATGCAGGAATATGCAATTGTCATCGAGGGGAACCTTGAGTGGAGCTGCATCAGGCAACTTTTCATTTTGGATGCGAGTATCTTGGCAGAAGTCAAGCCCAGATCATTGCCACCGCCATGGATGACCAAAATGTCAGGGGGACTTTGAGTCTTCAACTCTGCATCAAAACGTTGTTGGACCCCACTCCAGCGCATCCCTCCTTGGCCAAACCACTCGACTTTGGCATTAAGTCCGAGGTTGGGCCCGAAGTTCTGATACGCTGCTTGCTCCCCTCGTCGAACGTAACTAGAGCCAATTATCCATATCTTAGTTCTTGTTTCCTTCAAGTTCTTCTTTTTTTCTTGAGATTTCAGGCTCACTGGGGTTGGAGCCGGGAAGGTGATCCTTGGGAATATCTTCCTAACTCGTGGAACATCACCAATAGAGCTTTCAACCTGAGGAGTATGGTTGAACAACTTCTTCTTCTTCATCACATGGGGAGACACCCCTGGGATTATTTTGCTGTCCAGCAAAATATCTCCAGAAGTCATGTTTACATCAGTAGTCACCTCAGAGATTTGTCTCTTCTTCTTCTTCACATGCAAAGATGGGATTATTTTGCTGTTTTGCAAAATGTCTCCGGAAATCCTTCTTTGCTCAGGGTTACCCGCGAAGATGTTTCTCTTCTTCTTCATCGCATGGGAAGAAGTCTCTTGGTTTATTGTGAGTTTTTCGAAAAGTTCTATGAGAATCATTACTTCCTTTGAAATAACCTGGATGGCTTTTCCATTCTTCTTCTTCTTCGCACGGGAAGACTTCACTGGGATTCTTTTGCTGTTTGGCAAAATTTGTCCAGAAGTCATGTTTTCCACAGCACTCACTTTGGAGATGTTTCTATTCTTCATCACGTGTGAAGACATTGCTGGAATTATTTTGCTGTTGCTGTTTGGCAAAATTTGTCCGGATGTCATGTATCTATCAGCAGTCACTTTGGAGATGTTTCTACCCTCAAACAGACGTTTTAAAGTGCTGTTGAGGCGTTAAGATGGATTAATCCTCATAAGGACAGCTGTGCGTTGTGAAGCTGCATCAGTTATTGTAACTTCATGAGGACTAGTTTCAGGAACCTAAAAAGTGAAATCATTTCACTTTCCAAGTGTGGACTGAAATCTGAACCCTCAAACAGACGTTTTAAAGTGCTGTTGAGGCGTTAAAATGGATTAATCCTAATAAGGACAGCTGTGCGTGGTGAAGCTGCATCAGTTATTGTAACTTCATGAGGACTAGTTTCAGGAACCTAAAAAGTGAAATCACTTCACTTTCCAAGTGTGGACTGAAATCTGAACCCTCAAACAGACGTTTTAAAGTGCTGTTGAGGCGTTAAGATGGATTAATCCTCATAAGGACAGCTGTGCGTGGTGAAGCTGCATCAGTTATTGTAACTTCATGAGGACTAGTTTCAGGAACCTAAAAAGTGAAATCATTTCACTTTCCAAGTGTGGACTGAAATCTGAACCCTCAAACAGACGTTTTAAAGTGCTGTTGAGGCGTTAAGATGGATTAATCCTCATAAGGACAGATGGGCGTGGTGAAGCTGCATCAGTTATTGTAACTTCATGAGGACTAGTTTCAGGAACCTAAAAAGTGAAATCACTTCACTTTCCAAGTGTGGACTGAAATCTGAACCCTCAAACAGACGTTTTAAAGTGCTGTTGAGGCGTTAAGATGGATTAATCCTCATAAGGACAGCTGGGCGTGGTGAAGCTGCATCAGTTATTGTAACTTCATGAGGACTAGTTTCAGGAACCTAAAAAGTGAAATCACTTCACTTTCCAAGTGTGGACTGAAATCTGAACCCTCAAACAGACGTTTTAAAGTGCTGTTGAGGCGTTAAGATGGATTAATCCTCATAAGGACAGCTGTGCGTGGTGAAGCTGCATCAGTTATTGTAACTTCATGAGGAGTAGTTTCAGGAACCTAAAAAGTGAAATCATTTCACTTTCCAAGTGTGGACTGAAATCTGAACCCTCAAACAGACGTTTTAAAGTGCTGTTGAGGCGTTAAGATGGATTAATCCTCATAAGGACAGCTGTGCGTGGTGAAGCTGCATCAGTTATTGTAACTTCATGAGGACTAGTTTCAGGAACCTAAAAAGTGAAATCACTTCACTTTCCAAGTGTGGACTGAAATCTGAACCCTCAAACAGACGTTTTAAAGTGCTGTTGAGGCGTTAAGATGGATTAATCCTCATAAGGACAGCTGGGCGTGGTGAAGCTGCATCAGTTATTGTAACTTCATGAGGACTAGTTTCAGGAACCTAAAAAGTGAAATCACTTCACTTTCCAAGTGTGGACTGAAATCTGAACCCTCAAACAGACGTTTTAAAGTGCTGTTGAGGCGTTAAGATGGATTAATCCTCATAAGGACAAATGTGTTTTCAGTTCCTCAGTGGTGACATCAGGAGCCGGGCAGCAAGCGTTGCTGTTCGTGCTCTATTCGTGGTGTTGCTGGAGGATCTTCTTCAGGACACTGTGGATGCTTGTCAGAAATATGTTATTTCCTTCTTTGGTCAAGTGCACTTTATCTGCCAGAAATATGTTTTTGTTGTTACATTTCAGCTCGGGGTGTTCTATCACTTCACCGCCACAGTTGGCAACGGCTGTTTTTACGCATTTGTTGACGAAGTTCCTGTCAGAATCCATCTTAGCTAGATGTCCATATCTCCACGCTTGACGCTCGTTGATGCAGGAATATGCAATTGTCATCGAGGGGAACCTTGAGTGGAGCTGCATCAGGCAACTTTTCATTTTGGATGCGAGTATCTTGGCAGAAGTCAAGCCCAGATCATTGCCACCGCCATGGATGACCAAAATGTCAGGGGGACTTTGAGTCTTCAACTCTGCATCAAAACGTTGTTGGACCCCACTCCAGCGCATCCCTCCTTGGCCAAACCACTCGACTTTGGCATTAAGTCCGAGGTTGGGCCCGAAGTTCTGATACGCTGCTTGCTCCCCTCGTCGAACGTAACTAGAGCCAATTATCCATATCTTAGTTCTTGTTTCCTTCAAGTTCTTCTTTTTTTCTTGAGATTTCAGGCTCACTGGGGTTGGAGCCGGGAAGGTGATCCTTGGGAATATCTTCCTGACTCGTGGAACGTCACCAAAAGAGCTTTCAACCTGAGGTGTATGGTTGAACAACTTCTTCTTCTTCATCACATGGGAAGATACCTCTGGGATTATTTTGCTGTCCAGCAAAATTTCTCCAGATTTCAGGTTCACTGGGGTTGGATCCGGGAAGGTGGTCCTTGGGAATATCTTCCTAACTCGTGGAACGTCACCAATAGAGCTTTCAACCTGAGGTGTATGGTTGAACAACTTCCTCTTCATCACACGGGAAGATACCTCTGGGATTATTTTGCTGTCCAGCAAAATCTTTCCAGATGTCAGGCTCACTGGGGTTGGAGCCGGGAAGGTTATCCTTGGGAATATCTTCCTAACTCGTGGAACATCACCAATAGAGCTTTCAACCTGAGGAGTATGGTTGAACAACTTCTTCTTCTTCATCACATGGGGAGACACCCCTGGGATTATTTTGCTGTCCAGCAAAATATCTTCAGAAGTCATGTTTACATCAGTAGTCACCTCAGAGATTTGTCTCTTCTTCTTCATCACATGCAAAGATGGGATTATTTTGCTGTTTTGCAAAATGTCTCCGGAAATCCTTCTTTGCTCAGGGTTACCCGCGAAGATGTTTCTCTTCTTCTTCATCGCATGGGAAGAAGTCTCTTGGTTTATTGTGAGTTTTTCGAAAAGTTCTATGAGAATCATTACTTCCTTTGAAATAACCTGGATGGCTTTTCCATTCTTCTTCTTCTTCGCACGGGAAGACTTCACTGGGATTCTTTTGCTGTTTGGCAAAATTTGTCCAGAAGTCATGTTTTCCACAGCACTCACTTTGGAGATGTTTCTATTCTTCATCACGTGTGAAGACATTGCTGGAATTATTTTGCTGTTGCTGTTTGGCAAAATTTGTCCGGATGTCATGTATCTATCAGCAGTCACTTTGGAGATGTTTCTATTCTTCGTCACACGGTAAGATATCTCGGAGATTATTTTGTTCTCTTGGAAAATCTTAAAGTAAACTTGAAGTGTGTTTTATTACAGGAATACCCAGCTTTATATACTTTAAGTGCAATGCTGTGACGGCATTTGCTCTAAACCAATCAGTGAGCTTCTGTTAATCAAAGCCGCACTTGGCTGTCTCTAGTTGCCATGGGAACCAGTTTGTTATGGTTTCTGAGATGAATGAATGACATTAGAATATTAAAATGCCTAAAATAATGCAAAGATGGTGTTTTGTTTTTAGAAAGATCATATCTAGTCCTGAAAGAGTTTTTTTAAATTATTTTTATCAAGTTATCATCATGCATGTTTGTTTTTAAATACACATTTGCTCTGTGATAAATTTAGTATTTGAGGCGTCAAATAATAACTTTATTCATCCAAAAATAAATAGTCATGCTCTAGATAACATGTGTCATGTGTCATGTGCCACGTCATTTTATGTGGCCCGCGACGGCTTGGAAGGCATGATCACCACCGTGGACCCGTTTTCAGTGGGTTGCGGACCCGTTTTCAGTCTGTCGCGGATCCGTTTCCGGTTCGTCGCGGACCAGTTTTCAGTCGGTCGCGGACCCTTTTTCAGTCGGTCGCGGACCCGTTTTCAGTCGGTCGCGGACCCGTATTCGGTTCGTCGCGGACTCGTTTTCAGTCGGTCGCGGACCCGTATTCGGTTCGTCGCGGACTCGTTTTCAGTGGGTTGCGGACCTTTGCATGGGCAATATAAAATTCCTGTTTGTATAGTATTTCTGGGACTGGCAAAAAATTTTTTCAACAGCCTCCACCTTCACATCCACCAACCTATATACCTACTAATAATACCACTCTTATTGTATCATTATTGTCCAGTTTTGGTTCTTAATAAACACTCTAATTAGTTATTTTCATTACTATATAATTGTTTTGATATACATATATATATATTTACTTTTTTTTAAAAATATAGCTAAATATGCCTTCGCCCAATGTCAGCTGGGATTGGCTCCAGCCCATAGCAAAGCAAAATTGAAGATGAGATCTCCTTTATATCACATTTACATCTCCTAGATATAAATGAGCACTAATCGAGACAAAAGTGGTTTTCTCATTCTTCTCAAATGTCTCTCCTGAGAATTAAGTCTCACATTGAGCACTGTGCAAGTTCTCTAAATTCTCTCACAGCTGTCTCTTTTCCTGATCTCAACTAAGAGAGAAATGAGACAAACTGTGCCGCTTTCAAATATGTCTCAATTTGATCTCAGTTATATCTCAGTGAGAAATATACATGGTTCTGTCTCTCACTGCTCACTATTTGAGTTCTCAGATTCTCTTACAGTTGTCTCTTTTCTAGTGTTTCAGCAAAAAGAAAAATTAGAGTAGTGCAAGCTCTCAAATTAGTCTCAACATGAGACATTATTTAATATTATACCTCAATCATATCTCATTTTATCTCATCGCAAAATTTGAGAAAAGTAATCAATTCAGGCAAATAATTTGAGATATATGGTGTATTTACATAATGTTCAACTTACAAAATGTGTTGATTTCTGACACAAGCCATACAATTCATTAATTACAATTTTGAGTTCCAAAACTTAACCCATTAAAACAAACAGCCATGATGTGCTCAAAAGACACCTTTGTGAACTTTCTAAATGTTGACATGCTGTTTTGACAGAATTCACAGCAAAGCTCTATTGTATAGAGCAGTAAAATAGAGTGTGTAACACATAATAAAGCACATCCTGTTTTAATTCATTCAAGCACCCTGATAATACAATAGAGGCAATTCATCTTGCCACCACACACCCTGACCATGACCCTTTGTTGCATCCAGTATATACCCAATATTAATGGGTTAAAACTTTTCAAGTGTGTTTGGGAAATTAGCTGCAAAAACAATGCCAGGCATAGATGTTGTGAGGGTTGGTGTTGGAGTGTCCTGCTCTCCCTCTCCCTTTTTCTCTTCTCTCTCTATCTTCCTGTGTCTCTCCTGCATTTTTCCCTCTCTCTTGCTCTCTCTCTCTTCTGGCAATCAGGTCGATGCGGAACAGCTGAGGGGAGAGGCGCGCAGCTGCGGCGCATCAGGACTCTCACGGCGCATAAGAAGGGCGACAACCCAGACCGCGGCGTCGCGAGATTGCTTCTACTGTGTTTTTCAGATACCAGCAAGCTACCTGACCGACAACCAGTATCCCGGTGCGGGATACGTTTGAGTCACGAGTCACGAACCACGGAGCACGAGCACGAGCACGCATCACGAGCACAAACCACGAGTCACGAGTTTCCTGTCACGAGCCACGAGTCACCGGCTACGAGCCACGGCACACGAGATCCACGCCACGTCATCCAGCGAACGACACGGAGAGCATCCGACATCACAGCCAGTGACGAGTTTGTCTAATTGTGAAATAAACCTGTTGAGATATTCTACACTAAACCTCTCTCTCCCTGATTCTGTCCGGCACTTGGGTCCGAGCCGCCTAGCCTCCCTACCAGGGAACCTGACAGAATCTCGCGACCAAGGAAATGACGGACCCAGCGGGACCAGATTCGTTGAGAGAGGCGGTCAGCCATCAGGGAGAACTGTTGGGCAGACACGAGCAAGCCTTGGTGGGGATTATGGCTCGACTGGACAACATCAGCTTGAATGTGGAGAGACTGGCCGCACGAGACGCACCGCCACCAGCCGCTGCCGCTTCGCCCCCGGTGAGTGCGATTCCAGCTCCGGCTCCCGTGGAAGCCACCCGGGAACCCCGAGTTCCGTTACCCGAACCATACGCCGGTGAGCCCGGGGCGTGCGGGCGGTTTCTGTTGAATTGCTCCCTTGTCTTCAGCCTTCAGCCTCTTAGTTACGTTTCGGATCGAGCTAGGATAGCATTTTGTGTAAACCTGCTGCGGGGGAGGGCGGCCCAGTGGGCCACGGCGCTGTGGGACGGGCAGTCCGCCGCATTAGCCTCTTTCACGGAGTTTACAGCAGAGCTCCGGCGAGTGTTTGACCATCCGGTACGCGGACGAGAGGCCGGTGACCACCTGTGCTCTCTGCGGCAGGGGTCCGGGTCGGCGGCGGAGTTCGCCATCGAGTTCCGGATTCTTGCCGCGGAGAGCGGCTGGGGGGAGCCAGCGTTAATGACTATTTTCAGGCGGGGATTATCCGCGGAGCTTAGGGATGAGCTGGCTCCGCGGGACGACACTGCGACTCTCGAGCAGCTCATCACGATGGCAATTCGGCTCGACAATAGGCTTCGGGAGCGTCGGCGAGAACGGGGGCGGCGAGCTCCACGTCCGTCGTCGAGCTGGGTTTTGGGGGGCGAGCACGCCGGGTCTCGGGGGGAGCCGCTTGGGAGGGGGGAGGATGCCAGCGAGCCGATGCAGTTGGGGCGCGCTCGTCTGACGCCGGAGGAGCGGCAGAGACGATTCCAGGGGCGGCTTTGTCTGTATTGTGGGCTTGCAGGGCATTATGCCCGAAATTGCCGCGAGTCCCCAAACGGGGGGGCTCGCCAGTAAATCAGAGCGTGCCGGCGAGCCCAAATCCGTCTCTGTGTGTTAATAGTCCTGCTCCGGAGAAACCCGTGAGATTGAGCAGTACCACTACGTCTCGCATGACATCCCGCATTTCCATCAACGCCATCCTCTCGGGTCAGGGTGCTGACATACCGGTGGAGGTCCTGGTTGACTCCGGGGCTGACGAAAGCTTCATCGACGCCGGGCTAGTGGAGAGGGCGGGGTTGAGAGTGGAACCGTTGGATCCTTCGCGACAGGTCAACGCGTTGGACGGCCGGCTCCTCGCGCAGGTTACGCACCGTACCGGTCCCCTGAGACTTTGTTTATCTGGTCAGCACACAGAGACAATTCAGTTATATGTTATCCCGTCCCCTTCATCCCCCGTCGTTCTAGGTCTCCCGTGGCTGCAGGTCCACAATCCGCAGATTGATTGGAAGACTTTGTCCATCGCCAGTTGGGGCGTGGCTTGTCACGTACGTTGCCTCCGGGAGGCTTCTCCGGCAACCCGGAGTCCCACGCGTTCCTCGACTCCGCCAGACCTGACAGGGGTTCCCGGCGACTACCACGACCTCGGCCCGGTTTTTTGTAAGAATCTCGCCCAGCGACTCCCTCCCCACCGACCCTATGATTGTGCGATAGACTTGCTTCCGGGGGCCCCGCTTCCCACGTCCAAACTGTATAACATCTCCCGCCCAGAGCGGGCCGCGATGGAAAAGTATATTCAGGAGTGTTTGGATGCTGGGCTGATTCGGCCGTCGTCCGCGCCATTGGGGGCGGGGTTCTTCTTTGTCACTAAGAAAGACCAGTCTTTGCGGCCATGCATTGATTATCGGGGCCTTAATCAGATAACAATCAAGAACAAGACCCCATTACCCCTGATCGATCCGTCATTTGAACCCCTCTGCCAGGCCCAAGTATTTTCGAAGCTTGATCTCCGCAACGCGTATCACCTCGTGCGTATCAGGGAAGGAGATGAGTGGAAAACGGCTTTCAACACCCCATTAGGTCAATTTGAGTACTTAGTTATGCCGTTTGGCCTCACCAACGCCCCAGCCGTGTTCCAGACGCTGATGAACAGCTTATTTCGTGACATGTTAGGACAGTTCGTTTTTATCTATCTTGACGACATCCTCATTTTTTCACGGTCTCAGGAGGAACATCGGCAGCACGTGAGGTTGGTTCTCCGACGTCTGCTGGAGAACCGACTTTACGTCAAGCCCGCAAAATGTGAGTTCCACGTTGCGTCAGTGAGCTTCCTGGGGTATGTCATCGCCAGGGGTCGGGTGGAGCCAGATCCCGCTAAGATTCGCGCCGTCGCTGACTGGCCCATCCCAGGTACTCGGAAGGAGCTGCAGCGTTTTCTGGGGTTTGCTAATTTCTATCGCCGATTTATCCGGAACTTTAGCAGGGTAGCGGGGCCGCTCACTCGTCTTACCTCCACTAAGATTCCGTACGTGTGGAGTCCCGAGGCGGCGGGGGCATTCGATCGGTTGCGGGGGTTATTTACCTGCGCCCCCATTCTTCGGCACCCCGATCCTGCGCTCCAGTTTGTAGTGGAGGTAGACGCGTCGGAGACGGGGGCGGGGGCGGTGCTCTCCCAACGGGACCCCACTACTCAGCAACTTCACCCATGCGCTTTTTTTTCGCGTAGGTTTAGTTCCGCCGAGCGTAACTACGACGTGGGGAACCGGGAACTGCTGGGGGTGGTTTTGGCATTACAGGAATGGAGGCATTGGTTGGAGGGGAGTAAACAACCTTTTTTAATATGGACCGATCATAAAAACTTGATCTATATTCGAGCAGCTCGGAGGCTGAACTCCCGCCAGGCGCGCTGGGCTCTGTTCTTGAGCCGTTTTCAATATTCCCTATCCTACCGGCCCGGGAGTAAGAATGGGAAACCGGACTCACTCTCCCGGATTCATCCCTCGCCGGAGCGGTCCGACCCGACGCTCATCGTTCCATCAGACTGCATCGTGGGAGCGGCCACCTGGGACATCGAGTCGGTCGTCAGGGGGGCTCCGAGGGACGATCCGGTGCCGGAGGGAGGACCACCGAATCGACTTTTTGTTCCTCCTACAGTGCGAGCGCCGGTGCTGCAGTGGGGCCATTCGTCCAGTCTGTCCTGTCATCCCGGGGCGCGGCGAACCACGACGTTCATCCGGCAGCGTTTCTGGTGGCCGAGGATGGAGGAGGACGTCCGGCGGTTTGTGGCCGCTTGCGCAGTGTGTGCTCGAGGGAAGGCCTCCCATCAACGCCCTGCCGGTTTGCTGCGGCCGTTGCAGATCCCGAGCAGGCCCTGGTCGCATATCGCGGTCGATTTCGTCACGGGATTGCCACCATCTGAGGGGCACACCGTCGTCCTGACGATTGTCGACCGGTTCTCCAAAGCGGTGCACTACATCCCTCTCCCCAAGCTCCCTTCCGCGTTGGAGACCGCCCAGCTGTTGATTCTGCACGTGTTTCGGCTCCATGGTATTCCAATGGACATCGTCTCCGACCGGGGGCCCCAGTTCACCTCGAGGGTGTGGGACGCGTTCTGCCGGGCGATCGGGGCCACCGCCAGTCTGTCGTCAGGCTACCATCCGCAGTCCAATGGTCAGACGGAGCGTGCAAACCAGGACCTGGGGACGTCCCTGCGGTGTGTGTGTGCCCAGCATCCCGCTTCTTGGAGTGTCCATCTACCCTGGGTGGAGTATGCACACAATTCCCTTTCCTGCTCCTCTACTGGCGGAATGTCGCCTTTCATGGTGTGTTATGGGTTTCAGCCTCCCGTGTTTCCAGCCCAGGAGGAGGAGGTGGCGGTTCCGTCAGTGGGGGCGCACGTCCAGCGAATCCGGTCCGTCTGGGCAGCGGCCAGGGCTGCCCTTGCCAGGTCCTCGGCAAACAATAAACGGTTGGCGGATCGGCTTCGGGCACCCGCTCCTGAATATCGGGTGGGGCAGCAGGTCTGGTTGTCCGCAAAAGACTTGGCGTTGCCGATGGAGTCCAAGAAGATGGGGCCCAGGTTCGTGGGACCGTTCCCGGTCGAGAGAATAATTAATCCATCGGCGGTTCGACTGACTCTTCCGGCCTCGATGCCTATCCATCCAACGTTCCATGTTTCCCTGCTGAAACCGGTGGGGGAGAGTGAGCATAGCCCTCCGGCCGTTCCCCCTCCGCCCGCCCTGGTCATCGACGGTCATCCGGCCCACAAGGTTTCGAGGATCCTGGAGGTGCGTCGGCGAGGGCGGGGTTTTCAATATCTAGTGGACTGGGAGGGGTATGGTCCCGAGGAGCGGTCGTGGTTGTCCCGCCGGATGATAGTGGGTCCCGAGTTGTTCCGGGAGTTTTACCGAGATCACCCGGATAAGCCGGGAAGATCGTCGGGAGACGATCATTGAGGGGGGGGTGCTGTGAGGGTTGGTGTTGGAGTGTCCTGCTCTCCCTCTCCCTTTTTCTCTTCTCTCTCTATCTTCCTGTGTCTCTCCTGCATTTTTCCCTCTCTCTTGCTCTCTCTCTCTTCTGGCAATCAGGTCGATGCGGAACAGCTGAGGGGAGAGGCGCGCAGCTGCGGCGCATCAGGACTCTCACGGCGCATAAGAAGGGCGACAACCCAGACCGCGGCGTCGCGAGATTGCTTCTACTGTGTTTTTCAGATACCAGCAAGCTACCTGACCGACAACCAGTATCCCGGTGCGGGATACGTTTGAGTCACGAGTCACGAACCACGGAGCACGAGCACGAGCACGCATCACGAGCACAAACCACGAGTCACGAGTTTCCTGTCACGAGCCACGAGTCACCGGCTACGAGCCACGGCACACGAGATCCACGCCACGTCATCCAGCGAACGACACGGAGAGCATCCGACATCACAGCCAGTGACGAGTTTGTCTAATTGTGAAATAAACCTGTTGAGATATTCTACACTAAACCTCTCTCTCCCTGATTCTGTCCGGCACTTGGGTCCGAGCCGCCTAGCCTCCCTACCAGGGAACCTGACAGATGTCAAGTCAAAGAAAACAACTTTACCCAATATATGATCCAAGGAAACTACTGTATTAACAGAGGTTTCCAATAGGGGAACAACATGACTGCATGTACCATTTGTTACACTATCATGCAGCAAAGAAAAACCTGCAACTTTGAATTCATGAACAAGGGCCCATTTGGCACATGAATGTTCTGAGGTAAAGAAGAACTCAAGCTGTCCATACTTTCTTTGTCCATCACTAGAAAAAACAACTGTAAAATTGTTTCTTCTATTGCCTTTCCCATAGTGTTTTGATGTGAGATAATTTCTCTTAACTTGTGCCCTGTGAAAGATCCTTACTGTTTTAGAACTGATGCAATGACCAGTATGTCTTTCCAATGTAGAGAGGTGAACTGTGTCCAGTTGAAGTTCACTAGATGCTCCATATAGTTTGGTCCTAGACAAATCATTGTTTTCCTGACAGAAACTATCATCTTTAGTCATCCGTGTGTAAAATTCAGCTATGGCATTCCCTGGTTTTATGGTTTGTGAAATAACAGGAATAGACTGCCCAAGTTTGACTGCATGGACCATCTGCATAGGTATATTTTGAGTGCCATGTATGAGCCTTAACAAATAGCCATTCTTGTCCTCAAAATGGAAACACGAATGAGTCCATAATGGACCAAGGGCCTTCACACTGTCTGCTAGGTGCACAAGAAGGTGTACATTTGCAGTTTCGTACCGTTCACCATATAGATTAGCCATTTGGGAACAAAAGTTCCACAGTAGTTTCTCTGCATGATCAATCTGTTCAACTGATATGGATTCCATCAACAAAATGAAAATGGCTTCACTTAGTAGAAGGAAGTGCTTGTAGTACAGTGTTGCAAGAATTCCACGGAAAACAACAGGTCCATAGAAGATCAAAATATCCCGATATTCTGATGCTTTAAAAAACATTCTGTGAGATGCCACTGATCGAGGATATCGAGTTGAGGATGGAGGAGAGATATCCTGAAATCGTTTGTCAATTTCCTTTGCATTTTTTGCCATGCTGAAGGGCTGACGAGAAAACTCTGGAGAAAACCACAGAACCATCAAAAGGCGCATTACTCCAAGAAGGACTGAGTGCATGTAATCTATGGCAGTGCCTTTGATAAGGTTATAACTTTTAAGTTTGCTAAGCCAACAGGGACCCTTCACCCCTTTAACAATGGTTTTGGTCTCATTTGAGATTTTCATATCAAGAGCAAACTTTTCATTTGTGCGCAGAGGGCCTTTTGGATCTCTATGTTGGTATGGAAATGCATGAACATGTCCCCTTTCCCCTGTCTTTACAGTCTCTCCTGGCTGCTCACATTTATGACATCCAAATTTCCCATTGTATTGCACTGAATTAAGGACTAATGCTTTAGCAGGTAAGTCGCATGTTACATTACATTACATTTCATTTAGCTGACGCTTTTATCCAAAGCGACTTACATGATATACAGTAGACCGTAGACACAGCAACGGTGAGCAATGAGGGTTAAGTGTCTTGCTCAAGGACACAACGACATGGACTGGCTGAGCCGGGGTTTGAACCACCGACCCTCTGATTGAAAGACTGACTTGCTAACCACTGAGCCACCGTCGCCCCCCAGCATGTTCCAGCAATGGTCCAGCAATGGTGAGCACTTTACAGACAAAAGGTTCAGATGTCAACTCTGCAGGTTGCACAAGAATTCCATCATCTGCAAGTTTACTCAGTGTGTCACCTAGTGGTCTAAGGAATGTAACCATGGATGGTTTTGAGTCCCCATACCAAAGTCCAGCAAATATCATATTCTCTCTTTTTGTGCGTTCCATGAAACTCAGTTCATTGATGATACAATAAAAAGGCCACACTGAAAACTTGGACGATTTGAAAATAGGTACCCCATCTGTGTTCCAAGTAAGTGAGATGTTTTTAGGGTCACTAAGAGGACCACCCCCATCTACAAGCTGTTTGTAAATTTCTGCATCATATATATCTTCAATGTTGTTAGGATTTGTCTTCTTCCTGCTTAATCTAAAGTTAAGTTTCTCCTGAAAACCTGGCTTGAGAAACAATGACCTTATTTGAGCCTCAATTGGAACCTCTATGAAGGATGAGGATCTTTCTTCTGACACACTGGTCCCACAAGATAGACATTGCAATTGTTCACCTTCTAATGACCCAAAACAAGTACTGCAATATTTATGCAATACAATAGGAGATGATGCAGCATGTGAGAAAAAAAAGTCTTTTAACTTCTGTACACTGTTTAAGCAGTCTGTATTCAGACTATCAGGACAAAGCAACTTGAACAATTTAAGCAAATCACTAAGGGCCTTATCAGTTACTTTATGACAGTTTACGTAAGCCATGATGATCAGAAGGCTCTCTGCAACAGTTATTGATGCTTTGTCATATAATGGTTTGTGTGTTGTGTCCTTGAAATTTGACTCTTCTGCACCGTCCTCACTCAAACCCTCTTCAAATCCCTCATTGAACAAATGTCCATCATCATATGTCCAATCCCCCACATCAGGGAGAGCTTCCTCAAATAATTGAGATGGATCATACTCAGCATTGCCATGTAGTTCAGTTGTTAGGTCATCAGGAGGATCTCTGAAGGCTGATCTGGAAGATGGTTCTTCATTGTCTTCGATAGAGTTAACAGTTGAAATACTCTCTTGTGCCACGCTACCTTGTGCTGGTAATAAAATAGAATAAAAATCATTAAGGGTCAATAAACATCTTGTCACAACACAAAACCTATATCGTCTCAACCTGTATATCACTTTCTTACACTCAGATTATTTTGTCATATTTTAGCAGGATCTGCTCAGTGACAAAATATACTGTACATCATTACAGACAGACAGACAGAGAGGGTGTGTGTACCTGGCAGGTGGTGAGAGGCTTGATGTCCGAGAGTGAGTGCGGTACATCCTGCATGGACACCTGGAGGTTGGGCGTGTTCCCCTTGAAGTGCAGCGTTTTGGGTTCCTCCAGGAGGCACCCCCCCCTGCTGTGTTCCGCTGCTGCTACCTCCTGACACAGACAAGAGGACACATCAGTGGTTCACACTTTTTTTCTAGATCAATATTAGAGTCTCATTTTGCTTAAATTACATTTTTAAGCAATTAGCAAAGAACAAATTTTGGGTGAGAAACTTTCTTGCAAGAAACTCAAAAGATAAAAAAAAGAAAAAGAAGTATAAGAGAAAGCTATTTTGCCATGCTTGGTTTGACCAACTGTAGACTGCATTCTATCTACCAATCTATCTATTTATAGGGCCTGTGATTCTTAATCAGAACTAATTGTGTTCAGGATCTCTCTCTCCTCTGCACATGGGACTGTGTGTGGCTTTTGACCATTAAACACACACCAACACATTTCATAAGTTACCTAAATATTGCTGATCAGTCTCCACATGAACACTGGTGGCTACAGGGAGGGATGACTGCAGGGAGGAAAATAAGGCAATAAATATCATATCTGCTGCAAGTTTACAGCAATACGGCTATGCCAGGCTACTCACCAATTGTGCAGCCCGTCTTGGTCGTTTATTTGGGTCTTCTTCATTACCAGTCCTTCTCCATCGTTTTCCAGGTTTTCGTCTGGTCATTTTGTCAGTCCAATACTATATAAATACAGACCCAAGTTGATGGAATATACAGTGGAACATTTTGTAAAAGTAAAACTCTATATTATGATGAAGCGTTTATTCAGTAACAGAGGTTTCCATCTGATCAGCTCTTTAGTAAACAGAAATACATTTCCTAGAAAGTGTCAATATTCCACTTCCAATTTTCTCTGTTCAAATTTCTTTCTACCATTTTCATTTCCCACTATGATAGATAAAGTTTCTCTTATGTTATCACTTCCACATTCACTTGTTTATTCTTCATCCTCAAGTCAAACTGCAAAATAATTATTAACATCATATTCTTTAAGTACCAAAAGTATTGATCATTGATGATCAATTGATCACCAAAATGTAACTTGAATGTAAGTTATTTGTATTACTAACTCATAAAAATATCAGGACGTATAATTTACATACATAATCTATTAATTATGTAGCAGCATGGAATATAAATGATCAAGAACAAATACAGCTAGGCTTATGATCACCACTGAATGAATACCAGTTTCAATGTGGTCACAAAGACATGTTTTGTGCCAAATAATTCCACAAACATTCTTTGAGACACACGTGTATTTCTCGTAAGTTTTGACATTTCTGAAGAGTCTGAAGTCTAGGAGATTTGTAACTAATATATATATATATATATATATATATATATATATATGTATATATATAAATATATATATATATATAGCACGTTGTAATTATTTTAATAAAGAATAGAGTTCTGCCTTAGTAGACAAACATGTAGGCCTATTAGCTAGCTAGGTGTAGCTAAGTAGCATAGCTAGCCACCCCTTGAATGCGGCATTCGCAATGCGGTGACGTTACTCCAAGAATCCTACCTCATGTGTGATAAAAGAGTCCGTTATTACTATTACCACTACTATTACTTACCGTTAGTCGTTATCCTTTACAGAGAGCTTTGCTGTTTCTTCCAAACTCGCACCATTTCTGCCCCACACTGCACAACGGGCAGTGCAGTAACCGCCGAAAAATAATAACAAGAAGAAGAAGAAGCTGAATGTTGCACGTGCGGGAGACGGGGAGACGTGACCGTTAACTGCGAAGCAGCTCGATTGGTTGGGATTAGGCTTTTCACCTCGAGTGGTTAAGGTTAGGATAGCGGATTGGTCAGGGGATAGGACCTGAACAAATAATGGCCAATAGTAGTGATTGGAGGGCGGGTCTTGGCGCTACCATGGGATTCGTAATTTCGCTGGGGGGAGAGAAGTGTCCGTTGGTCACTGCTGCTGCACCTGTTGGCTTTTGCCACCGCCACGCCGAAGAGGTAAGAATGAAATTCTATTGACATTATCATAAGGTGAAATGTAAACAGTTGTTGCGACGGAGTGGTCCACTGGAAGGTGGGGATTAGGTAATTAGTTGTCTGTCCAACAAGTAATTGACAAAGAAACTCCGAACTGTAACGTTTTTTTTATTTAGACTGTCGAAAATGGGATGGTTGGCTAAGTTAACGTTAGCTAACGGCTAATGGTAACGTTAGCTAACGGCTAACGTTAACGTTAGCTAACGGCTAATGTGAGTTTCTACGTTGCATATCAAACTGGGGGTCCTTGAAATGAAAACAGTGTTATGGTTTCTTCTGACCCCAAGCGCACGACAACAGACGTGGTATCTTTAGCCAGTATACTGGCGTAGTTTATTCACAGAAAAACAAATGGATAGCACAAAGTCCAAAAAATGATATAACAAAATCAACTGCCTCAAAAACTGGCAGCGGTGAGAAGTCCAAACGATCTAACAAAAAACAACTGCCTCTCAAAATGGCAGCGGTGAGAAAGTCCAAAACGATCTAACAAAAACAACTGCCTCTCAAAATGGCAGCGGTGAGAAAGTCCAAAACGATCTAACAAAAAACAACTGCCTCTCAAAATGGCAGCGGTGGAAACTCACGTCCTGGCTCCGTAGCCGTCACTCTCCAAAAACCCTGGGAAATCCTCCTCGTGATACTCCACACGCTCGGCGGGACCTAGAAGCACGAACTCGCGTCGAACACAGTCTGTTCTCCACCTATATTCCCTGTAGGCAGCCTAACGAGCTCCAGCTGCGGGAACCCGCGGATTGGCTTCAGGTGCGCGTCCCGCTCGCCCCCGTCGCCTGGCGCGCAGCTCCCTGGCCGCGCGCTCCGAGGTCCCGGGCGCCTCAGCTGGCTGGTCCCTGACAAACAGTTTGAGAACCACTGATGTAGCTACAGTAACGTTAAGTTACACTTGTGAAATATCTAATTGAAATATTGATTAGCCTAGCTACATGTTACCAGATGTTCATTTATTTATTCAGTTTCTTTGACTGTGAAATTCTAGGGTGTGGCAATTCTTGAAAACCATGATTTGATGTGACTTTTGATTTTTTTTAAAATGGTCACGATTTGATTAAATTAAATTGACTTAGTTGACTGGAGTCGCAGTCCTATTTTTGCTCTACACTAAATATCTGATGAAATTTCAGATCTGCAAGTTCATAACATATTATGTCACAAGTCCGTATGTTGTGAGCAGATTATCTGCAAAAGCTCACCCAAGAATAGGGATGGTATCATGGTTCGCGATCTTTAAATTATTTTAATCTTGGTGGTTTTATAGGTTATAAAACTAACAACCAATTAGGAAAATAATTTGATTTGATTTTTGCTCATTTTGATACCATTCTTGCCTCAAAGAAATGAAGTGAATTAGGTTAAAATAGTGTCTATTTATATTATACTTAGCGTTAATGATCTAAAATGTATTTTTTTCATTAACAGGATGGAGAAAAACAAAGTGCCGGTAAAAAAGAGGCTACGGGTTCCCACTCAAAAAATGAAGGACCTGAGCTCCCCTCCCCCAAATGAGCAATCTGGTAAGTATTAAGGTAATAGTTTCTGTTATATACGGGGGGTAATAATCATAACATTATGGTCCAAATGATGTCTAAAAATACCAGTCTAAATTGTTGTTGCCAAATAGAAATATAAATTAAACATTCTCTCTCTCTCTCAGGGTGTGTTGCATTCGTCAGATGGGAGGATGGTTATACCGGCAAAATCTTTAAAGGATCTGAAATTTTGGCAAGAGATGAGGCTCCTGTGCAGCTGCAAGATCTTAGATCAGGAGATCCTGTTTTGGCAAAGTGGTCAGATGGTAAATTTTATAGGGCCACTGTTGAATATATTTCAGGAGAAGATCAGGCTAAGCCGCCAAAAGGCCACCCAACTCCACAGGAGTCCTTTTTAAATATGTTAAAAGGCGATGAGCCATCAGACTCAACGTCAGGGTCTGACACCATTATAATAGATAGGAGCCCACTGTCTGAGCATGGCGAGAAAATCCCATCGCTGAATCCATCACCTGACGGGGGACATGCGACAGGCCGCAACACAGCTGGACCACCACCCTATGGGTAGGTTTATCATAATTATTACATAATCGCCTGGGCCCATGAGTTCAAAACTTTTAATCATTATCCGATCAGATTTGGCAAAGTTCAAAACCAAAAAAACAGCATTAAGATAACTTTGTTATCCAATCTATGACAATAGACTAGGCTCTATGCACAGCTCCACTACTATTAATCAGTTTGTCCAATAATGTAAGACAGGAAACAAAGGAGCTGCCTTAAGTTCAGGAAGTAGTGGAGCTGTGCGTAGAGCCCATTACTGTATTTCAGTAAATAGTATGTGAATGACTCGTGGGCCCTGATGAAAATTATTTGCTATTATTTTTACAAAATGATCAGAATTTTGTTACGTTCATCTGTTTAAATTAATCTGTTGAAAAATGTTTATAGATTTCAAATCTTTTAACAAAGAATGGAAATAGCCACTTTACGAGCTCACATGTCACAACATATTGTGAGCTTGTTGATCAGCTATTTCCACTATTGAAATGTTTTATGTTTTTAAAGTATAAAATGATTATAAATATGGCAGATTTTGGTCATAGTACATTTATTTTCATTATTGGTACTGGCCATCATATACATAAAAAGAGTAGACAGCCCCAGTTGTCAAGGCAGCGTCTACCCTTCTTTTATGTCTATGCCAGTCAGTTCTTTGTAGTTATTGGTCATATCTCTTCTGGGCAATTTGTGTTTACAGAAATGTCATTTCTGGTTCCATGTAATTTTATTATAGCTCTGCCAAAGGGGGGACCATTGGTCCATCACCCTACAGAGGCCATAAACCCAGCCCATCACTGTATGATCTCAACACCTCTGGTCCATCACCCTACAGAGGACATACATCCAGGCCATCACCATATGGCCTCGACATCCCAGGTACATCACTCTATGGAGGCCATACACCCAGCCCATCACAGTATGACCTCAACACCTCTGGTCCATCACCTGGTGGAGGCCATACACCCAGCCCATCACCGTACAGCCTCAACACCTCTGGTCCATCACCTGGTGGAGGCCATACACCCAGCCCATCACCGTACAGCCTCAACACCTCTGGTCCATCACCTGGTGGAGGCCATGCAGCCAGCCCACAAGAAAATGCATGGACACTAGGGATGCACCGATACCGATACCGGTATCGGTATCGGTGGTCGATACTGCGTTAAATACTCGTACTCGCATCGGTTTCAATGGCCGATACCAAGAACCGATACTCACTCAACAGTATTTCACTACAACAAACTGGTCGCGCTTTGTGGAGAAGCAACCCCGTGGCGGAGCCGGAGACACTCTTCTCTGTCTCAACTGTCTCAACAGTCTCAACTTCTGAGCAGCCAATCACGCTATCCAAGTTGTTTTGCCGTCCAATCAGATGGCCAGTTTGTCTCAACAGCAGAATCTGGAGCCGCCATCTTGGATCCTCGCTACGCAGCGCTCACTTCTTTCAATAGACAGGAGAAAAGTGAGACGCGAGTACAATACAAGACTTTATCGATATTGTGCTTATTAACCGGTGTTGCATACGTGTGTATGACATATTAGTGCTCATATTAGTGCTCTTGTTAGTGGCTGACAGCCCCGGAGTTACTTGTAATCAGTCCGTCCCAACGCGACGCAAATGTTTCGCGCGACCAGATTACATGTAAAGTCTATGCACAGACGCGTGTGGTTGCGACAGACGCAAATTTACGCCGGCGGCACGTTAGACGCGAGAGTTGAAATTTTCCATATTTAATACATCTATAATTGAGAAGCTCTGCGCGTCATCACTGCCGTCCTGCCGGTTTGAATCAAACGGCTGCTGATCCACCAGAAGTAGCGCTGGCAGCGGCCACATTCAGACGCTGTTGTGCGGCTACGGATGATATTATTGTAGCCGAGTGTCTGTTGTGTGTCTATATTTGTAATTCTAATAAAATGAAAACACGCTGCAGGGTAACTTGAACCACTTTTTTATCTCCTTCACACACGTATATCCCACAATTCCACTCTTTTCCTTTCCGTTTCTCCCTCCACAATAAAAGCACCGGAAACATAACTTGGAACACAGCTTCCTATATAATTGCTCGATACCTAATATTATCGCTTACATTATGAACCCGGACACGGGGCGTTTTATGGTCCGACATTAGAGTGACTTCCACAAGAAGTTTAAAGCTTGGGATAGCCTTCTGTTAATTTTTGTACTATAGGCTTGACATAATCTGCAGAGGATAAAATAAAATCTGCCTCCAAATTAATTGCACTTTCATGGAGACCAAATCTAAGAAGTATCGGTATCGGTACTCGGTATCGGCAAGTACACAAATAAAAATATCGGTATCGTATCGGTTTGTAAAAAATGGTATCGTTGCATCCCTAATGGACACCATGTGAGGATTGTAAGGGGGAGTTTGAAAGAATCCTACAGGAAAAGAGAAGGATCGATGAAGTCATCTCGAGAATAGGCAAGTAATTTCTGCTAATTCATTCATGATGTAATTGTTTTGTACCTATATTAGTGATTGGGCCTTGAACACATAAAACACTGTTTGAACTATCCTAGAAAAAAGGCAGAAAAGTGGGTTGTGGCGTTAAACAGACAGTATAAATGGTATGGGAAGGTTTATAAACTAAACTTATTTATTGCACATAATCCTTGATATTGTTATCAAATTAGAAATAACACTAATAATAATAAAATTATTAATTAAAATTATTAATTAATTAATAATAAAATTATTATTAATTAATAATAAAATAATAATTATAGCAATAATATATTATATACTCTCTCTCTCTCTTTTTTTTCTTGTGGTGTTGTAACCTATGCGAGGTTATCTAGACATGTTTTAATTATGTTCAAAAATGAACTTGCCTGCCATTAAAGCTCTTTAACCATTTTAAAGAGTAGCTTGGTGTTTTCTCACTCCTATATTGTTTGTACTATTTTTCCCTTTCAGATCCAGGCCAGGTCAGAGAGCTTCAGACTCTCTGCGACTTAATTGGAGAGAGATATTGTGGCAGCCCAGCTTCACCATCAGGCCAGCAGGAGCTGTTTCCTGGGAGCGGCATATTCATCTCATCATTCCGCCTTGCTGCCATGAATCACGCATCAAAACCAAATTGCATGCGTCTGTTTCATGCACTTTTTGATCATTTCTTCACTGTTGAGGAGTGTCAAAATGCAGTGCCCTTTGGTCGCCCTGGCAACAACCCCTCAGGAAAGGAAGGAAAGCAGGTCCTTAACCGTAAAAAAGTTGACGGAATCCTAAGTACGTTTTTTTCAAAATTAGGTTCCGTGTGTTTTTAGGCCAGGATAGTGGGAATAATGATTATATTCAACCATGACAGTGTAGCAATGACTGATGCAAAGTCTGCGAAACTAGTTCAGGCAGACAACTCAACTCAAGCTGCGCCCATGCTGATCAGCTGATCAGTCACATGCCCTCCTCATCCAAATAGGGCGGGCTATTTAAACCCCCCCACCCCCAGCTTACCTTCTCATCCCTGGCTATGCTTCTGCTGTCGTTGCTATTTCCTGCTCTGCTGCCTTGCTGCTGCTTCTGCATACATCTCGCTGCTGCTGTCGCCCATTAGGTTTTGCAAACCCACCTCCACCCCAGCATCCACCTTAGGGCTCTGTCTTTATGATCCCCCTGCAGGGGGTCTGCTTCATTCCCTGTAATGTCTTGCAAAGCAGATCATTCAGGGAACGAATTACTGAGTCAGAGTCTGATGCCAAACCTGCTGCAGCCATGCTCAAGGATGCTGTGCTTCAGCTTGCAGTGCTTATAAATGATTTGTTCCAATTTCAGAGTTGTCTGACTGAACTATCAGAATAGAAGTTTAATACCAGAAATGAAGTTTTATCCAGTATCACTTTATAGCACCTTTTAAGGATAACAGACTGTTGTTTTATTTATATTCATGATTGGCCCAAACATCTTACTTGCTGATTTGCAATTCTCTGAACTGAAATGGACGTCTCACGGTGTTATTTCCTTTTAACCTGAAGTGCAGTTGTGTATGGTCTATGTGGTAAGTCTTTTTGTCAAATTACTCATGACAGATTTTAATGCTCTTGTCTTACAGCTTATGTCCTGAGGTGCAACTCTACCGGACTGGGAACCAATTGAGGAGGCCAAGCTCAAGAAAGCCTTTGTGAACAAATGTAGGGCCAGAGCAGGCTCCAAGGAGTAGGCCATTGATATAGCCTGCCCTATGTGGACTGCTTTCTCTCTCTCTCACTCTTTTTTTATTTTTCTTATTCATTTTCATGGACCAGTGCCTGCCAAGTTCACTGAGGTTTGGTAGTATGTGAGTTAGTAGTAGTAGGTTCTCAGGTCCTTTTACGGTGGCAAACCAACATTACAAAATTTGAAACACTTTTACAAACACAGAGACAAATTTACATTTTAGAAAACATTTTACAAACACAGAGACAAATTTGCACGTCCCAAAACAAATTTACAAATAACATTAACCGGAAAGGAATGTACCAACTCCGAGGCTGAACCGGAAGTGATAACGGGAGCAGCCAATAGGAGGAGTTGTTGTCATTGCTGACCCAAGATGGACAGCGGTCGGTACCGTCACCGGCAGTAGACTATGTGAATTTGCCACTGTCATTACCGGCAACGGGACCCCCAGTACCGGTTGGGAACCAATTGAGGAGGCCAAGCTCAAGAAAGCCTTAACCAAATTGGATGCGTCTGTTTCATGCACTTTTTGATCATTTCTTCACTGTTGAGGAGTGTCAAAATGCAGTGCCCTTTGGTCGCCCTGGCAACAACCCCTCAGGAAAGGAAGGAAAGTTGGTGAACAAATGTACGGCCAGAGCAGGTTCCTAGGAGTAGGCCACTGATATAGCCTGTCCTATGTGGACCGCTATCTCTCTCTCTCTCACCCCTTTTTTTATTTTTCTTATTCATTTTCATGGTAATATGTGAGTTAGTAGTAGTAGTAGGCAACGGGACCGCCAGACCGGTAAAGACCATGGCAAATTCACATACGGTAGTCTACTGCCGACAACGGCACCGATCGGGTTAGAATGAACACCATCAACGACAACAACTCCTATTGGCTGCTCCCATTATCACCTCCGGTTCAACCTCGGAGTTGGTACATTCTCTTTCCGGTTGATGTTATTTGTAAATTTGTCTTGGTGTTTGTAAAAGTGTGTGTTTCTTGGTAATTTCTTTTCTGAAATTTTAATTTGTTTCGGGACTTGTAAATGTGTTACGGTAATGAAATTTTGTTTTATGATATGTAAAAATGTTTTCTAAAATGTAAATTTGTCTCAAGCTTTGTAAAAGTGTTTCAGATTTTGTAATGTTGGTTTGCACCTCCAGGCCACCGTACTCTTCATGTGTGTGAGCCAAACATTGTTGTTCCACGTACCCCACGTTCCACGTGCTGGTCAGTGTTTTATTCTTATAATCTGGAAGTGTTGTACTGTACTGTACTAGTGATGTCCCCACACTCTAGATCTGAGGAGTGAGCTGAGTTGGTACAAGTGTGCCTTACTATAGTTGGCATGCTAATCAAACCCTGTTATCTATTCATGTTGGTCTGCACCTCCAGGCCACCGTACCTTTCATGTGTGAGCCTAACCTTGTTGTTCCACGTATCCCACGTTCCACTTGCTGGTCAGTGTTTTTTGTCTGGAAGTGTTGTACTGGTGTTACACAAATAAATGGTGTTAACACAAATAAAGTTTTCAACTTTTCAATATTGAGTATTGTTTTTACAGTTATTTCTAATTACTAAAGATAATTAATCTTCAAATTGCATTCTCTATTTGTTCTCATATTTCTCAAATATACCTCAGATATCATTCTCATATATAGCTTCAGTAAGACATTAAAGAGAAATAATCAAGAGATGGAAGAGACATTGAACACACAATAATAAGATCTCTTTTAAGGCTCATACTTCTCAGATTTGTCTCATAAAAGTCTCAGATTCATCTCATGTTATTCTCTTTAATTCTCCTTCAAATAACCAAGACATAATTGAGATCAGGGGTATACAATTATGAGATCTCCTCTGTTTATCCCACTTCTCAAGTATTGCTCAAATGGTTTTCTCAATTCAACCTCCTTTGTCTTACTGGTGTCTTGTCTCTTTTTAGCTTATGTCTTGCTCCTAAGGGACCCTTAGGAGAAGTAACTCAGAAACAAATGATCACAGAATGATATGAATACGAGAAGCTCAAATTGATCTCAAGAGATGAGATTGAACAACAGATGAGCAACACATTTTTCCTATGGGAGTGCCCCACCACCCTGAATAGGATAAGTGGTTTGGATAATGGAATATAATATAGTTAAATTGTTTGTAGAACAGCAACAGTGATGTTTACATCAACGTGATGCTGGTATGGAGAGGAGGGGAGGAGAAGGCTACAAGAATGTTAAGTCACATGGCAAGCTAAGCTTAGCAGTTGGACTACATACAGTTTTTGTTTGAGCTAGTTTGGAACCATTTGCTACTAGCCGAGCTAAAACAGCAGCATGGCTGAGACAGAGAAATATTGCTTTTCAACATGTTGATGCTTGGACGTTAATAAGTATAGTTTAAGGCCGTGATTCTTGACCCAAATATATCAGGCTTCATTCAGTGATTGAAAGAAACACCCGCTGTTGTGTTTTTTTTTTTGTTTTTTTTTATTATTTTTTTAACATTCGAATATTCATTTTCACATTTGAATATTCGGTTTTTACATTACATTTCATTTAGCTGACGCTTTTATCCAAAGCGACTTACATGATATACAGTATACAGTAGACCGTAGACACAGCAACGGTGAGCAATGAGGGTTAAGTGTCTTGCTCAAGGACACAACGACACAGACTGCCGGAGCCGGGGATCGAACCACCGACCCTCTGATTGAAAGACCTTTCTAGCCGACTTGCTAGCCACTGAGCCACAGTCGCACAGTCGGTTTCTAACAACTATTCGAATATAAAATATTCGTTGACAGCCCTACTGTGAAGCTGCATCAGTTATTGTAACTTCATGAGGACTAGTTTCAGGAACCCATCCATCCATCCATCCATCCATCCATTTTCCACCGCTTATCCGGGGTCGGGTCGCGGAGGCAGCAGGTCAAGCAGGCTGACCCAGGCCCCTCTTTCACCCGCAACATCTACCAGCTCATTCTGGGGGATCCCGAGTCGTTCCCAGGCCAGCTGGGAGGTATAATCCCTCCAGCGTGTCCTGGGTCTTCCCCGGGGCCTCCTACCAGTTGGACGTGCCTGGAAAACCTCTAAAGGGAGGCGTCCTGGAGGCATCCTAATTAGATGCCCGAACCACCTGAGCTGACTCCTTTCGACACGAAGGAGTAGCGGCTCAACTCCAAGTCAGCTGCTTCAGGAGACCCCTGGGCCAACCAAGCCCAAAAGGCCTCCTTCTTCAGCTTGACGACTTCCCTCACCCCCGGTGTCCACCACTGGGTTCTCGGGTTGCCGCCACGAAAGGCACCGATGACCTTCCGACCACAGTAGAGGCTTTGAACATGATCCACTCGGATTCCATGTCCCCAACCTCCCTCGGGATGTGTGAGAAGTCCTTCCGGAGGTGGGAGTTGAAGACCTCCCGGACAGGATCCTCCGCCAGACGTTCCCAGTTCACCCTCACTACACGTTTGGGCTTGCCAGGTGGGAGGTGTCCTTTCCAGGACTCCGAAATGCTGTTTGGTGCATAGGCACAAACAACAGTCAGCGCCTTACTCCCCGCAACTCGTAGGCGCAGGGAGGCGACCCTCTTGTTCTCCGGGGAAAACTCCAACACGGCAGCGCTCAACCGGGGACTCGTGAGTATCTCCACTCCCGCCCGGCGCCTCTCACCCTGGGCAACTCCAGAAAAAAACAAAGTTCAGCCCTTCTCCAGGAGTTTGGTTCCAGAGCCAGCGCTGTGCGTGGAAGTGAGCCCAACTATATCTAGCTGGTATCGCTCCACCTCCCTCACCAGCTCCGGCTCCTTCCCCGCTGCATCAGTTATTGTAACTTCATGAGGACTAGTTTCAGGAACCTAAAAAGTGAAATCATTTCACTTTCCAAGTGTGGACTGAAATCTGAACCCTCAAACAGACGTTTTAAAGTGCTGTTGAGGCGTTAAGATGGATTAATCCTCATAAGGACAGCTGTGCGTGGTGAAGCTGCATCAGTTATTGTAACTTCATGAGGACTAGTTTCAGGAACCTAAAAAGTGAAATCACTTCACTTTCCAAGTGTGGACTGAAATCTGAACCCTCAAACAGACGTTTTAAAGTGCTGTTGAGGCGTTAAGATGGATTAATCCTCATAAGGACAGCTGTGCGTGGTGAAGCTGCATCAGTTATTGTAACTTCATGAGGACTAGTTTCAGGAACCTAAAAAGTGAAATCACTTCACTTTCCAAGTGTGGACTGAAATCTGAACCCTCAAACAGACGTTTTAAAGTGCTGTTGAGGCGTTAAGATGGATTAATCCTCATAAGGACAGCTGGGCGTGGTGAAGCTGCATCAGTTATTGTAACTTCATGAGGACTAGTTTCAGGAACCTAAAAAGTGAAATCACTTCACTTTCCAAGTGTGGACTGAAATCTGAACCCTCAAACAGACGTTTTAAAGTGCTGTTGAGGCGTTAAGATGGATTAATCCTCATAAGGACAGCTGTGCGTGGTGAAGCTGCATCAGTTATTGTAACTTCATGAGGACTAGTTTCAGGAACCTAAAAAGTGAAATCACTTCACTTTCCAAGTGTGGACTGAAATCTGAACCCTCAAACAGACGTTTTAAAGTGCTGTTGAGGCGTTAAGATGGATTAATCCTCATAAGGACAGCTGTGCGTGGTGAAGCTGCATCAGTTATTGTAACTTCATGAGGACTAGTTTCAGGAACCTAAAAAGTGAAATCACTTCACTTTCCAAGTGTGGACTGAAATCTGAACCCTCAAACAGACGTTTTAAAGTGCTGTTGAGGCGTTAAGATGGATTAATCCTCATAAGGACAAATGTGTTTTCAGTTCCTCAGTGGTGACATCAGGAGCCGGGCAGCAAGCGTTGCTGTTCGTGCTCTATTCGTGGTGTTGCTGGAGGATCTTCTTCAGGACACTGTGGATGCTTGTCAGAAATATGTTATTTCCTTCTTTGGTCAAGTGCACTTTATCTGCCAGAAATATGTTTTTGTTGTTACATTTCAGCTCGGGGTGTTCTATCACTTCACCGCCACAGTTGGCAACGGCTGTTTTTACGCATTTGTTGACGAAGTTCCTGTCAGAATCCATCTTAGCTAGATGTCCATATCTCCACGCTTGACGCTCGTTGATGCAGGAATATGCAATTGTCATCGAGGGGAACCTTGAGTGGAGCTGCATCAGGCAACTTTTCATTTTGGATGCGAGTATCTTGGCAGAAGTCAAGCCCAGATCATTGCCACCGCCATGGATGACCAAAATGTCAGGGGGACTTTGAGTCTTCAACTCTGCATCAAAACGTTGTTGGACCCCACTCCAGCGCATCCCTCCTTGGCCAAACCACTCGACTTTGGCATTAAGTCCGAGGTTGGGCCCGAAGTTCTGATACGCTGCTTGCTCCCCTCGTCGAACGTAACTAGAGCCAATTATCCATATCTTAGTTCTTGTTTCCTTCAAGTTCTTCTTTTTTTCTTGAGATTTCAGGCTCACTGGGGTTGGAGCCGGGAAGGTGATCCTTGGGAATATCTTCCTGACTCGTGGAACGTCACCAAAAGAGCTTTCAACCTGAGGTGTATGGTTGAACAACTTCCTCTTCTTCATCACATGGGAAGATACCTCTGGGATTATTTTGCTGTCCAGCAAAATTTCTCCAGATTTCAGGTTCACTGGGGTTGGATCCGGGAAGGTGGTCCTTGGGAATATCTTCCTGACTCGTGGAACGTCACCAATAGAGCTTTCAACCTGAGGTGTATGGTTGAACAACTTCCTCTTCATCACACGGGAAGATACCTCTGGGATTATTTTGCTGTCCAGCAAAATCTTTCCAGATGTCAGGCTCACTGGGGTTGGAGCCGGGAAGGTTATCCTTGGGAATATCTTCCTAACTCGTGGAACATCACCAATAGAGCTTTCAACCTGAGGAGTATGGTTGAACAACTTCTTCTTCTTCATCACATGGGGAGACACCCCTGGGATTATTTTGCTGTCCAGCAAAATATCTTCAGAAGTCATGTTTACATCAGTAGTCATCTCAGAGATTTGTCTCTTCTTCTTCATCACATGCAAAGATGGGATTATTTTGCTGTTTTGCAAAATGTCTCCGGAAATCCTTCTTTGCTCAGGGTTACCCGCGAAGATGTTTCTCTTCTTCTTCATCGCATGGGAAGAAGTCTCTTGGTTTATTGTGAGTTTTTCGAAAAGTTCTATGAGAATCATTACTTCCTTTGAAATAACCTGGATGGCTTTTCCATTCTTCTTCTTCTTCGCACGGGAAGACTTCACTGGGATTCTTTTGCTGTTTGGCAAAATTTGTCCAGAAGTCATGTTTTCCACAGCACTCACTTTGGAGATGTTTCTATTCTTCATCACGTGTGAAGACATTGCTGGAATTATTTTGCTGTTGCTGTTTGGCAAAATTTGTCCGGATGTCATGTATCTATCAGCAGTCACTTTGGAGATGTTTCTATTCTTCGTCACACGGTAAGATATCTCGGAGATTATTTTGTTCTCTTGGAAAATCTTAAAGTAAACTTGAAGTGTGTTTTATTACAGGAATACCCAGCTTTATATACTTTAAGTGCAATGCTGTGACGGCATTTGCTCTAAACCAATCAGTGAGCTTCTGTTAATCAAAGCCGCACTTGGCTGTCTCTAGTTGCCATGGGAACCAGTTTGTTATGGTTTCTGAGATGAATGAATGACATTAGAATATTAAAATGCCTAAAATAATGCAAAGATGGTGTTTTGTTTTTAGAAAGATCATATCTAGTCCTGAAAGAGTTTTTTTTAATTATTTTTATCAAGTTATCATCATGCATGTTTGTTTTTAAATACACATTTGCTCTGTGATAAATTTAGTATTTGAGGCGTCAAATAATAACTTTATTCATCCAAAAATAAATAGTCATGCTCTAGATAACATGTGTCATGTGTCATGTGCCACGTCATTTTATGTGGCCCGCGACGGCTTGGAAGGCATGATCACCACCGTGGACCCGTTTTCAGTCGGTCGCGGACCCGTTTTCAGTCGGTCGCGGACCCGTATTCGGTTCGTCGCGCACTCGTTTTCAGTCGGTCGCGCACCCGTATTCGGTTCGTCGCGGACTCGTTTTCAGTGGGTTGCGGACCTTTGCATGGGCAATATAAAATTCCTGTGATTTTATTTTGAAGGGAATTTTGAATGCAGCAGAGTGCGTCTATTCACACAGTGCTGCGTTCACAACACACTTGCATGAGTTTACACACGCACTATTTGTGATAGTTCACTTCATTCCCGACCTTTTTATTATGTTTTTATTGTCTTCACTACAGTGTAACAACTGCAGCTATACAACCAGCTAAACTCTTCTTTGCAAATGACGAGTTGAGTCGTAGTAAGTTGTTTACTGTGGCTCTTTATATCATGTCACACACAGGAGAAGAGTGAAAACTGTAACAAACACAAATACAACATTGTTTAATCCTAATGTAAACGTATGCAACAAAACGTTTTTAATTACAGTCATCAAACCCCCTTTTACTGTAAATATGCATCTTAACATTTACCTTCTAATTTTATACAATGAAATTTACTTACGACATTGCCTCAACAGCATCTACGATCTGGATTGCAATGGATGACGAAAGCATGTTGGTTGATTCTCCCATCTTTCTCTAACCACTAACAGGAAACTAACACTCGGAACTCCTAAGGCATAAAACCATTTCAAAATAAAAGCTCGTACAAAATAAAAGCCTAATGCCGAAAAGGCAACACAATGTTTGTGCATGAAAGCACTGCTGAGTCTGTTAAAAAAGGCTGAAGTTATAAAATGATTATGTGTGTTGTATTACTTTGTGTTCTTAAGATGCACTTTTGGGTTTTTTGATTGAGTGTAAAAGGGAATATTTCAAACTAGTTTTTTTGTGTTGGCATGTGAGATTCTGTACCATTTCAGGCTCAAACTGCACCATCTTTTCATTAAATCCATTTGAGAAGTTGAACATGTTCTTTGCTTTGGATCTCGGTTCATTCAGGGGTGATGGTGCAGCCATATATATATATATATATATATATATATATATATATATATGTATATATGTATATAAATGCATGTACAATGTTTTTACACTTGAATAAACAATACACAGACAGTTATTTAACAATATGTTCGGTAGTAGCTAAATTGATACAGTGTTACAGTTACAACCGGCCCTTTGAGGGCGACCATGATGCTGAAGTGGCCCGCGGTGAAAATGAGTTTGACACCTCTGCTCTAGACGCTCTTATATGTAAAAACATATGTATATGTATATATATATATATATATATATATATATATATATACATGATATCAAAATAATTGAATAAAAAAGGTAAAATGTTATCAGTGAGATGAGTACTACAAACCTATCTCCAACCTGCCCTTCCTTCTGGAGAAAGATTCTGGAGAAAGTAGTTGCAAATCAGTTGTGTGACTTTTTACATAGCAATAGTTTATTTGAGGACTTTCAGTCCAGATTTAGAAAGCATCATAGCACAGAGACAGCACTGGTGACAATTACGAATTACCTTCTAGTTGCATCAGATAGGGGACTTGTAACTGTTCTGGTCCTGTTAGTCCTGATAGAGTGCTGCGTTCGACACCATTGACCATGACATTATATTACAGAGACTAGAACAGGTGATTGAAATTAAAGGTACAGCACTAAGCTGGTTTAAGTCATATTTATCAGATCGATCTCAGTTTGTGTATGTAAATGATGACGCCTCTATGAACACTGGTATTCGTCATGGAGTTCTGCAAGATTCTGTGCTTGGTCCAATTTTGTTCACCTTGTACATGCTTCCTTTAAGCCAGTGGTCACTAACTGGCGGACCGCGGTCCGGGTCCGGACCCAGACGTAGTTGTCTCTGGACCCTGGACCGAAAACTAATTATTATTACCGAATTATTAACTGTTGATGGATCGCTTCTATTTCACCGGCGCAGCTTTTCCTGCCTTTGCAGCTCTCATTCAGCGGTCCAGGAAACACTCACGACCAATCACACGCCTTGAAAATCCTGTCACTTGCCTACTCAACCAATCACATGTGTGTATTGCGTTAAGCCCCGCCCTCGACTCAAGTGAGATGTTCACACACACGGAGCGACAGGAGACTGAGAGACCGGATAGTTGGAAAAGTACGTGAGTCAGAGAAATGTGGACCGCTTATCTATATAATATCTATATATCTAAGCTAATCTTAAAGAGAGCCTTTAACAATGGATGGACTCTTATATGTTTATTATTCCCACAACCAGTTCAAGAGCAGTATGTCTCATGTTATATTATATATCAGCGATATTAAAAGCAGCGATGTGACATCACTTGACGCCCGAATAAACTGAATTTGAAGCTGCATGACAATTCAGTTAAATTCTTTCTAAAATTAAGGACTTTATTTATTAATGTAATTTATAGTCACATTTTTCAAAAGCTTTCTGTTTAAATCCAGCCTTTATTTTACTTGAAATAAGAGAAGATAATGTATCTATTATTATAGTATGTACTATTTATAATTCTTCCAGTTAAATTTGAAATCTGTAATAATAAATATTGTTTAGATGTTAATTCATTGTACTTTATTTAATTTGACAGTCAGTCGTTGACTACATACAGATGTTAATTCAACTGTTGGCTTTGTCAATATGTTTAGCACAAAATCATATAGTGCAAATTAGACATTATTGTGATGTTCCGGACCTTTGCATAAGGAACCTGTCTCAAACTGGACCTTGCAGAATTTTAGTTGAATACCCCTGCTTTAAGCAATGTAATTAGGAAACACTCAATAAAATGTCATTGTTATTTAATCGTGAGTGAAAGTCAGTGTTTGAGCAGTGAACGCTGAATGCTAACAGGAATGTGACGGGTTAGTTTAGGTTAGCTAGTGAGGCTGTGGGCTCGTTATTGGGCCGCTTTACAGACGAGGCTCCACCGCTACGTGTTGTGTAAACGTTTTGTGAAAATGTTTTTGGTCCACTTTGCGAAGTGAGCTAACCTAAGTTCTCTGCGCGTGTCACTTCTTGCAGAGAACCCTCTCATGCTCATCCCCAACACACACAGGTCAAAACAGAGGTCACGTTAACTGTAACGCTAAAATCTTCATGAGTATCTTAATGTTGTATCTTTTGCTGCAGCTGTTTAACAGAAGTATTGGTTTAAATATATTAACATGGTGGGGGCTGTAGTTTGTGTTGTTGCTCAATAGTACATTTTACTGGGTGGACTACTGTATTAATTGTCTTAGCAAGGTGGATCATCTTGATCATGTTGTTGTTCATCTTTTGTTTCAGATTAAAGAGTTCAGAAGGATGAGGACAGTTCATCTGGAGCAAACCACTACCAAACTCTTGATGATATTCTGGACAACGACAGGTTGCAGGGACTAAAATGAGTCTGATGCTGGATTCAATCAGCTTGATAAAGTTTAAAAAATAGATCATTGTTGTCAAATTATGTTAGGCTCATATACACAGAGAATAGATACCCGATGACATATTTGAACACATTCAATATTTGTGTTGGTCATGCACAAGTCCATATGCCAGTTTAAACATTGCCATTCCTCCTGATATCCTACAATGTCAATTCAGACAAGCTAAATTCACTTCTGTCTGTTTAACAGCAACGTGTTGCGAGCAGAAGAGACGTCATCATCATGCTGGTGGAGTTACTTGAAGAGTCTGGAGAGGAACTCCATCAATTCCAGGTAAATTCAGAAATTGTTGGGTGTTCTGCTGATTTATTCTGATCATAATAAACTTGTTGATGTAAAAGTAAATCAATCCATAGATACCTAAATACTTACCCAGCATGTAACCAATGTCTTGATGTGAGCATCTTATTTTTGTTGCATTATTGTCTCTGTAGACTGTATAAATCACTTCAACCAAATGAATATCAGGAACTTAATATAACATATCTGTCATCTGTTGACCTCTGATTCACATGTTTTCGACAGGATGTCAGCGAAGATGCCATCAAGAGGACTATGCTCATCATCTCTTGGAGATCTTTGTCCGTCATGGAAATGCATCACAGGAAGGCTTCCCCCTGTCCATGTGCCGGATGGACCGAGGGAAAGAAGTTCTCTATGACTGTTAAAATGTGAAAACGCTTGCCTTCTGCTTTATCTTTGCAATGAACTTGACTTGCCCACCAAAGTTTAAATACACATTTAAAATGTTTCAGATGCTCTTTCTTAATGTTGCTTGAAGTCCTGAAGATATCTCTCCAGACTATAAGCTGTATTGGTGCATGTCTGTAAACAGTTACCTCTTTCCAAGTGTTGACAAATAAAGGGGCTGTAGTTTAAAAGCAGCTGTTGTTTCATGTTTTGTGAAAGCCTTACTGTTTTACTTAGCTCTGATTAATAAATGTAATACATCTATATTTTAATAGTGGTGTAGAGTAGTGGTAGATGGATGACTTATTATATAAATAGTATTTTATATTTTTCAATAGAATCAGTAAAGAAAAGCTTGTTATCATGAAATATTAAACTGTTTTGTAATTAGATCAGAATCAGAATCAGAATCAGAACCATTTATTGCCATGTATGCTTACACATACAAGGAATTTGTCCTGGCGGGAAGGTGCATACATTTAACATTTAACAATACACATTTAACAGTTAACGCAGTGCAATAAATGAGGATGAATGGATGAATGAATATCTACATTGAGACAGCAGCATAACAAAATACCAAAAGTAAGATAAAGTGCATGGAATGTGCATGAGTGTAAGTGTTGTGTGAAAATGGCAAGTGCAATGCCCAGGTGTCAAGTGTATTCAAGTCAAGTATAAGTATAAGGCTATGTGCAGGTGAGTGTCCGGTGGGAATTGTCTGGGGGTGACAGAGTCATTAGAGTCGGTGGGGGACCCGGGCTCTGTTGATGAGCCCGACGGCAGACGGGAAGAAACTGTTTTTGTGGCGTGAGGTCTTGGTCCTGATGGACCGCATCCTCCTGCCAGAGGGGAGGGACACCAACAGTTTGTGTCCAGGGTGAGAGGGATCAGCTACAATCTTCCTCGCCCGCTTCAGGGTCCTTGAAGCAAACAAGTCCTGGAGGGACGGCAGATTGCAGCCAATCACCCTCTCGGCAGAGCAAATGATGCGCTGCAGCCTGGCCTTGTCCTTGGCAGTGGCTGCAGCGTACCAGACTGTGATGGAGGAGCAGAGGATGGACTCGATGATGGCAGTGTAGAAGTGCACCATCATTGTCTTTGGCAAGTTGAGTTTCCTCAGCTGCCTCAGGAAGAACATCCTCTGCTGCGCCTTCTTGGCGATGTAAAGGTAAAGATGTAAAGGTAGCCTGAGTAAAAATAACTATCGAAAGATTGAGTACATAACTATCGAAACTATCGAAAGATTGAGTACATTTTATGTTTAAGGAAGAAACATAAAATTACTTCTACAAATCTTACTAGTAAGTAAAGTTAACTTGATAATTTATTAAGTAAACGGTACTCAGTGGAAATTGTTACCGAGCTTTTTTTAAATAAATGTCACTCAGTGTACTTTCAGTGTAGCCTGAGTAAATATTACTATCAAAAGCTGAGTAAAGATTACTAACAAATGTTGGGTAAAGATTACCAAAAAATGCTGAGTAAATAGTACTATCAAAAGCTGAGTTAAGAGTACTAATGTTGAGGATTATATTAAAACCATTAAGTTTCAGAAAAGGCCCAAAGTCATTTCAGGTCAGAAAAACAGCTCCCCATTAGTCATGAGCACATATCTGCTGGCACGCAGTGTTCCCTCCACCCACAGGTCCCAGGGACAAGATGGCCACACTCCCCGTTTCGCAATGTTCCCTCCACCTATGCAGATCTCAGGGTCAAGATATGCATACTTCCCGTTTCTCAGTAAACAAGAATCAGTTTGGGGCAGATAAGACCGGAACACCTGCTGATAGTTAGAACCACAGAAACTGTCACGGCTCGGCCGTGACTTATGTTCCTTTTGGGGTTTTCTGTGTGTCTCTGGTGTCCCCGGGTTGTCTTCCCTGTGTGTAGGTGTGTGTGTGTTTCGTGGGCGTGGCTCCCGGCAACTGGCAACCGTCTCCACACCTGCAACTCATCTCCGGCACCTGACTTCAATCACCTCATCAGCTCCTCCCTGTTAAAACACCCTGGCTTCCATCTCTCCAGTGGCCAGATTATTGCTCCATGTCACGTGGTACTTCGATTCTCGGCCTCTCTAGAACTCAGTCTACGAGATCTACTTCGTTTGTGTTTCTTGTCAATTACTAATCCTTGTTCCTTGTGCCCAGGATTCCCGTCCCGGTATCCAGCTTCTCTGCCACCGCTCACGCCACCTCACCGCTCTGCCTGCATCCTTCGCTACCATTAATAAACTGTTTACCTTTTCCCCAACCTTGCCTCTCCGTGTCTGCACTTGGGTCCAGCGAATCCGAACCGTGACAGAATAATCTGGCCAAACATGGACCCAGCGAACCCGGACTCCTCGCTAGAAGCCCTCCTCGCCCAGGCTGCCTTATTCAGAGGATACGCCCAGGCCCACGATGAGACCCTGCGGGCGCTCCGCGCACGGATATCAGCCCCCGCCGTGGGGGGGCCTTCTGACCCCTTACCGGCTCCTCATACGGGGGCTAGGGTTCCCATCCCGGTGGCGATGGAGGTCCATCCCACATCAAGAGTGAGCCCAGCCCTCCGGCCGTTCCCCCCCCACCCACCCTTGCCTGGCAGTTCCGTGGGCGCCCGGAGGCGTCCGTGGGAGGGGGGTACGGTCCCCGAGTCCGGTCGGGGGCCCCTCCAGGGTCCTGGACGTCCGGGGGCGAGGTTCCCAGTACCTGGTGGATGGGGCTGGGGCCAAAGAACGCGCCGGGCTTCCCCATCGGAGCCCTGACCGTGCCGCTGCCAGCCCCGGTCCCAGCTTTCCCGACTGTGCCGCTGTCAGCCCCGGTCCCAGCTTCCCCGACTGTGCCGCCGTCAGCCCCGGTCCCGGCTTCCCCGACTGTGCCGCCGTCAGCCCCGGTCCCAGCTTCCCCGACTGTGCCGCCGTCAGCCCCGGTCCCAGCTTCCCCGACTGTGCCGCCGTCAGCCCCGGTCCCAGCTTCCCCGACTGTGCCGCCGTCAGCCCCGGTCCCAGCTTCCCCGACTGTGCCGCCGTCAGCCCCGGTCCCAGCTTCCCCGACTGTGCCGCCATCAGCCCCGGTCCCAGCTTCCCCGACTGTGCCGCCATCAGCCCCGGTCCCAGCTTCCCCGACGGTGCCGCCGTCAGCCCCAGTCCCCGCTTCCTCGACTCTGCCGCGGGTAGTCCCGCCCCGGCCGACCCTAGCCCCTCCAGCCTCACCGGCGGTCCGGCCGACACCTGTCCCTCGATTCCCGTCGGCGGTCCGGCCGACACCTGTCCCTCGATTCCCGTCGGCGGTCCGGCCGACACCTGTCCCTCGATTCCCGTCGGCGGTCCGGCCGACACCTGTTTCCTGATTCCCGTCGGCGGTCCGGCCGACACCTGTTTCCTGATTCCCGACGGCGGTCCGGCCGACACCTGTCCCTCGATTCCCGTCGGCGTCCCGGCCGACACCTGCTCCCCGAGTCCCGTCGGCGTCCCGGCCGACACCTGCTCCCCGTGTCCCGTCGGCGTTCTGGCCGACTCCAGCTCCCCAGGTCATGTCGGCGTCTCAGCCGAGCCCAGTCCAGTCGGGCCACGCCCCAAGTCCAGTTCCACCGGGTCCCGCTCCACGGAGCCCTCGCCTCCGGAGCCTCGTCGCACGGAGCCCCCTGAGTCCCCGCCTGGTGGCCGTCCTCTGGCCCGTCCCCCTGAGTCCCCGCCTGGTGGCCGTCCTCTGGCCCGTCCCCCTGAGTCCCCGCCTGGTGGCCGTCCTCTGGCCCGTCCCCCTGAGTCCCCGCCTGGTGGCCGTCCTCTGGCCCGTCCCCCTGAGTCCCCGCCTGGTGGCCGTTCCCCGGCCTGTTCCCCTCTGCCCAGTTACGTTTCCAGGTGTTCCAGGTTCCTCCTCTCAAGCCCGTTCCCGCCAGGGGCTTCGGCCCTCCGGCCATTCCACCCTCCCTTGCCTGACGGTTCCGTGGACGCCTGGAGGCGCCCATTGAGGGGGGGTACTGTCACGGCTCGGCCGTGACTTATGTTCCTTTTGGGGTTTTCTGTGTGTCTCTGGTGTCCCCGGGTTGTCTTCCCTGTGTGTAGGTGTGTTTCGTGGGCGTGGCTCCCGGCAACTGGCAACCGTCTCCACACCTGCAACTCATCTCCGGCACCTGACTTCAATCACCTCATCAGCTCCTCCCTGTTAAAACACCCTGGCTTCCATCTCTCCAGTGGCCAGATTATTGCTCCATGTCACGTGGTACTTCGATTCTCGGCCTCTCTAGAACTCAGTCTACGAGATCTACTTCGTTTGTGTTTCTTGTCAATTACTAATCCTTGTTCCTTGTGCCCAGGATTCCCGTCCCGGTATCCAGCTTCTCTGCCACCGCTCACGCCACCTCACCGCTCTGCCTGCATCCTTCGCTACCATTAATAAACTGTTTACCTTTTCCCCAACCTTGCCTCTCCGTGTCTGCACTTGGGTCCAGCGAAACCGAACCGTGACAGAAACTCTGCTTTGCATGCCCCGCTTAGCTTATGCCCTTAGGGAGATAGTCATAGGCGCACATACCCTGCACAACATGCATACACACTGATAGGCGGAGCCAGATGCAGGAGGTCCAAGGACGGGAGCCGGTGGGGTTGGACTATAACCCGTGCTCCAATAAGGGCCCTCAAAGTCTAAACCAAGAGCCGCCCCAACTTAGTCTGAACCATTCAAAAATGCTCTTAGAGATAATATAAAGTTATGCACTTCTTTAAGGAGTCAGTCTTCTCTGGATGTTCAGCCATGTCTGATGTCTTCTCTGGATGTTCAGCCATGTCTGACGCCTTGTAGACCCGTGCACGTATTTTGCCTGCTGTTATAATACTCTGTTGGAATAAATACGATCTGCTGATTTAACTTAGACACTCTCCTCGTCTGAGCTTCTCTTCTTAATGGGCGCACAGTCTACACAGACTCTTTAGCACAACACTAACAAATGTTGAGTGAAGATTACTAACAGGCTGAGTAAAATTTACTTTAACATTTTGGATGAAAGAACATTCTTAGTAAGTAAACTTTACTTGAGAATTGTCTGTGTGGAAATTGTTACCAAGCTTTTATTTAAGTAAATGGCACTCCAAATTCTTTTCAGTGTATCAATAGTTTTCAAAACCTCTTCCTCCTTTGAGGAGAGGGAAAGATGTCTCACGTGTTCTTAGACTTCTTTAATTTCTTTGCTACTGTAACTCAGTTGAGTTTGGTTGTGTAGGTTTTTACTGAGGAGGAATAATAGACCTTGAGATTCCCTCCCACAGGTTCCCACCCCTCCCCTCAGTCCTCTGCGTTGGACACAACCCTCCCACATCTCCCCACATAGCATCAGCTGGTTTAGCTAGCGAGAGATGAGGTGCACATTCCCCTGAAGAGTTTATTCTCCTCTTCCAGGAGATTGCATGTTTATTCTTATTTTTGCCGTTGAGGCTTTAAAGAACCTGTTTTCATATCTTTTGTTTGGCCCTGAAAACTGAAAGAACCTTGTGTAGTGCATGTCCTTCATTGGTTGTTGTTTCACAAATGGCGCAGCCACTTTTTTAGTTTCTCTTTTCTGTTCCTGTGTAATAGATTGTGTCCCTGTGTTGGCTAGGTCTAACATAGTCTGGTGACCCCATGCCCTCCTGAATGTAGCAGTCACTCACTTGTAACCTAACTACTTTCATGCTTTTTGGCGTTGGTACCACTCCTAGCCCAACACAGACACACAATTCCTCCCTAAAAGGGTTAACTGGACAATTTTTTAGACAATGCAAATTGCTGTCTTGTCTGCACGCATGTTTTTGGATCTTTGATCATTGATGTACCGATAGGTGTTCTGTTTGTGTTTGCCCATTTGCTGTTCTCACCACAATGGTGTTTGATGATCATTTCATTAATTTTTCCTTGCTGAGGTTAAAATAACAGACCTGCGTGCTACGGAATCACACATAAATATTATCTTGCATACCATTAGAGTCACAAACGGTTTCTCCTCTTGTAAGAAACACAGCTCTATTTGTTCTAACTCTATTCTCTACTAATACTCTAAACTAATATTTCTGTCTCCTGTTGTTCAGTCTCCTCTCCCATGTCGGTCCCTTCCACAGCGAAAACAAGCTCCTCTCTTTGTGTAGTCATCTCTCCATCCACTCTCCCCCCTCCGTCCACGTCCCCGTCCACGGAAGCCTCCGCGCTTTGGGGTTATCTCGGAAATACACATCAGAAAACCAGGTTCAGACATTTCATAATTTCATCATCATCATAGCAAATTAGTGTTGGGCTCTGAGCCTATGGTTTCTGGAGAATCAGGATATACTGGTATGGTTTGCTTACCGTATTCCACTCCTGATCTGGTGTGCGCTGTTAGCAACGGGCCCACATGTTTGGCGCCTCGCTCTCTCCAACGCAGACACGAGGTCAGCTGCTGTGCTGCCTTTCGGCTGTGCGTGTCCGGGCTGCGGCGGCAGGTGGAGAGGGTGGATGGAGTGTTGGAGGAGACGCTGGAGGGTGAGGTCACTGCAACAGGAGAAGCGGGAGCAGGGGCAACATGCGGAGGAGGCCGTCTCCCGTACACCACTTCAGCATCTGCTTTATCACAGAAATGTACGCTTGGAAACAGATTAGAAGAGTTAGTCACTGCTCTCTCTCTTTAATTTTTCCCTTTCCATGTCTAATTTACGTATCTCTACTTCCTTTGCCCACAGCCGGGCTTCATTTAAAACTTCTTCTTTTTCTTTTTACTCTTTTCCTTAGGTATTTAACGCTTTTCTCATTTTAGTTTTTTATATATTTTATATCACCTCCCAGAGTTGCTTCTCTGCTGAGGTTGGCTCCCATCTTTCCCTGTTTCTTAATTCTTTATTTTATTTTATCTTTTATTTTTATTTAAACGATTCTGCCCTGTGTCTTTCTTACACTGAAAAAAAATTGGAGTGCCATTTACTTAAAAAAAAAAAAAAAAGCTTGGTATTTTTTACTCAGACAATTCTCAAGTAAAGTTTACTTACTACTAAGAATGTTTTTTCACCCAAAATGTCCAAGTACATTTTACTCAGCCTTTGTTAGTAATCTTTACTCTGCATTTGTTAGTACTCTTAACTCAACATTTGATAGTATACTTTCCTCAGGCTACACTGAAAGTATACTGAGTGACATTTACTTAAAAAAAGCTCGGTAACAATTTCCACACAGAAATTACCGTTTACTCCGAATTTTAAATGATCAAGTTCACTTTACTTACTAGTAAGAATTGTCTTTTATCCAAAATGTTCAAGTAATTTTATGTTTCTTCCTTAAACATAAAATGTACTCAATCTTTCGATAGTCATTTTTACTCAGGCTACCTTTACATCTAATTACAAAACCCCTGTAAACATAGTTTAATATTTCATGATAACTAGCTTTTCTTTACTGTTTCTATTAAAAAATATAAAATACTATTTTATTCTACACCACTATTCAAATATAGATGTATTGCATTTATTAATCAGATCTAAATAAAACAGTAAGGCTTCCACAAAACATGAAACAACAGCTGCTTTTAAACTACATCCCCTTTATTTGTCAACACTTGGAAAGAGGTAACTGTTTACAGACATGCACCAATACAGCTTATAGTTTGGAGAGATATCTTTAGGACATCAAGCAACATTAAGAAAGAGCATCTGAAACATTTTAAATGTGTATTTAAACTTTGGTGGGCAAGTCAAGTTCATTGCAAAGATAAAGCAGAAGGCAAGCGTTTTCACATTTTAACAGTCATAGAGAACTTCTTTCCCTCGGTCCATCCGGCACATGGACAGGGGGAAGCCTTCCTGTGCTGCATTTCCATGACGGACATAGATCTCCAAGAGATGATGAGCATAGTCCTCTTGATGGCATCTTCGCTGACATCCTGTCGAAAACATGTGAATCAGAGGTCAACAGATGACAGATATGTTATATTAAGTTCCTGATATTCATTTGGTTGAAGTGATTTATACAGTCTACAGAGACAATAATGCAACAGAAATAAGATGCTCACATCAAGACATTGGTTACATGCTGGGTAAGTATTTAGGTATATATGGATTGATTTACTTTTACATCGACAAGTTTATTATGATCAGAATAAATCAGCAGAACGCCCAACATTTTCTGAATTTACCTGGAATTGATGGAGTTCCTCTCCAGACTCTTCAAGTAACTCCACCAGCATGATGATGACGTCTCTTCTGCTCGCAACACGTTGCTGTTAAACAGACAGAAGTGAATTTAGCTTGTCTGAATTGACATTGTAGGATATCAGGAGGAATGGCAATGTTTAAACTGGCATATGGACTTGTACATGTATATATATATATATATATATATATAGAACACATTTCTGTAAAGCAGGGCTCATCAAACAATTATCATTAAGCAGGGCTCATCAAACAATTATCATTATTATTTACTAATGTCAATTTACTGTCTCCAAATAGAACAATAGTGGGGAAACCAACACAAATATTGAATGTGTTCAAATATGTCATCGGGTATCTATTCTCTGTGTATATGAGCCTAACATAATTTGACAACAATGATCTATTTTTTAAACTTCATCAAGCTGATTGAATCCAGCATCGGACTCATTTTAGTCCCTGCAACCTGTCGTTGTCCAGAATATCATCAAGAGTTTGGTAGTGGTTTGCTCCAGATGAACTGTCCTCATTCTTCTGAACTCTTCAATCTGAAACAAAAGATGAACAACAACATGATCAAGATGATCCACCTTGCTAAGACAATTAATACAGTAGTCCACCCAGTAAAATGTACTATTGAGCAACAACACAAACTACAGCCTCCAACATGTTAATATATTTAAAGCAATACTTCTGTTTTGCTGCAACAAAAGATACAACATTAAGATACTCATGAAGATTTTAGCGTTACAGTTAACGTGACCTCTGTTTTGACCTGTGTGTGTTGGGGATGAGCATGAGAGGGTTCTCTGCAAGAAGTGACACGCGCAGAGAACTTAGGTTAGCGCTCTTCGCAAAGTGGACCAAAAACATTTTCACAAAACGTTTCCACAACACGTAGCGGTGGAGCCTCGTCTGTAAAGCGGCCCAATAACGAGCCCACAGCCTCACTAGCTAACCTAAACTAACCCGTCACATTCCTGTTAGCGTTCAGTGTTCAAACACTGACTTTCACTGACAAGTAAATAATAATAAAGGTTCATTAAACATATAACTTACCACAGTGGCTCTCAGCCATGCATGTTCTCTGGACAGGTTGAACTCGGCCGTCCTTTCCAAGTTCTTCTGTTATGTCTTTTGGCTGAAGACATTCTTCTGTGACGTCACCCCCTGAGCATGCGTGAGGTTGCCAGGTTCACTTATTACCCCAAGTAAATGTTACTTGGTTGTGTCAGGTTGTACAGTCAATTCAGTAGTTTAGTAAATATTACTTGGTGTGAATGATCACATTTTCTCATCAAAATAAGGATAGATATTTACCATCAAAAACAAAGTAACACATTAAATAAAATGTTACCTTGTAAAGTAAAAGGACTGAAATAATATTGTATTGTAGAATTTACACATATCGTCAAAGTAATAATTACAAGGCCAAAAAGTCATTTTTTTCAGTGTACGTCCACGAACAGAGGAGTTTAAAACTATCGGCAGGATTCCTTCCCCAGTTCTTTCTAAAGAAGACGGAGAGACCAAGACTCCTTCCCCGGTCCTCTCTAAGGAGAACGGAAGGATCAAGACTTCTTCCCCAGCCCACTAAAGCGAACGGAAGGAGATCCCCGTTCCCTTGATATCCCGAACTGAAGCGCTTACCGGTCCGGCGACTCCTTTCAATTCACCAACACCGAAGCTATTTAAAGTCCGAGACTCCTCCTTAGGTTGTGAATGAAAGCTCTTTAAAATCCCACGACTTCCGACAGACAGAAAGAGATCTCACCTGCAATGACTCTTCCTCACCGGTTTGGTAAAAATTGGATCTCGTCACTCCTCTCTCCTCCAGCCGTTCCTGGCCTCTCAAAACACCAAACTACTCTCTTGCGAGATTAGGGCGGAGGGCTTTGTACGAGAGTCCTGGACTCCCACGTATACAATTTCAGGAAAGAACTCTGGAGCAAAGAGGAGGTTCTTGAGATCCAGATCGAAGGACCAAGTATGTTAGAAAAATAATTTACACTTGATGCCGTGTCTTGGTTGTCATATCAACAGGTCATTTATCCTAATTAGATGCCCGAACCACCTCAGCTGACTCCTTTCGACACGAAGGAGTAGCGGCTCGACTCCAAGCTCCCTCCTGATGTCCGAGCTCCTTACCCTATCTCTAAGGCTGAGCCCGGCCACTCTACGGAGGAAACTCATTTCGGCCGCTTGTATTGGAGCCGCTACTCCTTCGTGTCGAAAGGAGTCAGCTCAGGTGGTTCGGGCATCTAATTAGGATGCCTCCAGGACGCCTCCCTTTAGAGGTTTTCCAGGCACGTCCAACTGGTAGGAGGCCCCGGGGAAGACCCAGGACACGCTGGAGGGATTATACCTCCCAGCTGGCCTGGGAACGCCTCGGGATCCCCCAGAATGAGCTGGTAGATGTTGCGGGTGAGAGAGAAGTCTGGGTCAGCCTGCTTGACCTGCTGCCTCCGCGACCCGACCCCGGATAAACGGAGGAAAATGGATGGATGGATGGACTGAATGTTCTTCTTCGTTATAACTTTTCTTGTTATGAATATTCATATTGTTATGATTCTTATTGTTATTTGATCATTTACGCAAATTAATTTACTCAGGTGCTCGGCTTAGAGTCACCCAAATCCTCCTGTACAATTTCCTCCTCTTCTTGGCCCAATCCCAATGTCCCGCCTAAGCCCTCAAAACCCTGAACCCTCAGGGACTCACATCACCTGTGAGGGCTTGAACTGGTGTGAATATGAATAGGAAAGCACTTTGCTGCAACATATCACATTACCATGACTACATAAACAAATATTGTGTACAATTGTGGGTATTTATTTCATACTTATTATTCCCTGATTTGAACGTCTTTCAGGCTCTTTCCTCAGGAGTCATTTCAAATAATCTATTTACTTGATTTTGTCAAAACAGCTTCAATAACAAAACAGAATGTTTTTTTATTTATTTTTATACATTTTTGCTCTTTATATTTACTTAGATACTTCCAAGCAAAAATGACTATTTGACCACAACCAGAGACAGACATGGGCCCAATCCCAATGTCCCCAAGGCATATTACTTAATGACCAATTCTGTTTGGTTTAAGTTGTGGCCTGCTGCGTTACCATTCAACATCTCTCTCTGATGTACTGCTAACTGTATAATAACAAAAGAAGAAGAAAAATGTATTCAGCATTAATGAAAGTAATCACTAGCTGCAGTCCTAACAATGATATTATAATAGTCTACTACAGTACGAAAGCTGCGGTCTACTCTTGCAGCATCGAATACATCACAAACAGTCAGAAGCAGCCGTAATAATAACTACCTTAATTGGACATAGAACAATACAATAACTATGACCCAGGAAGATTCCCTTCTGCAAGACATGTAAACACAGTATTTCACAGCAGCAAGTCACATCGTATATAATAAGAGTGTGCATGTGGATTAATGCAGATCGTCTTTCTTTGCAGGGCAGACATACAATATACACAGGAAAACACTGGGGGGGCTCACATGTGCGCGCACACACACAAACACACACACACACACAGTTTTTGTCCGGACAGTGTTACATGACAGAGCAGGTGAAGCCGCAGCAGTCTTTAAGTAGTGTCAGTCCAGTTTTAGAGAAAAATGGCGCTGCTGTCTGCTGGGCTTTGGACGCCATTGTTTGATCTTGCAAAGCACCTGATTGAAAAGGAAGACGTAGTGGTAAACTCTCATCCTCTCCATCTTCACTTACAGTTATGTGCCTTAACTGAAAGGTTTGACATTTTGGGGAATATGCTTCTTCACGTTCTTGCGGAAGGTTGGTTAGCTTAGCTTAGCACAAAGACAGGAAACAGCTAGGCTAGCTCCGCTGCAATCCAATTAATCTGGTTCAATTAGAGAAATAGTCTGGCACATAACCCAATGCACATATAACATGTGGATTAGCAAGCTTTTAGAGGCGCCGGTAGAGCCAGGCTGGAGTCGGTTCCCCTCTCCTGTCTTTATGCTAAGCTACGCTAACCTGCTGCTAACTGTAGTTTTAGCACGCAGAATGAGCTCATTTCTCAAAATGTCAAACTTGTCCTGTCACATTTCATGAAATCAAATTCTCCGTGTTGACACTTATTTATGGTCAGCATTTTTTTCCGCAATAGGGATTCAATGTGTTTAACTTCAGTAACCTAACTTTTTGGTTATAGACTCACCTTTTGCAGACAATGTCTTGGGAAATTTGGACTGTAAGAAGGAGGCCATTTCTCTGTCTTCCTCTTGTTCCCTGTGGAGGAGAATATGTCCCTCTTTGTTTTTTTTTCCTTTGTCAAGGACTTCTGGTTTTGAGATTTTCTCAATCCCGTTAAATGTCACCGGGCCACATTTGCGAGAAACCGAGGCGACAAATCCTCAGGAAATGATTTTAATCTGGCTGTGCATGTCGAGGATTCACAGCTGCATGTGCACCCAATGCTGTTCTCAATCTATTTCCGCATACACACGGAATCATAAAGGGTGGCGGCCCCCACAATCCTTCTGAGACCAATCAAAATGTCACTCAAAGATATTCTTTCACATCAACAACCGCCTGCTTATCTACAGTGACAGCAAATTAAGCACAAACAAATAAATATATATATCAGTGGCGGACCGTGCATTTTCTCCCTGGGCCTTTTGTGCCGATGAAATGGTATACATGTCCGACGTACCGGGTAACCAGCTACGGCTGCGTACCGGCACTACCGGCACAGTGGCACGGCGTACCGGAGCGGTGCGGAGGTGAAATCTGATTGGATGAAAGCTCTCCTTTACAGAAACTGGAGGCAGCGCGACTGCAAGCAGAGCAACAGACGGAGACAGGAGCTGTGCAATGAGAAAATAAGCTAATAGGGAAAAATAATTATAATACATGTTGTGTATTTGTGAAAAACAATTACATTATAAAATAGCTTTAACTTTGTGATTCTGATTAGGCCAGCAGAGAAGGCTTAGCTTGCCGTGACGGCCCACCACTATATATCATAAAAGAATTACAAAGTTATAGCTATTTTATTAAAAAAAAATGTTATCTTATTTTCTCATTGCACAGCCCCTGTCTTTGTCTGTTGCTCTGCTTCCAGCCTGCAGCACTGCTTGCAGCCTGTTAAGGAGAGCTCTTATCCAATCAGATTTCACCTCTATGTCTCTATGTAAGCAGACTATCGTTGATTGTCATAGACTTCAACAAATCAATTAGTTTGACATGTTGGGTGTACTCTTTGACGTGCCAGGGCCTGCTAGCTTGCTGGACATTTGATTGGTCAGGGGGGCCAGCGTGACCATTAACATGCGCTGTGATTGGTCAGGGGGGCCAGCGTGACTAACATACACTGTAATTGGTCAGTGGGCAAATGGAAAACTATAGCCTAGCTAGTAAGAATAGTTCAGGTTGTTGAAACACAAGAATTTTTAGTGTTTTAGTTTTTTTCATACTCAATGGCTGAAGGAGGAGGAGGAACGGACTGGCGGATTTACTGACAACGTGGACATTTTCAGCCCTAAAACACATGGAAACTTATTCCAGAAACCAACGCAACTGGGAGGCTCAGCTGTCCTCACTGCATCTGGTGAGTATACTGCTGTTTGTGTTTTTACATCTGAAGTCGTATTTAATCATATATAATAAGCTGCTGTTGCTGCTGGTACCACTGCTGAATTTTCAGTGTTGAGTGTGAGCTAGTGCCGAGCTAGTGCTGAGCTAGCTAGCGCCGAGCTAGCGGCCGGTGGTAGGAGAGGCGGGGGAGGAGGGAGAGGCAGAGGTTCCCTCCCCGTCAGACCTGTTTTCCATCGCGTCTCATCAGGTGAGCGTGGTAGGGAATTTTATGATAGTTAATATTGTTCCTTCTGATTGTGGCTCGTGCTCTTGAGTGTGCGGTGTTTTAGTGCCGCAGTTTTGTTGGATTGTTTTGTCATGTTTTGTTATGACTAAATGTGACTGGTTCTTGTTGATGTGGACTACATGCATTGTCTGTTAATGACGCAGCATCCCGTCATGCGCGTATTTATGTATACGATATCAGACGGCACAGAAGGCCCAGGGAGAAAATGCACGTCCCACCACCAATATACAGAATATACAATACAGAACACTGTATCGTATTGAGTGGGGTATGGAAGTGTAAAGAAAAGCTTCAGAGAGATTAGCATGCTGAAAGCTGATAGCAAATTTTTATTTTTACGAAGTGAAATCACGAGAATCTAAAGATCCAGACCTTTTGGACACTTTTGCCTCCATGAAATCAAACAGACAGCACTGTAACATCTGACTGATGTGATGACCTCACCTCAGCCTCTCGAACTCCACATCATCCACAAGAAAGTCTCTGGTCTCCACCAGCTTGTTGATCTGCTGCAGCAGCTCTTCCTCCCTCTCCCTGTCCTCCTTGGCCTTGTCAATGTCTGTTCAACATATGTAAAATACAGCAATGGGCGTTACAATTATAAACTAGAAGGATCGAACATAACAGATTTTATTGTCCATTATTGTGGATATTTAGCAGTAGTGAAATCAATGTCTGTGGCGCGAATCTTCTCAGTCGTTATTTAAAGTGTTGATCTGCTGCTGCATTTATATTTCTCAAAACAGGCTTTGCATATTACGTTTTTGTTTATTGTTGTGTATATAGTGAGAAATGACATGCAACACTGATTAATTGCACACATAATTGATCAAAACCAGTGTCCCGGTATGCCAGCAGCTCTGTGAGGCTGTGGCAGAAATGAGACGGCGCACTGAGACTCGGCTTCCTGTTTCTGGGTCACATGGGTTTCACCACGGCCCCGCCCCGTTTTTCACACGCCACATATCTTTCACTGAAATGTCATTTTTCAGACGGATTGATAAGGAAATGTTCGAGCTCTTTCTCAGCGACACACTCAAGCAAGATCTGGCAACTAACGCCCTAGCCAACAACATTTTGTAAGGCTAAATATAGCTGTGAGCAATGTAAATATGTAGTTAGCAAAAAGAAAATATGAAAAAAAATTGCAAATACTGTAAAACCCAATCTGTTTACAGATCCACACAACATACATTAGGAGACAGGAAGTATGCACCACTTCTAAACATGGGTGTAGCTTATATGGACTATGTTGTAGCATCTTTGGCTGTGCTTAGGGACAACTCAATGCTAACCCCTGCAAGCTAACACACTCCACCAGTGACAATGCTGACATGCTGATGTTTAGCATGTATAAATAATCTTTACTTTACCAGGAATATTTATATAAAGTAATATATATAATGTCACTGCTTTCCAATTTACCTGGAATAGAGACAAGTTTCTGCAGCTCCGTCTTCAGTCTTGTGATTTCTTTGCAGAGCTGGATGTCATCCATCCTGAGTAGAAAACAAACACATCACAATAGATATTTGTAGGAAAGCAGGTGTTCATTTTTTTTTTATTAAACTGGACCCCCACATCATCCTTTTTGTTTCTTTTCAAGGGGACTTCAAAACAGCAGCAACCCAATTTCCTTCCTAACTAGACATACAAACGTCAGCGCGAGATTGCAGGAGCTTATCAAACAGAAAATCACTGGACTCAGATGACAGCAAGGTCTGGGAGTTCATTAACTGGAATAACAGCGATACACTGCCCTCTCTGAATGAATCACACCTGACTATCAGATCTCATTTCACCATCAGGGGTTGTGTGTGTGTGTGTGTGTGTGTGTGTTTGCCATTACAGTGATGGCAAAAAGAGGGAAATGATTGAGGGAAATGTGTAATCAGAACTGCTGGTTTAATAAAACAGCTTTTACTTTGGCGTGCTTCAGCAGGATATATTTCAGGATGACACAGATGCTGCCACAAGTGTTTTTTTTTTCTTCAAAAATGTATTTGCATTGCAGTTGTCTCATTTATGTCAATTTTAGTAGTAAAACAAAACTTCTGCTCTTGTGGAATCCGGCATGCAATGCACATCTAATCCGAATGTGTCATTGTGTCCTTGAGCAAGACACTTAACCCTAATTGCTCACCGTTACTGTACAGCATGTAAATTGCTTTGGATAAAAGCGTCAGCTAAATGTAATGTACTGCATCTTATATCTCATTTGACAAACAGGCTAGCTGTTTCCCCGTTTCCAGTCTTTGTGCTAAGCTAAGCTAACCAACTGCTAGCTCGAGCTTCATCTTCAGCATACCGACATGGGAGTGGTATAGATCTTTTAGTCCAACTCTCGGTAAAAATAAATTTAAAAAAAGAATACATTTCCCTAAATGCATTCCTTTTAACAAGACACAATTTTTAAAATTCAACCACCTGCACATACATGTAAAAGTAATGTATTATCCTTTAGTACAGTTTGTTGTTTTACCAACTCTCCCCACAATAGTTGAGCTTCCTTTGCTGCTCGTGTTGCAGTTGACACAACCCATGTCAACACATGCAGGGGAACAATCTATAAATAGGAGCGGGATTGGGCATCACTTTTCATCTTCTGGATACGGATGAACGCGGATGGAAGTGAGAACATGACAACCGTCATCATGAGCCATCAACACTTATCGGACTAATCATCAACCCGCAGCAAAACAACCCCCCCCCCACCACCCAAGCCAAAGTTATCCTCTGTTTTCTCTGATTGTTCTCATTCCCACATTATGCAGTGCTGGTCGCTGTTCTCGATCCCCCGCTCCACCTCCTCCATCCTCGTGTGTCAAAATAATGAGGACGGCCTCGACAGAAAAAGCGTGACATAATTAAAAGGAAAGGATGCGAGGGAAAGGAGTAAAGGGCATCTTTTGAAATCAGTTTGTCTGCCTAGACCTTGAATAGCATCGCTGTTTTCTTCACACACTTTTTGCCATCATGCACATGGCTGCTCCCATACTGTTTGTTGCCGACGGTCACGGTGCATCATCTCATATTCCTGAGGGGCAGCGAACAGTATCTGGGAGTGCAGATCCCTGTACAGTAGAGCTCTACTGTATGTGGAACGTCACATGGTAAAACAGAAGCATGTATTGTATATATTGTCATGGGGTTTCATCACCTTGTTAGTATCAAATCCCTTAAAAATGAAAAAAAAACACTTTCATATACGGTTTAATTCAGACTAGATTAGTGCTTTTGAGGAAGCAGGTCTTACATGTATCTCAGCTCCGATTCCCTCCGTACCAGGATGTCTCTTATCCGCTCAATTTTGCACAGCTCCCCTTCAATGTTCTCGATGGTAATCGTGGAGTCAGCCATCGAAATGACATCCTCTGCTGGAAGACAGGCAAGACCAAAGCACGATTATTTGGGCACCGGGGGTTTGCGAGGACAGACTTGTGACGGCCATCATCAAAGTGACAAAGCAAGCACCAAAAGGATAAAAACACACTCCGTAACCTACACAGATTGAATGTGAAATTAATTTGAAATATAGGCTGGTAATTTTTGCCTTACTCTGGGACACTCAGCCATCATGAAGGACATTAGTTACACCTGTGCTTTTGCTGCAATGACAAGTTACACACTGCATGTGAAGAGGGTGGGTTTGTTTCTCAGCCAACCAAACCGACAGAGAAGATCATTTTCTGACAAAAAAACACTGAATAGTTCAACATTTTCGGGAAATACACTTATTGGCTTTCTTGCCAAGTGTCAGTTGAGAACAATAATGCAACTAGAAGCCAGTTAGGTTCGCTTAGCTTAGCATAAGGCTAGCCTGACTGCATGTAGTGTGGCTAAATAACACATTTAACATTGTTTGTTTACCTTTGGAGGGAGCCAGGGTAGCCATTTCCAGTCTTTGTGCTAAGCTTTAGTGCACAGACATGATGGCGGTATCGATGCTATCGCCCAAAACCTTATTACAATATATAACTTATTTTACCACATTAAGTTTGACTTTGTGAGCACAATACTTTGATGATTCTGAGAAAAGTGAATATTAAAAAATAAACTGAATCCCATTGTGTAACTGTCCAGCTTTCCATTGCGCCTCATGTGCAAAATTGCTAATTTGACGTAATTTATTGCACTTGTTATGTCCTGTCTTAGTTCTTAAGGTTTCCAGAGAGACTTTGAAAACTGACGAAGGAAATATTCAGAGAAATCATCAGTAAACATTCAGAGACAAACACCAAAAGCACATTGATGAGACAGTAAAACCTGCACTGATCCAAGTTGAGCTTTAAGCAATCAAAGTGCCCTGGCTCAAATTCACCATCCTGCTATGATCTGATCAGAGCTCCACCCCCCTGCCCCCCACCAGTAATTCTTCAAGCATCACTGAATAGCTGCACTGCCTCCCCCCTGCAGCCTCCCACTCCCTCACCAAGCAAGCGATGAGTCATCCAGCAGAGCTTGGATCAGCTTTTACTTACCTGACCTTGTGTAAAAAGACACAACAATCACAGACACACAGGCTCACTGGGGATAACGCTCAACCTCTCCAAACCAATTTTATTCACTCACACATATACACACACACAGTGAAAATGATTTTGATAACAAACAAGAATGACTGCCTTTACTTGTTATAAGCAGGTTTGTGTGACTGCAGTTTATATTGTTTGCTGTTCTTCTTACCTCTTGAAGCCTGCGTATGTCAGTAGAATACAGTTGTACTAATACTGTCCCACCCTTAAGCCACACTTAAAGTCCACCATGTGGTACATGCGCCATACTACAAAGCAATAAAAGACGGAACAACAAAGAACCGAGGGCTGAGCCCTGAGGAACACAAATTATATCTCATCTCGCTATAAGGTGTCTTCATTATCCATTATCATGGATGGATGTCTGAATGGGCCGACCGGGCACGGGCCCACAGGGACCAGAATAGTCAGGAGTCCCACTGGCCTTCAAGTATAATATGTCACCCCAAGAGACACAAACAAACCAGAAAGAGACTCAAAATGATCACAAAAAAAAGACACAAAAGAACACGTAAAGTGACAAAACCACCACAAAGTCTGTGTCCTGTCTCATAATCATCATAATAATTGTAAAGGAAAAGTAAGTAATTAAATACAATAAATTATAATAGATCAATATTTTTTTATTAGTTACTGGAATCTTTATCCTCTTCATCTGTTGCATTCCCTGCTGGGCAATGACATCGTGACTCTCTAGATCTAGATATTATTTTTAAATGCTAAAACGAGAACAGACGAACTAATGTTGATCGTTTCAGTTAAATGTCTGGTTCCAGCTACCAAATAGGAGAATAACACGCTTGTCTTTGCCTGATGTGATAGTAAACTGGACAATCTGTGTATTTTGGATTACCGTTTGGACAAACCAGCATGTGATGGTAAAGGGAATTGTGACATACATATTTTTTTACTATTTTCTGTCAGTTTGGAGAAGTTTCCTTTTATCAATATCAAAAATGTTTTTTTGGGGGGCTGTGAAGAAGAATGAAGATAGCTCTCTTCAGACCATGAGGTCCACATTGAGGGATAATTCATCTTGAACACACTGTGGTCTGCAGGTCTACTTGCTCCCATCCGGATGTCTCACCCTGCTGACAGACAACTTTAACAAGCTCTGAGAGGATCTGTAGGGACCCGACACTGTCAAGCTCTCTGCTGAAAGTTACTGCAGTGGACACAAGCTCCCTTTATTCCTCACCACTTCCCTTATTCCTCACCACTTCTCTTTATTCCTCACCACTTCCCTTTATTCCTCACCACTTCCCTTATTCCTCACCACTTCTCTTCATTCCTCACCACTTCCCTTATTCCTCACCATTACTTTCCTTTATTCCTCACCACTTCCCTTTTATTCCTCACCACTTCCCTTTATTTCTCACCATTACTTCCCTTTATTCCTCACCACTTCCCTTTATTCCTCACCATTACTTCCCTTTATTCCTCACCATTACTTCCCTTTATTCCTCACCACTTCCCTTATTCCTCACCACTTCTCTTTATTCCTCACCACTTCCCTTTATTCCTCACCACTTCCCTTATTCCTCACCATTACTTTCCTTTATTCCTCACCACTTCCCTTTTATTCCTCACCACTTCCCTTTATTCCTCACCATTACTTCCCTTTATTCCTCACCATTACTTCCCTTTATTCCTTACCACTTCCCTTTATTCCTCACCACTTCCCTTTATTCCTCACCATTACTTACCTTTATTCCTCACCATTACTTCATACGGCAAAACACCATCCACATGCATCACAAGCTAAACTCACAACTCACTTGATTTCTCCGTCGCTTCGTCCACCTGCGTCTTCTCCAAAGAGCCGTACTGCTTGGAGGATCGTCTCTCTTTTTCCATAATGTAAAAAAAAAAAGCTCTGGACAAAAATAAATCAAATTAATGTTTGTGCAGCCAAATAAAGATATAGATCAGCGGGTATCGACTAAGTCCATGCAGCTGTAACGTGTGAGGGGGTTTAACGGGAAGAGAGCAGTGCCAACAGATGCTGAACACAGTGGACTCCTTCAGAGGGATGTCAGGCTGCTGAGGTCTGCTGCGGGGCGCCACCTGCTGGCAGACCCGCACAAAGCACCACCTACTAAAGAGGAGGAGCATTACAGCTAAAGGGTGGTGGGAGAAGGATTCAGATCCTCTTCTGCTGTAAAGAAAAAAGAGCAACAGCACCCAGTGGAGTGTGAACGTATGACGGGCACAAGGTTTTAAGGAGTCACGGTGCATAACGTGTTCCCTGTCAGTGTTTCTATATATTATTTATGACGATGAGTATTATACTGCATTCGTGTGCATGTTGCACTGCTGTAGATGTTTTTTTTTATTTTATTTTATATGCTATTTATATGTTTATATGCATCATATGATTGTAGCGTCACTTTGTGTGAGAACCACGCATCTCTAAAAAGAAAAAACATGTAAAAAAAGGTTGTCACTGGACAGGAAGAGTAGAATAGGTTTACAATCTTAAAAGTAACTAAAGCCGACAGACAACTGTGGCAGAGTTAAAAAAATATGTTTCCGTCTGAGATGTAGTGGAGTCAAATGGGAATCCTCAAGTACAAGTACATGAAATGTGTACTGAAGAAGAGTATTCAGGACATTCCCCCGCTGCATTTGAAGCCATTATTTGGAGCCGACTACTCGTAAGTGAATTTGTTTCTCCCATCACGGCCTGGAATCAAACCAGGTAAAAGGATTGAATTAAACAGACATCTGCCATTATAGTGCTCTACTGCTCTCAAACCATCACGTCACCGTCCACAGGAGAACCGAGCTGCCTCTCACGTCTCGCCCGATGGACTTCAGCTGCTTAACGGCATAACAGGGATGACTTCATTTCATCGAGGGCCCCGCCAGATGTTTCGGGGGTGGGGGGCATCTGTCTGCATGCAGGAGCCGTAGGTAGCCGTGTCCCACACCTTCACTCACCACACGTTAATAATCAGTCAACACAGCTGAGCAATGAGTAGAAGGCATCAACATGAAGAGGAAGAATGTGTATTTATTTATTAATTACAGATGCTCCTCAGAGTCAGATTATTTGAGCACAAATATAGTTCACTCTCAGGTCTGAAAATACAACAAGAGACGTGCAGAACCTCTCTGGGAGGAAACAAAATGGCACGTTTAACATTTCTAACTTGAGACAACATGTCAGGACGGGAGGTATGTTCAGGAAATGAACACAGATTAGACGAATGATAAAGCAAACACGTCCTCTCACAGCTGCTGAAGAACGATAACCTCTTGTTTCATCAGTTCACACTGAGTCTATAAATAAGGCACACACAGAGTGTGGGGGTGGGTCAGCTGTAGATTAACAGACTGGGCGTGGTGAAACAGGAGGCCGTCCGAGTCCAGCCTCACCTTGAGCACACGCCTGGTGTTGACGCTCAGAGCCGGAGGCTTCAGTGTTTCTGTTGACCTGATGCCTGAGCTGTTGAGTCCTTCTGCCCGCCCTTCATCCTGCTTCCTTGTTTGCTCTAGAAAGACAATATTGCTTCTAGTAATGTTCATGTGAGAGGGCTCAGGTGGCACAGAGAGGAAATCCTCAAGCGCCTCAGTTTGGCCGACGCTGCAGACTGATGGTGGGCGATGCCGCGACGTTTCATTCTAATGAACCTTATGATCGTTAAATATTCATATTTACACACTGATAGAAATTATTCTATGTAAATGTGTTCTCGGTAGGCTACTGCACACTCTGAAGCGTCCTTTTGTACTCTCACACCGCCGTTAATGGTTTACCCGCCGTCCGTAGTTGTTGTTGGTGGAGTTTCTGTCGTCGTCCATCGCTTTCTCCAGCCAGTCTTTCTCCTGTTCAGACTCGGAGTCGCTGGCTTCACTTGCGTCTGCCGCCAAAAGCCGAGAGTAGTTGATCCGGCGCTGGCGGGGGGCCTTCCACTGGAGCAGAGGCAGGCAGGCGCACCACGCCATCAGAGCCACCGCTGCTCCCCTGAACAGCCATGCGAGCCCGAACCTCTGGGCCACGAAGCCTCCGGCGAAGCTCCCCAGCCCGCTTCCCAGCTGCAGGGAGAGGGCGCCGTAGACCCTCCTCACGCTCCTCTCGGCCCCTGGCGTGGCCACGTCCTCGCACTGGAGCCCCACGGCCCACCAGAGGGCCCCGCCGCTGAAGCAGCTCAGCACCTGAGCGGGCGCTGCTGCCCACGGCCCCCAGAGGAAGGAGTAGTAGAAGCACTGCAGGCCGAGACTCGCAGCTGCAATGGCGAGCACCCGCCCCGGGCTGAGGAGCTTGGACACCCGGTATGCCAGCAGAGGGAAGGCGGCCTGCGAGAGCAGAGCAACGGACAGAGACAGCCCCATGTGCAGCTCGCCGCTCCCGTGGTCCTGCATCTGCCACAGGAGGAAGTTGTCCACGGCAGAGCCCGCCACCCCGACCAGCAGGGCGGTGACCGCGCAGAGCAGGGCGCGGGGGGAGCCGCGCACCAGCCGCGCGGCCTTGAGGAGCCCGTTGGCCCGGTCCCGCTTCTTGTTCAGGTGGAGGGGGAGGTGGGCGGCCACGGGGAGGGCTGCAGCTGCCAGAGTGGCGTAGCAGTAGAAGTGCGCCGCGCTCCTCGGGATCTCGCCGGCGGTGAGGCAGCTCAGCCGGCTGACCAGCAGGCCCGCTCCTCCGACGCCACAAGCCGCCCCGAGCAAGCCCCACACCCCGGTGCTGCCGTAGCGGTCCGAGGCATCGGCAGAGTCCAGATACTCGTACAGGCCGTCGTCCGCAGTCCACTCCAGAGGGGCCGAGGCGCACTCCCACACCGACACGATGATGAGTATCAGGAAGAAGAGCTGGTGTTGAGGGTCCATCGCCTTCAGGCTGCCCAGAAATTCAAAGCGCCACTCCTCTTCCTCCGCCTTCTTTTCTCCAAGCTGCCCTTCTGTCCCCGAACTGAACTCTGACCTCTTACTCCTCACTGGACCTGCCGAAGAGGGGGTGGGGTGGTACACGACGGAGCCGCCGACCTTCGGTTCTCGGGCGCCGTCTTCGACCCTCGCAGTTGCATTCAATGGGGGCAGCTGAGGATGTGATTGATTATGATGATTAAGTGTGGTTTTAGTACCGTAAAGGGTCTTTGCAGTTGAAGTGACCGCTCCTGCCTCCAACGTGGAGGTAGGAGCTGTGTTGGTTGTAGTTTGAGTTCTAGCTGAGGATGTGGAGGGTGCAGCGCTGCTGCTGCCGACGAGCAGGTCGCCGCCCGAACTATGGGTCGGGCCGCCACTCAGATCGGTCCGGTTACAGCTGCCGGCCCGCGTGCGGACATCCGCCAGCGGGAGAAGCAGCAGGACCAGAGCCGCCGCCGCCGAGCACACGAGCGAGACGTTTATGACCGCGCGCCTCTTGTTGTAGTGTTTGGAGAGCAGGCTCGCCACGGGGCTCCACGCCAGCGATATGAGGTGCTTGGTACCCATGACGATGCCCGTCATCGCGGGGGTCAGGCCCAGCTGTCTGAAGTACAGGGTGAGGAAGGGGAGCAGGCAGGCCCTGGCGCAGGAGCACAGGAAGTTGAAGGCGCCGGCCAGAGCGAGGGCCCGCCTGACGTCGATCTGCTTGTTCCTCTTCATGGTTGGAAGCTCACGGCCTCTCCCGATAGGTGTCACGTGGAGCACCTTAGACTGGGAGACGGAATACAGAACAGGCACATTAGAGTAATCCATCCTTGGCCTTCTGTGCTATTTATTTTCTATCAATAACAAATGTCCTTGCTATGGCTGCAATTATTGTCATCTTCATTAAACCTGCTAATTAATTTAATTTAAATAGATCTGTCTTTTTTTCAAAATCGCAACTTCACACCTTTTAAAAATGTCAAAACCAGAACATATTTAATTCACAAGGCAGTATGAAAAGGAGAAGCCGCACAAATGTTTCACAATTATAAATGATTGCATAAATTAATAAATGCATTTTATTTTGGGATCTGTGTTGGAAATCACTTGTTGGCCATGTATGTATATATGCAATATATGTACAGTATAGACAATATAGTTCTTATGATAGTAAAACAAAACAAAAAAGCGTAACTATAGCTTAACTATAAACTGCCATCTTGTACTTAATAAAACGAGGAACAACGCGGAAATATCACCCGGGGCTAAATGCAACTGTTCCCTGCAGGGCAGGAGGATGTGGAGTCCACGTCACGTCACAAGTTTGTAAGATAAGAAAATAAAATGAACCGTTGAACACACTTTACCTTTTGACCTCTTTCAAACTTGTCTACCGGTCATCTTCCACCTCGATGTCCTGCATTCCGTCCACGACTTTTCTCTCGTCTGCTGCGCGGCGGAACACCTGTTACCGTCTGGACCGTGAACGCGCTCAACCGTGTGAAGCGTACACCTGGAGGGCCAGTCACGTGACCACAGCGCCCCCTAGCGGCGCGGATGCCTCTGTGCGCCAGAGAGCGAGAGAGAGCGTCGCACTGGAACACAATCTAAAAACACATTATAAAGTTGAACTGCTGTTCCCCTGATCTGAATTTATTTTACTTCTTTAATTTTTAATTTAGCATAAGTCAAAAGCAACGACACGTAGCGTGCTGCTTCTTCCAGGTGCGAGAGATAAGAGCTTGTTCATCATGTCAACAACTTTCCCTGTGCAAATAAAAGCTACCAATTGCTTCACACAGGAGACACATTCATGGAGCGGGATTGTTTATTCACCATGTTTTCAAACTCAGCAGGCATCATGAACCCACGTCACATGGTTTTCATCCTTACACGTGTCTCTCCCCCATTTCAGAGAACGTGTGACCACAAATGTGTCATTTTAATGAACCTTTTAATTACTACAGGACATGTAGGGAAATAAAGGTAACACTTTCTGACACAACACAGGCTTTAACAAAGCAACACATGACTTCCAATGAGTTAAAATGTTGTTGAAGAGTAAAGATACTGTATTTGAGTAAACGCACAGATGTATTAACAGCAATATGTACATGAAGGATCAAAGGCCATCGTGAGTGTGTTATTGAAATATTATGATGATGCATTTTTAGTGTTGAACAACTGCATGAGTAGTTTAGTTTAGTTCATCATGTTTTATAAACTGCATCATGTGTTTTACGTGTAAAATCTTAATCTGAAAAGTAACTAATGCTGTAAAATAAAAGTGGTGGGGTAAAAAGAGAAGCACCCTCCCTCCGGTTCCCCTTCAACTCAACACTGTCAGCTCTGTTGCCGTCGTTTGCACTGTTAGCGCTGTTAGCCTTTAGCTAATTGACCACCTTTAAAGGTGTGTTTTGTTCTATATTACAACAATTTACCATGATAAAAAGGAATTTAATTAAATAGAATACAAGAGCATTTATAAGAAGTATACAAACATTTGACAAACTTAGATTTTAACACACTTTGACATTGATTATGTCAGCAGTATTTATTATCTGTACAGCTGAAGCGGACGGCTCACACCCCTCAGGGGGTCACACCAGTGAAGGTGTTGATTGGCAGGTGCATGGCTTTGTCTAGGTACTTGCTAAACAGCAGCTCTTGTGTGGACCGGGACCCGGTGCCGCATCCTGGGTGCAAGCACGGAGATACCTCGACCCTGTGGAGGAATGACATTCATCGTATCAGTTTCAGTTTGCATAAGGTGCGCATGCAGATAATGCAAAACAGGAGCCCTGCGGCTCTCGTGAAGGACCTTTGAATGCCGGTGTATGTACTGCGGGAGTCCTGGTCCAGACACACGGAGAGGGTTCGATGCTGCAGCGCCCTGATGCTTATGTTCTGGGTTTGGATCGTCTGTAATCAAAACAGAAAAGGTTCCGAGAGCTTAACAAATAGGACATCAAATAAAAGTAGTAATAAAGTGTTTGAAAAATGACTATGAGGAGAAGTGAATAACTTCTTACTGTGTTGTGTCCTGGGTTCACACTGTGAAACTTGACAGTGAGGTGATTCTCGCCTACGAGACAAGGATTAGTCATTGCGTTGCTAGCGATGACATCAATCTGTCAGCTAAATATAAATGCAAAAGGTGAACCTGAGGTTACAGCTGCCGACTCTGATGTAATCACCACGCCAAACGTCATGGAGGCTTCTCTCTTTGCCACTTCTCGTTTGCTTGACGAGATCTGTTGAGGATATGATATCCTGCTGTTGGTGCAAATACTATACAGAAAGTATTCAGAGTGGCTAATAATAATAATTAAAAGAAATGTACCTCTGTGTAACTGACTGAGATGACTGAGTGGAAGACTTCCACCGTCGACTTCTTTCGGTGTACAACGGGCTCCTCTGTTGAAGACAACAGCTCACTTTAAGCAGCTAAAATGTTTGCACAGCGATATCTATACACACACACGCACGCACACACACACACACACACACACACGTGCACATGCGCACACACACGCACGCACGCACACACACACACACACGCACACACACACACACACACACACACACACACAGAAGGAGATTCAGAAATATACTTGAGCGCTTCTCTTTAAGGTGTCTGAATTCTGGGATGTCGGCCTCCAGGTGGGACACAAACACTTCCTCCACCACGTCACAGCTGGAGCGGGTCATCTAAACACAAACCAGGAAGTGCATGTCCAACATCAACTAATTATTGACATTATCTAGCAGAATATATACTACACAACCCATATTGGAAAAAGGTATTACAATTATGTTCTTGAAGCTGCATCAATTATTATTATTATTATTATTATTTAGTTTGGCCGCCAGAGGGCAGCATAAAAAAAGCTGAAAAGAAATACATATACATTTAAAGATGTGTATAGTCTTGTGTCACGTAGCAACCACCAAAGGAAAACATCTGTCTCTGTTGCAGTTAGTCGCTAGCTTATTCTGCCCTTGATGCTGGCCTTTGCTGAAAACAGCTGGAAACCAGGTAGATGTGAGCGGAGGTTTGTTGGTTGAAAAATTAAAGCAGGGAGCTAGAAGAGGGTAAAAGCCTGTGTGGACTTGAAAGAACCTGCAGAGTCCTGATGGTTGTGTGTATTGTTTATATCGTCTTCAACATTTTCCTGCAAGTACATTTTAATCTACAGCCGAAACACAAAACAGCTGCATCGTACCTTCACCGAATAGAGCGGCAGGTTAACTGGCTGCGTCCCACAGCGGAGGTAGTAACACAGCGTGTCCAGTAGGAAGACATTTGGCTCCGCTGGCTCTCGGTGGACATGCTGCTGCAGCAGAGACATCACAGAAGGAAGAAGGTGTCAGATGAACTGCAACTCTGCTGCGCTTGTGTTTTAACCTCAGCCTGCCCCTTCGGGTTTAGTGCTTATGTTAGCATAAAGAAGAAAAAAAACTTGAACAGAGTTGTTAGCATTTCTGTGGGCTCTATGGGTACCTTTCCAGCCAGTTTGGAGATGGCTGCTCCCAGACTGTTGATGTTGCTGTTGTACCACGGATCGACTCTTCCCAGTAAGGAGGCGAGACACATTCGGCCTTCATTCTCACATGGGCTATCCTATGAGGAATGACAGGTGGTGCAGGGTCACATAGTCTTCTACGTTGACACCAGTCAGTCAGATTCACATAAGAGACTCAGTGGGACTCACAGGTGAACTGCGCGAGGGCGCCACGTCAGTGACCGGGATGTAGTACAACCGCAGGTGCAGCTTCCTGGTCAAAATAAGATGCTTTGACTCTCTCTCTCTGTCGGGGGAAATAGGTGGAAACACACAATGCAAAATGCAGAAAAAGTTTGAGGAACATACACCACTTTGCCGTCACACTATTTGGAGGAGGGGGTTCATAACAAACCAGCTGCTCACCGAATCGAGTGGTAGGCCCTGCTAAGTCTTCCCAGCACGCGGTCGTCGCCCAGTACCACCACCCGAGCTGTGTGATGCCTCCTGTCTTCTTTGAAAGAAGGCGAGCCTCCGGGAAGCGTGTCCAGCTTGTCACTCATTAGGCTCAGATTTTGTTCCCTCTTCATGGTCTTAAAGGCATTTCTCCGTCTGAATGTTGTCATAGGATTTGTGTACATGTGATCAGAGTCACTTTCTTTCAGATCTCTCTCTATCCCACTGTCCGCGGACAAAACTGAATCCCTGTTGTCCTTCTCTTCTTCATCAACAGTCATTGAGTTAGAGCCGCAGCACCTGGCGATGTTTTCCAGCAGATTCCCTTTTGGAAACAATATATTTAGTGCTATATTTACTGCAGCAACTGGATCTTTTATTGACAGAAATATTAAGCAGTGGAAACTTTTGCTTTTCGGTTTGCCTCACATAGATCCTCTTCGTCCTTCCACAAGAGGAAGTTCATCTCTGGGTATGGCATTGCCGTGCTGAACACAGGACCGTGATTGAGCTTGGTTCGTTCTGAGGAAACAGGCGGAGGTTAACACGGCGACCCTGTCACGATCTCTGCTAACACCAATCTGTGCTCCAGCAGCAGAGCGCAGGATACACACCTTCTTGAGAGGCATTCAAGATGTCTCTGTAAATGTGTTGTAGTCTGTTCAGATAGCTTGCATGACCACCTACACCATGGTTCAGACTCTTCTCCACGGCTAGAACCACTTCCTGGAAATATGTCTCCACCATATGTTCCCCCAAAGCCTGAAATACACAAAAGACACATGGTCTGGTTTAATAAAAAACAAAAAACAATGAGAAATACTGATAAAGATAAATATATAATTGATGTATTTAGTTCAGTGATAAACTTTCCACATGCAAGCATTTATCAGCAAGAGTACAGACGCGCTAGCTGTGAGACGCAGAGCAGTAAATGCTAAGTGCTCTCAGTGACAATGCTAACATGCTAATGTTCAGCAGGTATAATGTTTACCATGTTCACTATCTTAGTTCAACGTGTTGGCATGCTTTCTGGCATTGCACTAGCATTCTGCTACTTGACAGTAAACACAAACTAATCCCAAAAGCCAATAGGATCCATCCCCAGGGAACCATGAACGTCTGCAAATCAATGCAGATACATGTTTGTGCAAATCGATCACTGAGATGTTGACACTTTGACATGCTGGTGGTGTTAGATGAAATATAATATGTTAGACAGGAGGAGACTGGACAAACTGATAAAGAAGGCCAGCAGCGTGCTGGCGTGTCCTCTGGATACTGTGGAGGTGGTGGGAGACAGGAGGATGATGGCCAAGCTCTCATCCCTGATGAACCACGCCTCCCACCCCATGCAGGACACCCTAGCAGCTCTGCACAGCTCCTTCAGCCACCGGCTGATTCACCCCCGGTGTGTGAAGGAGAGGTACCGCAAGTCCTTCCTCCCTGCTGCTGTCAGGCTGCACAACAAGCTGACCTCCCAGTAGCCCACAAACATTCTGGACTCTCAATACTTGAACACTTTTTTATCACTCTGGTCACTTTAATCCATTCTGGTGCAATATTTTGTAATATTTTGTAATTTGTATATTCAATATTCTGGTCACTTTAATCCATCCTGGTGCAATATTTTGTAATATTTTGTAATTTGTATATTCAATATTCTACTGTACATTCAATTTCTTCTTTACTGTTTATTTTATTATGTTTATTACTGTTTATTACTGTTTATTTATATTACTTGATTTCTTTTATCTTTACGTACTGAGCAATGCTGCTGTAATCCTGTAATTTCCCCATTATCTTATCTTATCTTATCTTATATAGTAAGTGGATCTCCAAAGTTACACAGGTTTACCCTCTGGGGACAATGAACGTATGGACACCATTTTAATGTCAGATTGTCCAATAGATGTTGAGATATTTCCGACTGGACCAAAGTGGTAAGCTGATCTATCGACTGACCTCCAGAGCCTTAGTCAACACGGAGCTCTGGCAGGTCGTCCCCAGACCCTTCTGCAACACGTGCAGCACCACATTTTTCTCCATGGTTGTCGTCTCCCTGTGAAAGCTGGACGCCTCCAAGTGGGTTCTCACTGCTGCTTCCAGTGAAGCAGAAAACACAGCTGGGTCGGCAAGCACAAACACCCTGGAGGAAATCAGAGAACAGGGAAGGAACAGTTGCCATGAATAAAATAAAAAGTTTGACCAGTGTTCAACCCCACGCCATTTTGATACAAGTTGATGGTCATCCAAACGTCATAATCACTTTTCCTGCAAGGTGAAATGCTCATTCTTCAGGTTTTGCTCCGCGGTGACTCTCCTGTGATACAATGAGCCTGTTGAAGGAAGCATCAGTCTGTCAAGAGTTTGTATTTTGCATCATTCTAAATCGCATGTGTTAATATCTTCACACAAGTTGCATCAACTCCCAACACACTAATGTGTCTAAACAACGACCACACATTTTGTGTTACTTTTAACGCTTTTAACTAGTGTGTTGAGAGTTTTAACACACGATTTGTGGATTCTCCAACCCAGTGAGTGTGTCAAATATGACACAATATGTATAGTGTCCTTATTTAGACATGTTAATTATCTTCCTAAGAATTTACATTTAAACACGCAGACACCCAAATGTACAATAAATGGTTAGCATTCATTGTACAATATATTTTAACAATCCTTGTCATGAACACAAAATATTTAACCAATACATTTTGAAATAATCAATAAACTCATTGGAATGCAAGTAACACATCACTTATAGAAAACAACACAATGCGCGTCTCATATACAGTATATGGTAATAACACACACACTGTGCCAGCCATCAACACATTTGTCTGCGGCCCTTTTCAGCGTTCTGTAAAGGTACCTGGCGTGGTCATCTCCATCTTGATGCTCCTCAGAGTGCTCAGGGCCACGACGGAGTAAGGAGACGGTAATGTCAGCAGTTTCATCATGCACTCACACACAGCCTGGTAAACACTGGTCGGAATCATGACACCTGCCTGGAAAGGTAAGTACAGACGTAGCAAAACAAGATAAAAAAAACTACTCATAATGCACAATTATCCGTTTGTCTGCTGCTAAACCCGTTTTGTTTCCAAATATAATAAGCGCCCCTCTGTCCAAGAGTGTCTTTAAGCAATTTGCCGTTGTCAATTAGAGTCCCACAGGTGTGTCTTACCTGCATAACCACATAGTAGAGTGTGTGCACCACTGGAATGGTATGCGAGTAGGATTGTGCTTTATCAATCTGGCGCAGCTTGTCCAGCTCTTTGACCAGAACTCGGATCAATGAAACGCTGCAGGATGGATTGGCCTCCAGCTTCTTCTGAAGACTCCATCGAATCAGTCCTGCAGAGCAGCAAGACAGTGACTTGCTTTATGTTCCGGGATATGTCGTGTATATGTGTAGTTTGATAGTACTACTTTAGCTACTTGGGGAATGTGGTCCAGTGTTGATAATTTTGTTTCATTCCATATGTGTCTTGACAGTTTGACATAAAGCTACAACCAGCAGATGCTTAGCTTAGCTTAGCATAAACACAAAGAGGAAACAGCTAGCCAGACTCTGTCTGAAGGTGGGACGGCTTAACAAACAAGATGTGACGTATTTAATAGTGAGCTTTAGTTTCCCCTCATTTCTTGTCTTTATGCTAAGCTAAGCTAATTGTCTGGGTACCTGTATATTTATTGTAAAGACACAGGTTCATCTAACTAATTATGTTTTAAATGGTCATCAAAAAGCTACCTTTTTCCCAAGCACTTTGTCCGCTTGTCTCTTTTAGAAGAGACTGGACCGTGTTGTACAGGCTGGACTCAACAGACGAGAAAGACATGCGCGCTAAAAAGGAAGATCATACATGTTATTTAATAACCACGTTATACGGCTCCAACTTTTAACCAGCTAAACAAGTTTGGCCCACAATAATAAAAAGACAACACTTACTGGTAGGATCAACCATCTTTCTTTAAGATCTAAGAAGAGTTGTGATTTCAGCACTGTGCGCTCCCAACAAGAGGAAACATGCAAAACTAAAAGAGAATCCAGTCTGTCCCGCCAAAAAACGGATTGCATTTGTCTCTCGAAAATTCCACAATGTTCGAATTGTGTCTGCGGCTCAAAAAACAGACACGACTCTCAACCCCTTTAAAACATTGAGTCCCAGTGTCTGATGTAATCCCTTGTTTTTTTGTTTCAGCTGCTGCTATCTTTGAGTGAAGTGGTTTCCTGGCATGTCGCGTCTGTAGTGTGAGTGACTCATAGGAGGAAGTGTCTGCACCATGAAAACAAAGAGTAAACAGAAAAGAATGAAGTGTGATTTTATTCCAGTTGTGTGATATAAAACCATTTTCTGAGAAATATAAACAAAAAAAAACGTTTTCATCACTATCACTCATCATCAAAATAAATAGCTTATTTTACGACACAAGTATTTCACTCTGTCATCAAGAGAACGTACACAGTAGTAATCAAGTCATTAGTTTTACGCTACTGACAGCAGAGAAGTGATGCAAGACCTGCTCCAGGGCATAAGAGAAAATAATTGTAAGGAAGCTTGAAAACATTCCTCTAAACAGCCACACACTCCTCCATCTAATCTCAATGCGGCACACCTCGACATCGTACTTTTTGTTCCCTGCACCATGTTCAGTATCAACTAAGGATGTGAATCCTGCGTCCCTGCGTTGCTTTGGTTCAAACGAGGCT